>JAKRKW010000074.1:22500-106000 GCA_023566125.1 Zingel zingel
TATATATTTTGTGTGTATATATAATTGATGTTTTTGTGTTTTTTTTTTTTTTTTTACCATGTTAGATTGGGAAATTGAGCCAGATCCTGCAAAGGCAGCAAAGATGTTCAAAGACAACATTTTGAATCTGCATGCAACTGGAAAACCTCTAAGGCTTGCCATGGATCTTGGAGACAGTGCAGAGGATAGGGAAAGAGCAATCCTTTCTTTTTATAAGAAGGCTCATGTTGAGTGGGCTTCCCCTTTGACATGCATACTGAAGGGTAAGTGTGTGTGTGTGTGTGTGTGGGGGGGGGGGGGGGTTAAACAAGCTAAAAGATTAATTTGTTTTTGTTTATTAAACCTACATTTATACAGGGCAGGATAGCAAAGCATACATGTTCTTTTATAGCAATTTTGTGTTCGCAGTTAAATCACAAGGAAGACAAAGCTAGACAAACACGTGCAATGTGCAAGCTCAGTGAAAGCAGTCACAAGCATGTGTAGAACAGTTACTGGGAATGTTCTTTAAGTTATGGACAGGTAGAGGTGTTTATATCTTTAGGTGACATAGCGATTTCTACACTTAAGCAAACTACATTTTCATTTTTTGTTTACTGACATATACGCTGTGTGTTTTGTCTGCTCAGGAGATCCAGCAATTGGTGATGGCGTGACTCGCCATTTCTTTGCAACAATCATGTCCAAACTTCAGCATGGTTTTGATGTCAGTTTTGGTAAGCAAACATTTGTATTTTTATTTGATACATTTATTTCACACTTTTTATGATGCATTCCTTCACTGTAAATCTTAATGGTGCTTGTTTATCAGCCCTGCCTGATACCGAAGAGGTACATGTGAATATAGCCATTTTTAACCTATTGCTTTCTTAATAGACTGCAAGATAAAGTTACCTTTAGTATCCAGTGGCTAGTACCAATGCTGTACATAGCATAATATCCTTATTCTTTACATTATCTTCTATGTGGTGTGATTTTTATTTTTCATTGTAAGGGCCAGGGGGAACTTTTCTGTTTGAGGGTGAAAAAGATCACTTGATTCCCTCCACTTCCCACTTCCTTCTGGAGAGCGACTTTTTTGTTGTTGCTGGCCGAATGATTGGTCATTCGTTCTTACATGATGGGCCATGTCTCGGTGGACTGAGCCTGGCAATCCTACATGTGCTCTTTAATGGATCCCCAGAAGAAGCCACAATAGATATTAAGGACTGTGCTGACCTTGATATCTGTGAGACAATTAAGTTGGTATGATTACTCTTTTTTTTCCAAAACATTTTAATGATAATATGTGAGATAGCTAAAATACTATCTATGGTGGCCATGTTTTTATTTAACCTTTATTTTAACAGAAAAGGTCCCATTGTGATACCGTATTTTTTACAAGGAGGTCCTGAGAGCTCAATGCACTGTAACTTAAGGAATCGTGCAAATAAAACAGAAACAAATTATGAAAACCTCTTATCAACATGACAACACATGGGCAGTATTTAGAAAAACACCCTGCAAGACAACACATTTCAGAAATGCTCTGCAAATACCGAAAATGACAATATACGTGTTTCCAGAGGACACTGAATACGCCTGGACTCGCTTGTTGCTATGTGTTTGTGGCCTTTGTGACTAATAAAATCACAAGAGGTCTGTGTAACATCTATTATATGTTGAAAGCAAAGTGACAGCATGGAACTCACAGGACCTTGCAGAGCTAAAAAGTGCAATTCTATAAAGTCATTTTAATTTCTGAGGACATTTATTTGAACTTTGCTATGTTTTGGTAATGTGTATAAAGTAAAAAACATATTTCAAGTGTGAAAACTAAGTCGTCTTAAGAACTAAGAACTACTTAAGAAGTATTAATTCCAACTTTCATTATTAGCTTGATGGCACAGCGGAACTGTCATCTGAAGAAAAGCACACCATCAATGAGCTGGCAATGTCCTGGGATTTGCCTCGAGTCACATCAGAGAACAGGAGGTGGCTGCTTGACAAACTGCTACTCCATGCTGTGAGTATTCTATACTTAACAGATCATATACATCCCACTGACTGATCAGAAATGGTGTTTTGATGGACTGGATTTTGGCTTTTGTTCCTTTGAGATACATTATATATTAGATATTGTAACAAGAGCTATGAGTTGAAGAAGGCTGCTGGCTTTTTAACAAATATTTTGCAGATCCTTGGAAGAACCTCCAGACAAGTAAAACAATTACGACGTGGTTTAAAAGAGACATTGATCTGGCCTTTGGTAACGGAGAGGAAAGACACAATTCCAATTCTCTTTCCAAGAATGTCTGATGCACAGTGCACACCACAGGTAAATGTCAAGTCAAAAACACTCTTAACCCATGGTCGTTTCAGTACATAACCACAATTAACTTGAGAGAAGAGCTCCAATAATTAGTTGCTTGGCTGAAACAATTCTGTAACTATTTTGTTAATCAAAGTGTAACTGTATTGAAACCTGTTGTAGAAACTGTAAACAGCCATTACTTTTCCCTTCAGCTACACTTGTCATTGGATTGCAAACTCAGTACATCCTGACCATACTGTAATCACACAACTTATATGGACTCTCTATATCTATATGGCAGTTTATTGTAATAATTTTGTCTTGGCTGTTTAGGAAAAACAGGCGTTAACTGATTGCTAAAAAATATTTTGGCAGATGGTCTTGGACAAGATCAACTGGCCCACACAGGACGAAGAGGAAGACGGTGATGGCTCTTTGGAAGATACATGTAGAATCACAGGATTCCTTCGCACATTTGTTGAGAACGGTAAGTTAAAGTGTACTTAATGTAATAGTCCCTCACAGGTTATTTAACTGGAGCTCTGTAATGGGACAGAGAAATAACTGAAGCTGACACAAGAATGTGCTTCCTCTATTTGAATCTTTCAGTGTGGGTCTTACAGTAACAAACCAAAGCACATATCTGATAATAAAATGATAATAGTGAACCTTTTGGTTTTTGCATTAGATAGACAGCCATTATCAACAATAACAGAAAAATGCCCTTTCTTCTCTCCTGTGGTAGCCTCTTCAAACATACTTGGAAAACTTGTGCAGTTCTGGGTGGGCTGGAATGTGCTTCCCAAACAGTTGGATGTTGAAGTGGTGGACAGCAGCTTCCCAAAGTCCTCCACCTGCTTCCACCTGCTTAAACTCCCAGGACATTATAAAGAATATAGTGTCTTTGAAAGAGAAGTCCATGCTATTTTGAGTGTTGATACTGGTTTTGGAATGGTCTAAGGACATTCATCATATATAATGTGTGTTATATTGTTGCCTTTGATTTTTTTCAAAAATGAGTAAAGTAAAACTGTACTGAACAGTAAATGAGTTCAGAGTTAAAGAATAAAAAGCATTTGCATGTAGCACCTAGTTCTGTGTGTAAAACTGTACAAGTAAAGGCTGCAAGCTTGTCATGTGTTGAGGCATAATTTTATTAAGTACTTTATGTAAAGCATTTTTGTGTTTGGTTCAATAACACTAGTCAATTGGTATAATTAATTTAATACATTAAAGAATGCTGCATTAAGTTTATTAAAGAGAGTTCCAGCATTCTGGTAATGTTAATGCTGGCTCAATGACATTGCATGTTGGGACACTTAAATGCAGCTATTCTTAGCATTATTATTTACAGCTGTGCTTTTCCTGCTTTAAGTTGTTCAGTCAAAAGATATGCGTACATTGTTAAAAAGGAGACAAATTGGAGTTCCCTTTTTTTCTCCATATGTTTTTCTGAAACAACCAGTACTTGATCATTGTGATTTACATAATGTATGTCTTTCTTTCTTTTCATTTAAGCTAAATGCTTCAAAACAACAAATATTAACCACAATGGGACAGTTATGTCCAAGGATGTCCAACAGGCTTGAATTGTGTACAGGACGAATTTGTTCATGAGTATGTTGTACAATGCAGTAAGTATTTTATATGAAGACTGCTGTCAAATAAAGACAATGATTTCTCGCACACTCCGAACAACTGCGCAATTTCTCCAGCAGTGTGCCCCAAAAGGAGGTGAGCTTCAATTATATCAGGTGGTAAAAGGTACGATGGCCGTCCAGTTGTCGCTTCCTCTGTCTCAGAGAGAATGTGAAATTGGCGGAGGATTTCTTGAAGACTCTCTAGCACTGCTACCTCAACTTCGACATCCATATCAGCACTGATCTGAACTAAATCCTCCATTACTCTGCACAAACGAAACTGGAGATAGTCATTGGACGCATTGTTCTCACAATCCTGCGCTAATGATCTTAAATCATTAGCAATTGCTTGAACAAAAGTCTCCATCCAGGCTACATAAAACTAAAAACAGCTTCTATTAACTCAAGCAGCATTACCGGGTAGGCTTCCTTGTACCAGTGAAATCAAGGCAGTAGTAGTAGATTCGATCACATCGCTCTAACCAATCCTTCTTCAGACTGATGTTGGCACCCCCCACTCAATTAGCATACAGGCGCAGGGAAAAATAAATGTTGAAATGTGGAAATACAGAAATAAATAAATGAATGTAGAAATAAATAAATAAATAAATATATATAAATATATAAATAAATGTATAAATACATAAATAAATACATATAGAAATGCATAAATAAATAAATACATGTAAAAATACAGAAATAGCCATTTATATTACCAAAATGTATTTATTTTCACTATATTTCTGCATTTATTTCTACTTTTATTTATTTATTTTTCCTTCTGTCATTTTTAGTCCTTCATATTCTAATGCCTAGATAATTTCTTATTTCAAGAAATCTTACTAAGTGTAATTATCTTACTGCACTGGCAGATAAATTAACTTGTTTCTAGTCTTTAACTTCTCAAATTAGGTATTTTATTTCTTACATTAAGAGTTCATTTTTGCAGTGTTGTGAAAAGAAAAAAAATGTCGTCATAGGCCGTGGTGGGGCGGCCATTTTGTGCGTTTCGCCGCCGAAACAGGAAGTGGGTGTAACTTGAGTGTACATTGTCCGATTGGCTCGAAACTTTTCAGGATTCACAAGAGTCCAACCCTGAGGACAAATAAAGGCCAATATTTACTTAAAGTCATAGCGCCCCCTAGTGGCAACAGGAAGTAGGCCTAAAAGTCAAGGTGCTATACTTTAACGAACTCCTCCTAGAGATTTCATCCGGCAGACTTCAAATTTGGTCTGTACCATCTCAACACCTTAAAGATGAAAAGTTATTAAATGAAAAACTTCATCAAACGGTGTGGGCGTGGCATGGCGGTCATTTTGAGTGTTTAGCGATGAACAGAGAAATTGTTATAACTTGAGTGTACGTTGTCGTATCTGTCGTAAATTTCTCACGATTGACAAGGGTCCAGTTCTGAGGACAGCTATAGGCCAATATTTACTTTTGGTCATAGCACCCCCCACTGGAAACAGGAAATGTGCCTTATATGACAAACATCATCTGATTTACATGAAATTTATAATGTGTGGTCGACATGTGATACTGAGCCGCCCCCTATACTTTAACCACGCCCACTTACTCAGGCCAAGCCCCCTTTCATAACAGAAACAGAAAAAACTGTATTTTGTTCCAATTGGGGCTGAAGGGTTCAACCACTGTTGAGCTGCTGCATCATAGCTGCACCGTGTCTTATCACCAACCCATGAAAGCTAGAAGTCACCCTGCTGCTCCAGATCTATCTACTGTACAGCAGGCTACAGACTACAACCATCTTCTGTTTGTAGTGAACGTCATCAACAGCTGCACTTAAAGTCTCTTGGGGTCATATGAGACTTGTTTGTTCTCCATACTGCATCATACACTATATTATTTTTCAGTTTTGTTATATTAGTAGGCTACAGACAACACTAAGTATCATTACTTAATCACAGTATATATTATTCCGGGTATAAAGAAATGATAAGTGTATGTAACATGATGTGTGTGTAGTTGTAGTATTTGTACTACAAATACTGCTGCCTGCCCTCAGTGTTCAGTGTTAACATCTGGGAACCCAAAGAAAAGCAATCAATTCTAGAATCTAGATCGGGATTTTCCATAGTAGCAACACTGAATTGTAAACATTATATTTTGCAGCTGAATTTGGCCTGTTGAATATGAGGAATTTGAAAATAAATTAGTTGACTACATCGTATTTTGCATCAGAATTTGGTATATTGAATTTTTTTGTGTTGAATTTTGGATTCTGAATTTATGAACTTAGAAAAATAAAGGTGAGAATTAGTTAAAAATTTGAAGAGGAAAATTCAGTGGAAAAAAATTCAGATACATAATTTCAATGCATAAATATTTAGTGCTAGAAATTCAATGGCTTTTTAGTTTCAAAATCCAATGAAACAGATTTACTTCCATAAGCACACCCCCTGACTTATGATGGCTGAAGTTGACAATTGAATATTTCCCTGTAGCAAGTTATGCTTTGGATAAATAAAAGTATAAAAGAATAAATAAAAGTATTAATAAATAAAAGTTTAAAAGTATAACTAAATAAATACAAATATAAAATGTGATGGTTGGACATTTCTGTTGCCTGGTTTGGACATTTCTGTTGCCTGATTATATATTTCTGTTGCTGTTTTTTTTGTTTATTCTGAATTGTGTATGTTTTGGTTAATTCCTGTGTTCTCTGTTCTCCCTTGTGTGGTATCAAGTTTCTGTGTTTAGTTGATTTCATGTTTCCTGTCAGTTTTTCCTGTTTCCTGTTTTATTTTAATAGTCCTGTTTTCTGTCTTGTCTTGTCTTGTCTAGTTTTACTTTCTGTTCTCCCGCCTTGTTGATTGTCCTGCCCCGCCCTAATGTGCTTCACCTGTTGTATCACCTGTCCCTCGTTTGTTCATTACCTCTTGTATTTAACCCCCGTGTTCCCTTTGTCTCTTGTCAGATCGTTTTGCTTGTGTTTGCCGCTTTTGCCTCTTGTGTGTTCCCGTGCTGTCAGCCTGTGTGTCTTTTTTGTATCCCTCTGCATCCTGTTCATCTGTTTTTCCAGCCTCTGTTCTGCGGTTTTTGTCACAATAAATTCGTCAAGCTCACCTCATCTCATGCCTGCCGTCTCTCCCTCCGCATTTGGGTCCACCATCTCACGCCCCCATCACAATAAAATACAATGAATACAATTACAAATAAAAGTATACTTGTATAACTAAAAGCATAAATGAAAGTATAAAAGTATAAATACAAGTATAAATAAATATATACACATTTAGACAATTATATAGTTATTTATTTATTTATTTAATTAGTTAGTTAGTTAGTTATGGCCCTTAATTCCCTCCAGGACTGCAGGACAACAGAGACACATGAACAAAGAACTCAAAAACTGTTACATGGTCAAATTAAATAAATTAAACTAAAAGTCCAAAGACCAACTGGCCTAGAGCAAAACCTCGACAAGTTGTAGTATCAAAGTAAGGCCTAAAATGGCAATGTAACTAAAGTTACAAAGAAAAACATGTTTTCAACAAAATGGTTACTGTAGTTTATATGGTCTGTTGAATCTTGATGTCTGGTGAATGTGTGGATATTGGCCTGGGCTGGTGTTAGACTCTATGCCTGCATTATTATCCCTGTCCAGCCCCTGTGCCAGGCAGTAGTCATCTTAGTCCTGTTCATTGTCTTCAGTGCCCTAGATTGATGGATGCCATTACAGTAGTTACTATATTTGACCTTGTTGGATGTAGTGTTTTTCGGTTTGCCAAGATAATAAAACTCCTTAAGTGCGTCTTCAGTCTCGAACCTCTTCCTGTACTTAGGTCCTTATTACAATCTCACTCGCTTTGTGTGAAAGCAATGTGTGAATTCATTGATCACAGCTACTCCACTGCAATTAATTGATTTTGCACCCAATTTCAAGCCCATTGTTTCCTTTGAAAATTTGAAAATATATAATTTAACTTAAAAAAACTTACCACAACTGCAGCTGGTCACTGTAGTTTTTAGCAAACTTTACTCAAACAGGAGGACTAATTAATGCATTAGGATTAATTAGGATTAATATGCATTACTGAGAAGCAGCAGGACAGTGTTTGTGGGATTGAATGAAAATAAAATAGTGTTCATGGTAATAAAGGAACATGTCACCCAGTGCAACAATGTGGCTCAAAAGTGTGTTTTAATAGTTTTTAAACAACAATAAAGCTCTACATGATGCACAAAAACATTAAGCCACCAAACAGCGGTTTTATTTCTTTTCAGTGCTCTGATCTCCATTGAGACCTCTCAGTTATTAAATATTAAAAGTATATTGTTGAGTGTGGTGATATACTATACAGTAGGATGCATACATTCCCCAGTGTCTAATTCTGTGAATCTTCCTTCTGAAACTTGAGACATGCACATGTACTGTATGCACTGCCATTGTTGCAGTGTTTATGCAGATGTCATAATCAAAAACCAGCTCAGTCTCTTGACCTATATTGAAGAGTCTTTGGCCCATATGAGCCTCCACTTATCTACACATTATTGCACTCGTTCGTCAATTGACCAGTCGTCTCTAGTTTCTGTTGTGTGTGCATCACAGGTCCTTCAACAATCTTCTATTCATATGTGCATTAAATTCTATAATCCTTATTAGTAGTTTTAGTAGTTGGCTGTTGGAACGAATACCGAAAGTCAAATATAATTTGAATAGTAAAAAAAAAAGATCTATACTATTCAAATGCTGAAATTACTATTTGAATGTGACTTTTTTAAATAAATATGTTGGCTAACGTTAGCTAATCTCCCTCTTCTCGCCTTGGCCTACCCGCATGTATCACTCATGTCACGTCTTATGAACAATAATTTAGCGGGAGTGAGAAACACAAGGCATTGTGAGGTCTAAGCTAATATTACGTACCAAGTAACGTTAGTACAAGAGGGAGTGACAGGCTGCGGCTGGAAATCGGAAGGACGGAATTTTTTTTTTTTTTTAAGATTATTTTTTGGGGGCTTTTTCCTTTATTACATAGAGACAGTGGATAGGCATGACACGCAGCAAAGGGCAGCGGGTCGGATTTGAACCCGCGCTGCTGCAGGACTCAGCCAACATGGGGCGAACGCTCTTACTGGTATAATATACTTACTGATAATATTTCATTACAGAGTTCTCTGCTGTTTGTCACTGTGTGCGTGATGTCAACAAAGTTGTGTGCAGGTCCCCTTCAAGGTCAGGCTAATGTTGGAAGTCCCTCTAGTGGACACAACCTGTAACAACAACAACAACCACATGCTTGTAGTGGCATTGACAATGCATAAGCCTGAATAGTGTAGTACATATTATTTAACAGGCTGCAATTGAGAATTACATATAAACTAATATCATTTAAATATTTAAAAAAATATCAAATGGAATTTGAATGGTATTATAGAGGAAGATTGACAGCTCTAATTAGTACAATGTGGTTTATGCTCTGCAAAATTAATGCTGTATATAGGCTACTGTACTCTGTAGGCCTATGTGTTTAACATAAATGGATTAAGTAAAAGGAAAGAAAACAACATCAGTCAGGCGTTTATGACTCACTTAGTGCAGTTCACTGGAGACAACCTCACCAATCTGGCTCCAAGTTCACATTCCATCACTCTCTCACTTGATTGCAAAAAAAATTCATTTTATGCCTCATTGGTCTTTAGCAATCGGAATTACTAATAGGTTTTAATCTGGGAATGTAAGGACTTTGCAAATTTGTGTCACAGTGCAAAGCCGTGGCTCCCTGACCACTTGTCTTCTTGACTGGTCTGTTAAACTGGCAAGAAACCTGGGATAGTAGGACTCTTCTCTAACTGAAATGCACGGTGAATCAGCATAATGTGATATCTTTTATTTTTGTTTGTTTTTTAATAACAGAGAACACATAAACATATAAAGATGTATAGAAGTATTTCCCTATTACTTTACACAAACACTATTCTCAGTTCAGAGATCTGACTGATAGAATAAGGTTCAATATGGACAATGGGTTACAGTTTCTAAAGGTATGAGTCTTATCCATTTTTAAAAAATGCCTTTGATTTAATTATTTTATTCAATGAATAAAAGGATATAGGGTGTGTAACCTAACCCTAGTAAATATAACTTAAATCATACTTAAAAGGAGAATTCCAGTCGATTTCAACCCTATACCGTGTTATCCTCCTGCTAGATTTTGCAGCCAACAGGCTTAAACAGGGCAAGTTTTAAACTTGTTTTTAGCCTCTAAACATGTTTGAAATGTTATTACAAGTGCCTACCCATGTGCAGTTTTCCATACCAAGGGAACACAGCAAATTTGACTGCAGTAGCTGTGACAGAAATGCATAAAAGTTGTGTTAATCCATACCTCTGTTTATTTCCTGGTTTCTGGTGAAGTCCACACTAGTCGATTGCCAAACTCATATAATCCAATATACCAAAACGTATTTTTCCCCTAAAAAAAACTATTTGCCGTGGTTATCTCCATAGTAATGACTGTAGCAACAAGCTGTAACCTGACACCACAGCTCAACCTGCAGAGTGGCCGGCTGGAGTTCAAAATCCATTCCAATCCACTTTATTTATATAGCACGATTTTAACAAACACAAGGTTTCCAAAGTGCTACACAAAAAGATAAAACATAAATAAGTAGAATAAATAAAATACAATATGACAAACACAATACAAATATGCAAGTATACACATCAGATCAACACTCTACCTGGTGTTAAAAGCCAAAGAAAAGAGGTGGGTTTTTTTTTTTTTTAATTAGACAGAGAAGAGGCCTGTCTAATGTGCAGAGGCAGTCCATTCCAAACCAGTGGAGTGAAGCTAAAATAGGTGAAATGTTCTCGTACTTGCGTGTGCCAGTTAAAAGATGTGCAGCAGCATTTTGTACCAGTTGAAGACGAGCAATGGAGGACCCACTAGCCCCTATATAAAGTGCATTACAGTAATCCAGCCGAGTGGTCACAAAGGCGTGGATTACTGTTTCAAAGTGTTCTCTTCGAAGGACTGGTTTGATTTTTGCCAGCTGCCTTAGCTGGAAAAAGCTGGACTTCACCACAGCTTTAATCTGGCTGTCAAATTTGAGGTCTGAGTCCACTTTTACCCCCAAATTTGTCACAATTGGCTTGCAATACTGTGCCAGAGAACCCAGATCAACTAGGGGTGGGGGGGGGTCACAGACGAGCCACCAAAGACCATGACTTCTGTCTTTTCTTCATTACAATTTAGAAAATTTAAAGACATCCAAGCTTTAATGTCATGTAAACACTGTAACAGAGTAGGAATCAGACTTTTTGAGGAGGAGGTAGATCTGGCTGTTGTCCGCATAGCAGTGAAAAGAAATGCCATGTTTCCTGAGAATGGAACCAAGTGGGAGTAGATAAATAAAAGAGGGCCAAGCACCGAGCCCTGTGGGACCCCACATGAGAGAGGAGCAGTGGAGGACACAGAGTCATCAAGGCCGACACAGAAAGTCCAATGTGACCGGTAGGACCTGAACCATTCCAGTGCTGTGCCACCAACGCCCACCCACTGCTCCAAACGAGCAATGAGGATGTCATGGTCCACTGTATCAAATGCTGCAGTCAAATCTAAAAGTACAAGGATAACACAGTGACCAGAGTCAGTAGCTAAAAAGATATCATTAAAAATTCTTAAAAGCGCTGATTCGGTGCTGTGCAATGTTTTAAAACCAGATTGAAAAATGGCAAGAATATTTTGTTCATTTAAAAAGTCCATGAGCTGGGAATATACAATTTTCTCTAAGATTTTGGAGCTAGGCCTAAAATTTGCCAAAATAGTAGGATCCAGCCCAGGTTTTTTTTAATAAATGCAGCACAACTGCATGTTTAAGATTTACAGGGACTACTCCAGAGGAAAGACTGCTATTAATAACTGTGAGACAAGATGGCCCAACAGTGGTAAAAACCTCCTTAAAAAAATCAAGGTGGGACAGTGTCATCAGGAGAACCTGAGGGCTTCAGATGACCCACAATCTCCTGCACAAAAGGCAGGGTCAGAGGCTCAAACATGTCGAACACAGCAGGGCTGGGGACAAACACTGAAGGATCAGAAGCAGAAGGTGAAATAAGTGCTCTGGTAGAAGTGACTTTATCAATGAAGTAGTGAAGAAAATCCTGACACACAGCAGGAGAGGCTTCAATTACAATCTGTGGTACATTTAGAGCCGAGTTAATAACTTTAAACAACACACGGGGTTTACAACAGTTTAGAAGAACAATATCAGAAAAATATTTTCTTTTAGCCTCTTTCACAGTGGATTGGTAATGACACCAGCAATCCTTCAATATTTGAAATGACACTTGCAATTTGTCCTTTTTCCACTTTCGCTCAGCTCTTCGACAATCCTGTCTGGCAGGGCGGGTTGTCACATTCAGCCAAGGCTCTGATTTGGCTTTCTTCTGCCTGGTCTTTAATGGAGCCGCAATGTCTATAGCAGTTTGACAGGTGTCGAGAAACCATAAGTTAAGAGCCTCTGTATCCTCACACACAGACTCGGGAATGACGCAGCTCTGGCTGAAAACTGTGAAGAAGTGAGCTGCAGTGGAAGGGTTAATAACTCCACATCTGCGAGTAGCAGCGCGAGATTTAACTGTGTGACAGCAAACAGCAGCTTCAAAAAGTACAGGCATATGATCCGAGAAAAAAGCATCACAGACCACCAGGTTAAGAACAGGCAAACCATAAGATAAAACAAGATCAAGTGTGTGACCACGTTTATGTGTAGGCCCAAGTACAGACTGTACAAGATTAAAAGAGTCAATGATGTTTAAAAAGTCTTGCGCCAAAGGGTTTTCAGGGCAACACACATGAATGTTAAAATCTCCAACAATAAGGACCCTCAAAAGTTCTACAGCAATCGGGCATGTGCATAATGTAACCATAGCAACGGTGGAGCTTGTTGCCGAAAGCAGAGAGAAGCTCACAGAGCTGACCGATGGAGCTTGGAGTTAGATCAGGAGGAATATGAGAAAATGGTTCGAGTTTGTGTTATATGAGCATGTTCTAGACCTAGGAAAAGAGTACTGAACTATTTTATCTTTGTACACTTCAGATTATATTGCAGCATGATTAGGTATAAAACCACACACTGCACTGTACATACTTACATACTGTTCAAAGACTACAAAAATGGCTACTCCTGTGAGCTGCACAAAACTATTTAGCTTCAAGAGGGTGGGAGTGGTGCTGGGTGCAGCGCTGTGTGGCTAGAGCATGCCAGTTAGCTTTCAGGCTTAAAGAACACACTAGCTACTTTGCTATGGGCTAGCGGTTTAGCTATTCACGCACGTGTTTGCGTGTCTGTGTGCGTTTGTGTGCGTGAGATTAGTGAAAGAAGAAAGGGTAAAGAAAGAGACACACCTTAGATAACACCTTAGTTATCGATAATGACCAGCTCTCTCAGTCACTCAGGTCTGGACTAATGTGAAATTAGGGCAGACTGAGAATTTTGTCTGACTGAGGGGACGTTCATTATAACCACTCTAGGTGCTAAACAGCTGATTCTCCATGGAGATAACACAGCTCCGCCGGTCTACACAGACCGCGGGGTGGCATCCTTGTCGCCTCGCGGCTGTGAAGAGATTATTTTCTCGCCGAACAGTAACTAAACTCCTCAGCAGTGGGAGAAGCACAAGCCTTTACAGTCTGAACAAGCTACGTATTCAACACAACATATCAACAAATGCACCGTGATCAGAGTACATTCACAGAAATAGTAAATGGTAAACAATGGCAACATTAGCCTTTACAGATTAATAAAACACACTATTCTTCTGCCCAGAAAACCTTAAGCCTTCTTACTGTGTGTTCAGTCTGTAGAAGGGGTCGACTTGATGAGAGGAAAAGAAAAGCGGTGTCCACTGTTATCCAATTTTCTGGTAGAGAGACATTTTCTGTTCTGCAGTTTTGAAAACACGAGGTGCGTGTTTTACAGGATCCAGTAGTCTTCTTCAGAACACCGAGAAATAAATCCACTTTGTCCAGAAGTTGAAGTATTTTGCACAAGGGTTTGCGCGTGCAAACCCTTGTGCAAAATACTTCAACTTCCCTGCAGCAATGGGGTTGCAATGGAAGACAATGGAAAAAGGTGTGTCCAAAGGGTTTATAGGCCCTGACCGCATGCTGTTTTCAGAGGCCGTTGAGCGAATGGGGATCCAGAGTGCTCTGGAAGATGTGAACTACAAGCCTGTAGTTTTTAGAGTTTTGACCACTTTGGCCACTCCTACATGGTCCTTTGGCCATTTTGTGACCTTTTCCCTTGGGGTGACCTGTGGGAGTTTGGTGACAAGGCTGTGGTTTTCCCACCTAGGCCAAGATCTCTTTGTCTGTGTCCACATGTGCCACATGTGTCTTGTCTCCAGAGGTCAGTTTAATCTGAGGCCTTTTTGGTTAAAATCATGTTTAACACAACTGCTGGTCCCAACAATATGAAGCACAAACACTTTCATCTTCTATTTTGTTTAATACAATTGATTAGAAATCAAAAAAATTACCTATTGATTTGGGATCAAGAGTTGGCAGCGGGAGGGGTAACAGCTCCTTTCAATGGATATACGCACCCACCCACGCACGCACGCGCACACACACACAAAATTGGCCAAATTTCAAGATTCATAGAGCAGAGCAGGTCGGCCAAGGCGGAGCCCCTCTGGAGGCTGAGCAGGTCGGCGAAGTCAGGAGTCAGAGGGTGGGTCAGCTGGACTGGAGTCAGGCGGCCAGGCAACGGGAACAGCAGTTGACTGGGGTGCCGACAGGACACGAGAAGCAGGAGTGGGTCTGACCGCCAGCAGGACACAAGGGGCAGGAGTAGGTCTGACCGCCAACAGGACACGAGGGACAGGAGTGGGTCTGTCCGCCGACAGGACACGAGGGGCAGGAGTGGGTCTGGCCGCCGACAGGACATGAGGGGCAGGAGTAGGTCAGACCGCCGACAACACACGGAGGGGGTTTCTCGGGGGACACTGGGGAGCTCGGGGACACTGGGGAGCTCGGCCTCTGGGGTCAGAGTTCCCGCTCCACCTCCTCCCAGCGAACCATCATGAAATGCCAGGCTGAGGTGGGATCCTTCTTATGAAGGGAACGGAAAAAATAAATCATCCGCTCACCATCTGGCTCCAGTGGGTGCAGAAGAGGCTCAAACTCTACTGGGTCCATTTCGCAGGGAATTAGAGGACCCAAAAGCAGAGATATGGCAGGCAGGCGAATTCCAACTGAAAAGGGCTGAAAATCACCAAACATTACAAAATAAAGTTTCCACTTCACTTACTGGCATACGTCTGTGACATTGTTTATGAAAAAAAAAACAATTATTTCACATGGTTCACACTATTAAAGGAACACGCCGACTTATTGGGACTTTAGCTTATTCACCGTAACCCCCAGAGTTAGACAAGTCGATAGATACCCTTCTCGTGTCCGTGCGTGTTGTAGCAGTGGCTGACGGCTCCACTGGTAGCTTAGCCTAGCACCCATAGCCTAGAACCCATATATCTATCTTAAAAACACTCCCGGTCCTCCTAAGCTGTGAAGCCACGTACTTGTTGTCCAAGCCCGTGTGTTCTCGCTAGCTAAATGTGTGCAGCATTCACTGTACTGGGAAATAATGTAAAGTCGAGCTTCATGCAGATCACCCCGATAGACAACCAGAATTGTAAGTCAGAATGTAAACTGGGCCACAGATGGTAAGCACAGTTACATTAACCTAAAACTAACTTAATTAAAATGCCACAGCTGTTTTTTTTAAATTATTAGAATATAGACATTAAGAGAATAAATCATTATCATTACAAGTACTTTTAATACATAAAGTACATTTAAAATCAGGTACTTTTTACTTTTACTTAAGTAGGGTTTTCATTGTTGTACTTTTACTTTTACTAGAGTAAATATATCTGTGGTTATTTGTACTTTTACTTAAGTACTGAAATTCAGTACTTCCTCCACCACTGACGACTACCATTGTAGTCACTGTTCCATTATCTTTACTGTGACTATTATTGCCACTGTTCATCACACTCCCAACTGGTGCCGTCAGACACCGCCTACCAAGAGTCTGGGTCTGTCCGAGGTTTCTTCCTAAAAGGGAGTTTTTCCTTGCCACTGTCGCAATAGCTATCGCTAATGCTTGCTCTTGAGGCAATCACTGTAATAGTTGGGGCTTTGTAAACTACAGAGTGTGGTCTACACCTACTATCTGCAAAGTGTCTTGAGATAACTCTTGTTATGATTTGATACTATAAATACAATTGAATTGAATTAATAGAAGAAAATAACAACCCAAAGCTTCTTTTCATCACTGTAGCCAGGCTGACAGATAGTCACAGCTCTATTGAGCCATCTATTCCTATAGTTCTGAGTAGTGATGACTTCATGAGCTTCTTTAATGATAAGATTAAAACAATTAGAGATACAATTCATCACCTTTTGCCCTCAACTTCTAACGGTTCACCTTTAAAAGCAGGACTGCTAGAAAGAACGACAAGACCGGACATATACTTAGACTTGTCATCATGGCAGCCCGTGCTTCTTGTTCTGTGTGTTTTTGTTTGTTTCCCCTCATGTTCCTCCCTCCTGTGCTGATGACTGTGAGCTGTGGGTGCGGCTTAGCTGGCAGGTGAAGCTCATTCCCTAATCACCCTCCTGCAGTATTTAAGGCTGGCTCTGTGATCCACTTGTTGCCAGATTGTATAATCTACTAGCGTGGTCTAGTTGCACGCCTGGCTCCCTGTATACCTGGTGTTTTAGCTTGTGTAGCTAAAACGTTTTTCTGTGTTTCTCTTGTTGTGAACTGCACCACCACTCACCACTGGATTCCCTCGACACAACTCCCCTTTTGCCACCAGCACAATTATTGTATATATTTCACACATTAAATCACTTAATCTTAATAAGTGTGTTTATCGTTTGCTTTTGGGTCCCACCTCCTGAGCATTGTTTTGAGACAGGATGTACCTAATTTTGGCAATGTTACGACAATGAAAAAAAGGCTGTTCTTGAGGTTTGTTTTAAGTGGGCGTTAAAGGATATATCCTGATCAAAAATAACTCCTAGATTTCTGACAGTAGTGCTGGAGGCCAGGACAATACCATCAAGAGTAATTATGTCTTTGGATAATGAGGTTCGGAGGTGTTTAGGGCCCACCTTCAACAATTAATGTTAAAGGTCTCTTCAGCTAAGCCATCTATCTACCTTGGTCTCTTAGACCCCATCCAAACGAGGCTACTTAAAGAAGCGTTACCCATGGTTAACACTTCATTACTAGATATGATCAATACGTCTTTAGTAACAGGTTATGTACCACAGTCCTTTAAAGTAGCTGTGATAAAACCTCTTCTGAAAAAACCCACCCTTGATCCTGATGTCTTAGCCAACTATAGACCTATATCTAAACGCCCCTTTCTCTCCAAAATCCTTGAGAAAGTAGTCACTAATCAGTTATGTGATTTTCTACATAGCAATAGTTTATTCTAGGACTTTCAGTCAGGATTTAGAATGCATCATAGCACAGAGACAGCACTGGTGAAAATTACTAACGACCTTCTAACTGCTGCTGACAAAGGACTTGCCTTCGTACTTGTCTTATTAGATCTTAGTGCTGCATTCAACACTACTGACCATACCATCCTGGAACATTTAGTTGGCATTAAAGGAATTGCACTAAGCTGGTTTAAGTTGTATTTCTCTGATCGATCTCAATTTGTTAATATTAACAATAAATCCTCCAGCTACGCTAAAGTTAGCCATGGCGTTCCACAAGGCTCAGTGCTTGGACCAATTCTATTCTCCTTATTTATGCTTCCTCTAGGCAATATTATTAGGAAGCACTCAATTAACTTTCACTGTTATGCGGCTGACACCCAATTATACTTATACTTATACTAACCAAGACAGACGAAACCAGTCAGTTAGCCAAACTTCAAGTATGCATTAAAGATATAAAATCATGGATGACCTAGAATTTTCTGATGTTAAACTCTTGTGCTGGGCCCTAAACACCTCCGAACCTCATTATCCAAAGACATAATTACTCTCGATGGTATTGTCCTGGCCTCCAGCACTACTGTCAGAAATCTAGGAGTTATTTTTGATCAGGATATATCCTT
This sequence comes from Zingel zingel, assembly GCA_023566125.1. Taxonomy (NCBI): domain Eukaryota; kingdom Metazoa; phylum Chordata; class Actinopteri; order Perciformes; family Percidae; genus Zingel; species Zingel zingel. The sequence continues at coordinate 40,554 of JAKRKW010000074.1, forward strand.
TAACGCCCACTTACAACAAACCTCAAGAACAGCCTTTTTGTTCATTGTTGTAACATTGCCAAAGTTAGGCACATCCTGTCTCAAAACAATGCTGAAAAACTAGTCTATGCATTGGTTACTTCCAGGCTGGACTACTGTTCCTGATTCCTTACTATCAGGTTGCCCAAATAAGTCCCTTAAGACTCTCCAGCTGATCCAGAATGCCGCAGTAGACAAAATGTCAGGTTTGGGGGACAGAACTCAGACGTGGACACTGGAGCAGTGAAGAAAGAAAAATATTTATTTGTCAAAAAATAACTTATGGTAGGAGATGAACTGGTCCATATTGGTAGGAACTGGTAGCAGAGTGTGGCGAGGAGATCAAGGTTTGTAGAAGCAGAAGACTGGAGTGGAGCTGACTGGGTCCAAGATCTGGTGGTTGCTGGAGGTGAGTATTTCTTCTAGGATATGGAAACAGGCGAGTTAGGTTGAGGCAAAAACTCGAACAAGGAAACACTAGCGAGAGCAGCAAATAACTCATACTCAAGGTAAGTAACAATCCGGCGTCGAGGAGAAGGTCACGCTGATCTTTAAAGGAGGTAGATGAGCTGATGAGTAGCAGGTGAGTGGATTAGTGAATTGGAACCAGGTGCGAGGAGAAGGCAGCAGGAGGAGGCGTGTCCTCACACTGTGGAAAATGACGTAAGGGGGGAAAACACACCAGCCAAACTGGAAGCAACCAAACAAGGGAAAAACAAAACAAAAACGCAGTCACACGAACCCTGAAAGTCACCGGGGCGTGACACAAAAACTAAGAAAAGAGATCATATTTCTCTGCATTGGCTTCCTGTAAAATCCAGGATTGAATTTTAAATCCTTCTCCTGACCTACAAAGCGCCATCATATCTTAAAGAGCTCATAGTACCTTATTGTACCACTAGAGCACTGCGCTCCCAGAATGCAGAGTTACTTGTGGTTCCTCTAAAAGTAGAATGGGAGCCAGAGCCTTCAGCTATCAGGCTCCTCTCCTGTGGAACCAGCTCCCAATCTGGGTTCGGGGGGCAGACAGCGTCACCACATTTAAGAGTAAACTTAAAACTCTCCTCTTCAATAAAGCTTATAGTTAGGGAGTGAGGAGGTGCAGCGTCCACCTAACCTGGCCCACGTGCTCTCTTCATAGTCGTCAGATTAATTTACCATATAATCAATAATATAATAAAAATAGAGGGAGGCAGGCCAGTACAGCCCGATCCGGTTGGGGAGAGTTCTAGCCCAACCATATGCTGTTATAGTTTTAGACTGCCGGGGGACTTCCTTTGACAAACTGAGCTGCTCTCTCCTCTCTCTTTCCATTTGTGTGCATCCATGTCCCAGAAATGCTGGTCACTAACCTAGCTCTGGGGAGCTTATTCCCTGGAGTCCTTATGTTTTTTTTTTTGCCCAGCTTGTTTCCTTGGAATAGGGTGGCACCAAAATCATGGTTGCAGCTGTCGCCGTGGTCCTGCTACGCTCTGCGGTGCCCTGCAGTTTCCTGCTGCGTCCTGCTGTGCTCTGCCGTGCCATGCTACATCCTGTAACGCCCTGCAGTACCCTGCTATGCCATGAACTACTACGACCGCTATTTCTAGTCACTGTTCCATTATCTTTACTGTGACTGTTGTTGCCACTGTTCATCACACCCCCAACCGGCACTGTCAGACACTGCCTACCAAGAGCTGTTCGAGATTTCTTCCTAAAAGGGAGTTTTTCCTCGCCACTGTCACACTAAATGCTTGCTCTTGGGGGAATTATTAGAATTGTTGGGTCTTTGTAAATTATAGTGTGTGGTCTAGACCTACTCTATCTGTAAATTGTCGAGATAACTCTTGTTATGATTTGATACTATAAATAAAATTGAATTGGTATTTATTGCAATGTCATATCCACTCTGGCGGACCATTTTTAAATCAATACAATCGTTTTTTAATGAATATCTGTGCTCATACAGAGCTCATACTGCTGATCAGCGGATTAAAGGGAGAGGGTGGAGAAAAAAATGAATCTCTAGCAGTGCTAGTGGCAAACAGATTATTAGTTAGCTCCATTGTTAGCTCACTTATTTACAAACAAAGAATATTGATCCAAAGTTGATGAGCGGTAAATGAGTGAGGCAGGAGAGCAATGGCAGGTAGTGCTGTCCAGCAGCAGTGTGGGCTCAAGCTCTTCCAGATAGTCTACCTGAGACAAGGCAGAAACAAGACAGATAAATACTTGACGGCACTGAAAGTACAAAAGTAATAAAGTAAAACTAAATACAAAAAATGATAATTGGGCCGAGTTACTATACCACTTGATATGCAATAATCTGGCGTCAACCATCTGGAGAACAGGCGTCTTAAAGCCCAGGAGCTGATTTCCAACTCCCATCAGATGTGTGGCTCTGCCACTAGTCCAGCCCAAGTCACCACCCACATACAAACACAAAAGGGAGGGGGAAAAACACAGTAGAACACAAAACTGAGAAAACACAGCTCTGGCTGTGACATATAATGTAGGCTGATTCAAGACAATCTGTTGGGTTTGTAATTTACAATACTGACCGGCTCACTCCAAATTAGCATTTACATAAATGTATAGTATTTGTAGTATAGTATCTCACCTTCCAGAGCCAGTGACACAAACTGATTTAACAAATTGATCAGGAAGGCTGGCTCTAGTATTAGCTGTAAACAGGAGACATTGGCTGAATCTCATCCCCCTTATCTAATAGCTCCTGGGATCCTTGGTCCTCGGCTGAACCGGATGTTGTTCTGTCCCTCGTTGGTGAAGGCTGTCTCAAAGCTCTTATTTCATCCCTGAGGACTGAGGACCGAGCATTGCGGAGGGATCATCGAGGAGCTATAGCCGAGGATACACGAGAGCAGCCTTCCCGGAAGCCGTGCAGCTGGAGGAGTTGCTAACTCTGCCCAAACAGCTGACTTATTTATTTGACACTTGGCACAGGAAAGGACGTCTCATCCGTATAAAATACATTTGCTCGTTGCCTCTCTCCTCCAATGATTTCTTGCGTCTCTCCAGGGCCACCTCGTGGGAGAGACACACACATATGTTTACTTACATATTTTATACATACTATGTAAGTAGTTTGTAAATTTTTCTTTGCTACTTGTATATACATTGTACATTCTTTTCATTTCTGTTTTTTTTTTATTGCCACCATCAGACATAGCCTACAAAACAAATTCCACAATGTGTGACAGGTAATAGCAGATGGTGCACAGAACAGATAAACACAAAATAAACCAGAACAAAAACCCTCTTCCACCGCCCACCCACTGCGGTCTTGAGGAAAACAAAATAAACCCACCTTGCCTAATCACTCTCCTCTAATTCTTGTGGGGTTGAGGTCAGATATTTGTGCTGCTGTGCTTTTCCATAGGTTGATAGTTGATGATTTGGCTTTGTTAATCCTTGCTGTAGAGAGCTCAAGCATAACTATGTCTAGAAAATACGCCAACCACTGTTTTATACATGGATTTTTTTGCAACGTCATCACTGCATGCACACGCAACTGGGGGGCAGAAAGAAGACGTGTTTCGTGTAGCTAGTAGTAGCATAGTGTAAAGTGTAAGTCAAAATGCCAAGGAGTTGTTGCGTGGTTAATTGTACAAACAGAGCCAGTGCTGGGTGCCTGATATTTAACATACCTAGGGGGAAGCATGCTTTTACCAAAAACTGGCGGAGGCTATGGCTTCAAGCCATAAGAAGGATGGATTGGGGTCATATGCAAGAGTCAGGCTCCCATTGTATCAATCAGAAAAGTTGCAGCTTGTTCAGTTAAGTGATATCTACCTGTCAGGGCTGTAGTACTCGAGTCCGGACTCAAGACAAGTTTAGACTGCTAGCTAAAGCTACGCCGATGTTTTGCTAATGTTAGTGCAACAGCGTTAGCCTAGCCGGCTAGGTAAATATTACAACTGCCTTCAGAGTTTCCTATATCTGTGTCCACGACAGTGTTGTCGCCCCCTCGCCCACAATCAATCTCTGCTGCTAAAAACAGTCGACCTGTAGTGATGTTTGAAATGGAGACACACATATCGTACCTTTCCCGAAAATCCTGGCCATTATTTTAAGGCATAACCAACCATAGTGGTACACTCAGGGGTAACCCTGCTGCTAACATTGGTTATTACCAAAGATATATATAGGCTATTACATTAGCCTAAAATGATAATTCTAGCCATATGTATATATCACAGTAACACTGCAAAATTAAAGACAGACAAACAGATCCAACTAAAATCATGTTTTATTTATATACAAACAATAAGGAAAGCGTCAATACTTATAGGTTGTTACAATAGGTTGTTGCAGTATCTTACCAGTTTAACAATCTGGCTTTCTGCCCCTGGTATGCGCACGCACCCAGTAATGTTTGTAAACAGGAAACCCGTCTATACAAAGCAAGTGGCGGTGGGGGGCAGCCAGCGTTGAGCTATCATTTTCTTGGTTGCAGTTGAGCCGGCTAGCCAAATTTTTCTCTGTCTCCCAAGCAGGTGTAATTAGGGCCTGAGCGCCGACAGCGGCGAAGGCCCTAATGAAACTGAAGGAATTATTAGGGCCAGAGCGCCGACAGCGGCGAAGGCCCTATTGGAAATGAAGGAATTATTAGGGCCCGAGTGGCGAAGGCCCTATTGAAACTGAAGGAATTATTAGGGCCCGAGCGGCGAAGGCCCTATTGAAACTGAAGGAATTATTAGGGCCCGAGCGCTGACAGCGGCGAAGGCCCTATTGGAACTGAAGGAATTATTATTATTATTACACCAAATGAACTGGCTTTTTGAGGGGCTTAACATATTCAAAAACGCACCAAAATTGGCGGTCGTATCAAGTCTGGTGAAAATTTACGTATTTTAAGGGTTTCGAGAACAGGCACGCAAAAATGGCTCACTAGCACCCCCTAGAAAGTTAAAAAAATTGAGCCCCTGCAGTGCGTTTAACGTAGACTCACGAAACTTGGTACACATATGTATCATGTCAAGATGTACAAAAAAAGACATTGGAGCCATACCCTAAACCCAACAGGAAGTCCGCCATTTTGATTTCAAAGTTTGAAATTAGTGCGATTTTTGGCCATTTCCACGTCGTACTTTAACGAACTCCTCCTAGAGATTTCATCCGATCACGTGCCATCTTAAGACATTCAAGATGCGGGGCGGCCATTTTGTCCGTTTTGCCGCCGAAACAGGAAGTGGGTGTAACTCGAGTGGACATTGTCCGATTGGCTCGAAACTTTTCAGGATTCAAAAGAGTCCAACCCTGAGGACAAATAAAGGCCGATATTTACTTAACGTCATAGCGCCCCCTAGTGGCAACAGGAAGTAGGCCTAAAAGTAAATGTGCTATACTTTAACAAACTCCTCCTAGAAATTTCATCCGATGGACATCAAACTTGGTCTGTGTCTTCTGAACACCTTAAAGATGAAAAGTTATTAAAAGAAAAACTTTTCGTCAGATGGTGTGGCCGTGGCATGGCGGCCTTTTTGAGTGTTTAGCGGTGAACAAAGAAGTTGTTGTAACTTGAGTGTACGTTGTCGTATCTACCCGAAAATTCTCATGATTGACAAGGGTCCAGGCATGAGGACAGCTACAGGCCAAAATTTTGGCCATAGCGCCCCCCGCTGGCAACAGGAAATGCGCCTTATATGACAAACTTCATCCGATTTACATGAGACTTATAATGTGTGGTCTACATGTGATACTGAGTCGACCCTATACTTTAACCACGCCCACTTACTCAGGCCACGCCCCGTTTCATAACATTTGAACCGTTTAAGGTAGAGTCTTGTGTGAGGTATTATTGAACTCAGAGAGTTCCTTTTTAATTGGTGATGGTTTATGCTTTAGCCACGCCCCTTTTACAGCTAATGAAATGTAAGACAGTCTTTTGTGAGGTATCTTTGAACTCAGCGGGAAGTTCCCTTTTTATTGGTGACAATTTGCGGTGTCTGAGTGCCGTGAAAATGCACGGTCGCAAGGAGTGGCGTCCGCCGTCCATCACTGCTTGCAGCTTTAATTATTATTATTTTCCCGGCAAATGAATTGCCTTTTTGAGGGGCTTAACATATTCAAAAACTCACCAAATTTGGCGGTCGCATCAAGTCTGGTGAAACTTTACGTATTTTAAGGCGAGACACGGCAGGCAAAAACATTGTTTTTTTTTCACTGGTCAATTTTGAGATTTTGGGCTATTTGTCTTTAATAACATGTCTTCTTTCAGACTTGTGGTGGAAAAAAGTCAAAAATACACATTTAGGTCTTTATTTTACTACACTTTGTCTGTTTGCGTCGGTAGATTTCTCCTAAATTCAACAAAAGTTGGCGTTATAAATCATCCCGCTGCTCCGCAATCGCTGTCTGCACCCTGTCATCACATATACCGTTGGAAAGCTCTTTCTCTCCTCTACAATGCTGTCAGATCCAAAAATGGGCATTTCCTTTTCATCAGCAACCAATCGTGAAAGTAAAAGGGGGGATTTAACTCTAAATGCGCAATCTCATTGGCTGATGCCAATTTCTGACAACGTGATTCGGTTAGAATGGTTACGTGACACACTCTGACATTTCCGCGGTAGTTCAGAATGTCGAAAGAAGTGTGTCAAAAATGGGCGAAAATCACCTCAGAGAAGACGAAAACAGTTGTCATTAGCAAGAAGACATAGGGGATTACAAACTAAGACAGCAGATGATAAAATCCCATCACATAGTACGTCGATGTGAAAACAGGAGTTTTCAGACAGTAATCAGACTGACTCCCTCTTCTCTCCAAGCAGTTTACAGAAATTCATAGCCTACATGTCATATATTAAATATGTAGGTGTCACATATATACTATTCTACTATAATTACTATAAAATACTAAACAAATTTGTAATTTTGGGATCCTAAGTGGTTGTGAGTCCCTCAGGTTGTGGCAGGCGGAGCTGCTGTCACCTCTCCTAGGAGAACTACCAGCTTCTTTTCTGGTGTTAACTTTTTTTGGCTATTTTTCCAAGGTGTAAATCTCTTAGTGAAGATAGTTTTTCCCAGTGGAGGAGGAAGTGCACCTCTGTCTCACCCAGTTGGTGGTCACTGAGCCTGTATTTAGTCAGGATCAGTCTCTTTGTATCTCTGACAGTGTGCAGATACTCTGTCAAATAACAATTTAGTCTCTTTGTTTGCTTTCTCCAATGTTCTAAATATTGGTCTTTTGAATGATTCATAAGAAGCTCATCCCTGTGTATCACCGGATATCCAGTGACAGTGCAGCATGGAGGCACTCAAAATGCCAACGCATGCCTCAACTCGGTTATATGGGCCCAATGTCCAAAAACAGTCTTTGTGGGGAAAAGCAGGGTTGAGGCTGCAGCCAGTATGGCTATTTCTACATTCAATGAGGGTGCCTCTGCCATGCTGGCTGTAATGGAGAAATTGTGGCTTCAGAGCACAGCCTGTTAATGCAATGAAGGATGATGACATGGTTAGGATCTCAAAAGCCAATAGTGTCCATTCCCCCAGTGCAAAGTGGAGCCTTAAAAGTGTAAGCACAGCCAAAAAAGTGAAAAGACACCAGCAGGAGATGGAGGAGGGCCCTACATATGGTGCAGGAAAGGATATGTAGACTGTAAGCTAACTTGGGGGAACTAGTCTGTGTAATGGTTGTGTTGTGTCAGTTTGAAGTTTGTGATGTAATGGTCTTCAGTTGAAGGCCATGTTGATGTGTTGTTTTGGATGCTATGACCAGTGATGGATGAAGCAATAATGAGTTTTGGATGTTAAACAGTGTGATACATGGATTTTATTGGACCTAAAGCATATTTTGTCTGTAATTCATGGTTTTCAATAGAAATTAGTGGAATTTTTCCATAAAAATCTTTAAAGGCCGTTTTCTCAAAATGAGTTTTTTTCTCACACTCGGCGTGACGATTTTCCACTTCTGTAGCACCTATATACACCAAACTTTACAGTCGTATTCCTAACTATATTGTGAAGGTTTGTCCAGAGTGATTTGTTGATATGTCATTCTTGGCCTGATTTATGTGACATTTTATGCCTAAAAATAGGGCGGAAATCAATTTTTTAAGGCTACTGGCAGTATTTTCTGATTTTCTGGGTAACAAAAGGAGATATTCATAATCCCCTCTGGTTAAGTCTTTTCATTAAATATATCAACAAAATGCAAAAATAATTTTGAAGCTTGTTTTTTTCAATGGTCAGATTTGTCACGTCAAAATATATGCAAATTAGCGCATATTTAATTAGATATAGCCTGATTAGCATATTTAAACATAAAATTACAGAAAACTTGCAATACGTTTTTTTCTCCTATTCATGTGAGTAATCAACTGGTAAAGTTTCATGCTGATATCTGTAAGTTAAAATTTTTACCCTATTCACCTGTAGTGTCTCGCCTTAAGGGTTTCGGGAATAGGTGCCCAAAAATACCTCGCTAGCAACCCCTGGAAATTAAAAAAAAATTGAGCCCCTGCTGTGCATTTAACGTAGACTCACAAAACTTGGTACACATATGTAACATGTCGAGATGTACAAAAAACTTGATTAGAGCCATACCCTAAGTCCGCCATTTTGATTTCAATGTTCGAAATTTGTGCGATTTTGGCCACTTCCACATGTCGTAACGTAACAAACTCCTCCTAGAGATTTCATTCGATCAATTTCAAATTCAGTCTCCTAAATTCAACAAAAGTTGGCGTTATAAATCATCCCGCTGCTCCGCGATCGCTGTCTGCACCCTGTCATCACATATACCGTTGGAAAGCTCTTTCTCTCCTCTACAATGCTGTCGGATCCAAAAATGGGCATTTCCTTTTCATCAGCAACCAATCGTGAAAGTAAAAGGGGGGATTTAAATCTAAATGCGCAATCTCATTGGCTGATGCCAATTTCTGACAACGTGATTCGGTTAGAATGGTTACGTGACACACTCTGACATTTCCGCGGTAGTTCAGAATGTCGAAAGAAGTGTGTCAAAAGTGGGCGAAAATCACCTCAGAGAAGACGAAAACAGTTGTCATTAGCAAGAAGACATAGGGGATTACAAACTAAGACAGCAGATGATAAATTCCCATCACATAGTAAACTTGATTAGAGCCATACCCTAAGTCCGCCATTTTGATTTCAATGTTCGAAATTTGTGCGATTTTGGCCACTTCCACATGTCGTAACATAACAAACTCCTCCTAGAGATTTCATTCGATCAATTTCAAATTCAGTCTGTGCTATCTTAAGACATTAAAAGATGAAAAGTTGTTAAAAGAAAAACTTTTCGTCATAGGGCGTGGCCGTGGCGGGGCGGCCATTTTGTGCGTTTCACCGCCGAAACAGGAAGTGGGTGTAACTCGAGTGTACATTGTCCAATTGGCTCGAAACTTTACAGGATTCATAAGAGTCCAACCCTGAGGACAAATAAATGCAGATATTTACTTGAAGTCATAGCTATTGGCAACATTAAGTAGGCCTAAAAGTCAAGGTGCTATACTTTAATGAACTCCTCCTAGAGATTTCATCCGATGGACTTCAAACTTGGTCTGTATCTTCTCAACACCTTAAAGATGAAAAGTTATTAAAAGAAAAACTTTTCGTCAGACGGTGTGGGTGTGGGCGTGGCGTGGCGGCCATTTTGAGTGTTTAGCGATGAACAAAGAAGTTGTTGTAACTTGAGTGTACGTTGTCGTATCTGCCCGAAAATTCTCACGATTGACGAGGGTCCAGGCCTGAGGACACCTACAGGCCAAAATTGACTTTTGGTCATAGCACCCCCCGCTGGCAACAGGAAATGCGCCTTATATGACAAATATCATCCGATTTACATGAAACTTATGTGTGGTTTACATGTGATACTGATAACATTTGAACCGTTTAAGGTAGAGTCTTATGAGGTTTCATTGAACTCAGCACAGAGTTAATTTAATTGGTGATGGTTTGACCCACCCCCTAAGCTTTAGCAACGCCCCCTTTTATAACTAATGACCCGTTTGGTGTAGACCCTTGTGTGAGGTATCATTGAACTCAGCAGAGACTTCCTTCTTCATTGGTGATGGTTTGGCCCGCCCCTTATGTTTAAGCCATGCCCCCTTTCATAACTGGTGACCCATTTAAGGTAGAGTCTTGTGTGAGGTGCCATTGAACTCAGCAGAGTTCCTTTTTAATTGGTGATGGTTTGACCTATGCTTTAGCCACGCCCCTTTTAACAGCTAATGAACTGTATGATGTAGAGTCTTGTGTGAGGTATTGTTGAACTCGGCTGGGAGTTACCTTTTCATTGGTGACGATTTGCGGTGTCTGAGTGCCGTGCAAATGCACGGTCGGAAGGAGCGGCGTCCGCCAGTAACCCCGACACGCACAGAGGAGCGAGGGCCCGTCCATTGCTGCTTGCAGCTTTAATTTAATGTGTTTTTATTTATTTATTATTTATTGTATATTCTGTACGGGTGCTGTGTGCCTTCTACCTTGCTGCTGTAGCATATCAATAAAGCCCATCTATCTGTCTATGTACTAACTGTCTGTAAAAGAAATCACATCAGCGCCATGTTTTTTTTTTAATCGTAAACTTCGCCATTTTAATGTCAATAAGACCTTTATGAGGATGTTTTATTGTTGTTTTATTGAAACTATTCTTTCTTTTGCCTTTGTGAGCTGGTTTGGGTCCCTCACTCTTAAAAACAAAAACAGGCTGCAATACATAACTAAAGTGTGTGGCAAAATTTCCCACAACTCTCTGACTGATTTAAAATCGCTATATGAAACAAAGACCTTGAAGAAGGCTCAGTCAGTCCTGGCTGATATAAGCCACCCCCTGAACAGCTACTTCAATTGTTCATAATTCAATGTGAGTTGTGGACTTCTGTGTAGTATATATTTATTTGTGCCCTCTATTGATAGTGTCTGTTGTTTGTATGGCTTAAGTGTTGTTTATGTTGCATTCTATTGCTGCACAATGAATTGCCCCTTGGGGATAATAAAGACTCCTTGACCTTGACAAACTACAAATACTAGTATGAAATTAGAATTCATAATGAACAGTAATGTTACAGCGATAAATACAGCACCAACATATTTAATTTAAGTGGCTTTTTTTCCTTCATTGAATCCTTTTGTAAAAAAGGTTTGACCTAATGACACACACAACATACTGCAAATTAGAATTTCTGAATGAAGCCAGTACAGGAAACTGAGCTTAGGGAACCCAGACTAGCCTGTTGTCTGCGTACTGCCTTACCTGCAATGACTGAGCTGTGGTCCTGGTTGTCCTCTTTGACTGTCATCTGTAGACCCACTGCTACTATATGGAGAAGTACTTGGATCTTTTAAAAAGTGTATTTATTTATGTTAAAATTATGTTAAATGATTATCCTGCAAAAAAATGGATGGAGCCAGCCACATAACCATTTGGCTGGGGGAGGTAGACAGAGTTTACAAAGTTTGTTTCGCCCTGTATATGCCCAAAGCCCAGAAACCAACCCCATTACTGGAAAACTACCTGGCCCCAGGTCAATAAAATACATTGATATGTTACCAGATTATTTACATGTGTTTGAGCAATAATAGAGACCAGCATAGATGTCATTTTAGCCATAGTCAGCCAAAATTTGGAACAGCTTACCAGCTGATGTGAGATATACAGTATATTTTTCAAAACAAGTGTAGAAACTTTTAGGAAATTGAAAGAAGACATTGGTGAATGTCAAATATCAACAGGGTATGAACAAAGGAGAACATTGTTATGCACTGTAATATACATTTCAGAAAAAGGCTTCTAGATGAAACCATAAAAATGTGGCTAATTCTTGGGCAAAACATTGCATTTCCTTTGCTGTTATTATATAATTAAAGGAGAGAATTTTGATCCAGCTGTCAGAAAAACTTCCAGGAGAGATGTTTCAGTCAGCTATAATGGAAGTTCACCTTTAGTTTTCAACTTAACTTTCCAGTCTTGTGCTGGTGGTGTGTGGTATAGTGTGTACACTGGGGGCTACATGGTAATTTTAGCTCTGAACAAAGAGAACTCCCCTAATAAGATGCCAATATTATAAAAGCCCACAAGACACAGGACTTAGGAATTAACCCTCTTTACGAAGCATTCAGTGAACATGTGATGCAGCTGCTCTGTGGAATCAAATGTTTGTTGGGAATGACTGAACTTCAATTACAGTACTTGATATGGGGAATGCATCTTTTCTCAGACTCCATACAGGAATTCTTCTAACAATAAAGCCCATCGGCATTTGAGGCTTCAGTACATGAGTACATGTTTCTCCTTTGGCCATGATTGACCTTTAGTTTTTGTGCTCTTTGCTGTACAGACATCACATCACCGTGACAGAACAAAATGCCTAACATCCTGTGCTGCACAGCTGTGGAGGTATGCATATATACAGTATACACAGCCCCTGGCAGGGTCTCCACTATAAATGATCTGTTCACTAAGATTCTACATAGAAATGATATTACCATTGTGCTATTAGGAACTTCACTGTCTCTATGGACTAGCCTAGTCAGAATTAGATTGTGAACTGACAGTGTTCATGTTAGCCAATTTCTTTTTCCCTAACCAGTCAGCAGAGAGTTATGTATGTCCCCCTGACATGATTTAAAAGTTGTTTCAAGTTTTAGTAAGTAACAATCTTGTGTCCACAAATGTGTCAATTTAACGTAAATCAAATGAACAAAACAGCGTCTTTTTTGTTTTGTGGTTTTCTCAACATTATATGGATTTACAAACAAATATCTAAGTGTATACCATGGGTAGACTCATAAATAATATAGTGGAGGAGGTTCTGATTAAGCACTCAATCATCAGTTCAAACATCATCATCATCATCATCATCATAAAATCGAGAATAAATCATATTATATCACAGTCTAAAGGGAAGATTGCTATTTACTGAGCACCTTCACCTGCTCCCCAAAGGATGAACCCTTTCCATTATGGACACTCCATGAGGTTTTCTTTAGTACAACCATTAGACCGCGACTGTATAATGGCACAAATCTCATAATCTAAGACAGATTTGTATTATGTATTTTAATTAACAAAGCCTCTAAACGCCATTAATGGGGCTTTTTTGCCCCTTGTTATATAATTACAAGAAGAAAAAAAGAGATAAATTTGGATAAAATAGTAAAATATTGCTGCTCCATAACAGGTGAATAAGAAAACATGTACCATACAGCCTGCTACTTCATAGTAAGAAAAGCATTTTCTATCTTGATTAAAAACTCTGAACACTGCCAAGATTGTTTTTGTTGTTGTCTCAGGAGAAACTCCGTAAGCAGAATTTCCTGGAACACTAGCTAGCTCGGATGAAGACTTTTGTTCCATTTGTGAGATTTTGGACAGTGTGATTAAGCAAAGCATACAGTTGAGACATCTACTAGAAGCCACACTGTAAATAATAGCTGTTGAAATCTACAGTTATTTACTTTAGATTTTCACAGTAACATTACTGTATATGATTTTTTCAGAATGTTGTAAAGTTTTGTTAGTAAAATCTAAAAGACGCGTTTGTTAATCTCTGAGGAAGGAGCGAGGCTTGGTCCAATGAAGATTAAACAAAAGATTTAATTAAACAGAATGATGAAAATGACATGACAAAATGCAAATGTTACACTGCAGCTGACAGCAGACTGGATCTATGCTTCTCCCTGATGGAGTTACATAAAAACAGTCCCGAATCATTGTAAGATTCACCATATGTTTCCTGCACCTGGGGGCGGTTCTATTTCCCATGTGTATTAAACCCATTCCCATTGGCCCATCTTTTTTTTTTTCTTTCACTGGCGGAAATGGGCTTCATAAATGTATCCAATGAGGATCAAGAGACAGTCAGTCACATCATCGCAAACAGCAAAAAGCTCTAGAATCTTTGGGAAAATCCTGATTCTCTGTATACTGCACTTTGTCAATAAAAAAAAAAAAAAAGAATCTTTGGGAAAAAGTGCGAATGCAGCACTTGCAATTCTGACTCGTTAGTGACAGAAAATCAGTACTATCAGTAGAACTAGTACTCAAATTTCGGTTTCTTTACACAAGGCTTTGTCTTGTGGTTGTATTAATTTTTTTCGTCTTTGTGTTGATTTCTGTCACTTTTTGTCTGTGAGGAATTCAGCGAAAACGTATCCGTGAGAGATCCTATGGAGATGTCTCCACAGCCATTAACGTTAGTGCTACCTTATGTAGTTAGCTAGCTAGCCGGGAGATGATTTTTTTCCCGCCCTTGGCCTCTGCAGGAGTTTCCAACCTGGAATCACGGCTCCTCCACCAAATGGTTGTAGGGACTTCCAGAAAATCAGTAAGTAACGTTACCATCACTAGGAGCAAAACAAATAGTTTTCTGTGCCACCATTGTCAGGCTGTGGTGAGCCACAGGTATCCAGCTAGCACTAGGAGTATAACCAGTTAGTTTGCCATCAAAATGAATGACTCATGCAAGCACTGTAATTTCACCACAGCTTCAATTACTGCATTTGTTCGACATTTCAGCGCACATAGAAATCTAGCTAACTTTAGATTTCCATGTGGCGTAGCAGAATGCTTTGCCACTTTTGTGACATGTGGCACCGTTCAAAGCCACATGTACCGCTTTCACAAGAAGACAGCTAAACCAGGACTTGAAAGGCAAATTGATGGAGTTGATTTGGCTTGCACTTTTGAAGGTTGTAGCTGTGTCAGCAAATGTTTCAAGCTTAAGGGAACATCTTCATTGGCATATTAAAGAAAGTGTCATGCCCCTACATTAATTGTTTAAAACATTTTCGTGTCCGTTCATCCTTTGCCTCACACTTGAATCGGAAACACAAGAATAGTTCTTCAAGGGGTGATAGAATGCAAAACCGATTTTACCTTGTCATAGTTGAATAATGCCAGTTTAGTGGGTAACTAGGACATACGTAGAACCTCAAAATCCCATTGACACCTCTTTCCTCTGCAAATCTCACAATGCCTCTGAAAACGAGCAAATCTCAATGAGCCGCCTAGTTGACGTCAACTCGGCAGCTCCTCCTCATTTGGCCCTAGTCTCTCTTTGTCACGCCCAAACATTTACATAGGCTACACCACTGATCTGAGGTCAGCTTAGTCTTGTGAATAGGTCGCGCAGATCTCAGAAATTTTATACATTATTCATCTGCTATTTTACCACAAAATTCACTTCTGAGACTTTTTTATGCGAGAAATCAAATATGTAGAGGTCAAATATGGGCCGTTTTACGAAAATTGATGGCTAAACCGGCCTGCTGTGAGGTAAATGGAGCTCCGTCACGGCTGGCAGCCCACGGTGCTCGATACCCGCGCAAAGTCACTGTCTCTGTTCACTATGTCTATGGTCTCGGTCTGTGCCACTGGTCTCCGTTCACTGTCTATGGTCTCGGTCTGTGCCACTGGTGTTGCAAAATATGGCTTTTGGTCTTGACCGAGTCCATGTGTCTTTATTATGTGTATAAGAATATTGGAGGGAAAATGAAACACAGCTTGGACGGGGATGCTGTTCGGCTTTTCACAAGTTTAGACAGCTAGCTACGCCGACGTTTGCTAACATTAGCACAACAGCGTTAGCCTAGACTGCTAGCTAGGTAAATATCACGACTGCCTTCGGAGTTTCCTATATCTGCATCCACGTTGTCAACATAAGTAATGTTGCGTTAGTGCTCCTTTTGTACCATACCTTTATTGAATGGAACGTTAAGCTTCGTTCCTACAAGATGGGTGGGTTTTTGTTACATACAAAGTTAACTGGCTATAGTTAGCCTGTACGTATGCTAGCGGAATTAGCTAACGTTGCGTAACCAGCCAGCAACTTCGGCAATCGGCAGTAGTTTCGGTGAGCTAACCACAACAGTATTGTTGCCCACAATCAACCTCTGCTGCTAAAAGCAGTCAACCTGCAGTGATGATTGAAATAGAGACGCTTGTGGATGTATTAGCTGTCGTGGTTAGCTCGCCGGAACTACTGCCGAAGCTGCTGGCTGGCTACGCAACGTTAGCTAATTCCACTAGCATACGCACAGGCTAACTATAGCCAGTTAGCTTTGTGTGTAACGTAACAAAAATCCACCATCTCGTAGGAGCGAAGCTTAACATTTCATTCAATACAATTATGATACAAAAGGAGCACTAACGCTATGTCTTATGTTGACAACGTATTTACCTAGCCGTCTAGGCTAACGCTGTTGCGCTAATGTTAGCAAAATTGCAGCGTAGCGTTAGCTAGCTAGCTGTCTAAACTTGTGAAAAGCCGAACATAATTTGTTATTATCCAAGCAATAAATAAACACTAGGCAAATGTTATTACTGGAGCTAGTAGGCTACCATCAAAACGTGAGCTATCTAATCGAAAATGTGTTTACAACGTCGGGGGATTTCACAGGTGGGACTGACTGGCAAGTTAGCCCATAGCTACCATGATGCCTTCTATTTCTAGATCTAGCTAGCTAGATTACCAGTACTTATCTGAACTAACGACATGATCACCGTCACTAGATATAAAGAAAACACTGACTTTCACTCGGTGCTATTCACTGACAGTAAAAACCCCTCTTCATCATGCCAGTCAGTCACCATAGTTCTAGTAGCCTACTAGGCTGAGGCATGTCTCCCCAACGTGACGTCATCACCGAATTGCATTAAAAAACCCACTAAACATGTTGAGTGATTTATGTACCCATTAATCAACAGTGGTGGTTAACCTGCAACATGGGCTTTAAACAAACGATTGAGGAAATAAACGCCTCTTGTCCGTGAGTGAGCTGGATAGAGCTCACTGAGAGCTAGCTAGCTTGCTTTCTCCTAACAAGACCTTTGAAATTCATAAAAATGCATTAAATTGAAATCGGACAAAAGTGTTATCTAAGCTTTGTAAGACCTTAGGGAACTGTGATATACATGCTGTGACGAAATTCAAACTGTAAATAAACGATAGTCATGCCATAAGCAAAGGGGTAAGCTTCCCCTCGGACCGCAAATCTCCTATGGCGCCATTTTGATGCTACAAAGCGATCACCCGACGTTAGCATTCCATTGACTGCCATTCATTTTGACGTCACTTTGACAGTGAATAACTTTACATCTGAAGCGTTTAAAGACTTTATTTGTTCATTGTTTACACGACAATGTATAAAAAAAACAGGACTAGCTGGCAGCTAACGAAACCCCTCATGTTCACAAAAATGCATTAAATTGAAATCGGACACAATTGTTAACTTTTTAAGACCTTGGGGTAGCTGTAATATCTGCTGAACGGCTGCTTTCCGACTGCGTCCCAGTTCCGGCGGTCCGCAGCCCTCCGGAGCAGATACGCAGAGCTTCTATTTTTGCCGGACGCCGGAGAGCTCCACAGCAATTCAGCACACGGCAGATGATGTGGGACAGGAAGTCGAGCACAGAAACAAAATAAACATCTTGTTAATTTTAAAAATTAAATACACCGTGCTCACGGCGGATCATATTTCCCTGCACTAAACCTTGAAAACACAGCACAGAGTTGTTTCCCCTCTACTCCTCTGGATGGAAACAAACTGTTGTTTGTTTTGTGGTTCTATTCTACGTGAATTCGCGAGATCTTGTGGGTCCTCGTGACTACAGCTGTCAGTCATGGCCGCAGCCGTGCCGCAACAAATCCGGACCTAGTGGGTATTGACGGACGGCGGAGCACGCAGCCGTTCCGCAGCAGAGCCTGTCCGCAGCAGAGCCTGTCCGCAGACGTTCTGCATTCAGTGGAAATCCGGAGTAACTGAGGTTTCCGATACCTCCAAAGTCCAATGAGCAATTCTTTACAGTTTACAGTCTCTTTTTATTCCCTTTGGGCGCTTGGTCCTCCTCCTCCTCAGCATGGGGGATGCTTCATGCATCCCGGCAGCTGTCTGTTCATTCCTCCAAATGGGATTGATTGATTGCCCCGTCTCCTTGTCGTGACCTTATTGACCAAACACCTGAACACACATCTCTACTTGACTATTTCCTGCCATAAAACCTCTCACACAAACACACCATCTCTGTGAAACACACAATCTTTGGGGTAAACTTTTAACCATATGGTACCCCCTACAACCTTAATTACCTATTCTGTGTCCCTGCTTATCTCATACCCCCAACTCATAAAAGCATAAACTACGTTTAAGACTTAACAGCTGAACTTTCTATGCAACCGAGGTCATTCTAACTACTCCCTCAATGATTTGCTCACAGCTCTTTTTGCAACATGGCCAACTGTAACTATAACTGCTAATATTCTATAATCATGTCTACAATAATAGAAATATCTCAACGCTGCATATGCACAATTTTTCACTACACCTCTGTTACAGAACACTGAACTCATCAGTGATTGTTCAACATGCTGTGGGGATGTTTCTCAACCGGCTCTATACATTAAGACAAATACAATTATGTTAATTATGCACAGTCTTACACCTCTAACGAAGAACTTCTTTTCAACTTTCAGAAATTCAAACTCTCCTGCTCTCACTGAAGGCTGATTTTGTGGTTCAGTGGTTTCAAACAGGAAACTGAATTACTTGGCACATTGAATAGTTAACTGTAGCCTATCCAGTATGCATGTATTGAAAGAAAGCTGACAGGACAGACACAAATGCAGCTACAGCTTGTGGAAAAAGGAACTTGAAGAAAGAGGCTGTCGACATTCATTAGTCACAATCCATAAAGTGAAATTTTGGTGCAAGACCATGTATTGATTTGTCTATGTTTTTTTTCATAAAGATACAACCACAAGTCAGAACAGAATATTTCCATATTTATGCAAACAAGTGCAGCAAAAGTAACCAAGAGTTGACCAACAGACAAACAGTAAAGATTGTCTTTCGTCTAACAAATTGGTCAGTTGATGCGTTTTTCATTTATAATAGAAGGCTCACTTTGTGTAGTGTGGCAAGGTCATTCATCAATCTACATTGTACTGAATCAGGGAGAGAAAAAACATTATTCATTGTTAGTAACATTTAATTAGGAAAAAAGTGAGCTGTAATCAATTGAGTTTGTGTGAGGATTAATGTAAGTAATTACAATGAAGCACGATGACATGCTTCTTTGTCAATGTATGTTACAAAAGGCCACATATACAGCACAATTCCAGTACAGAGTGAGTGTTATCACTCATTTTAAAGGATATTGCTGGTATTTGTTTTGTATTTTTCTTACCGTCTCCAAACCCATGAATAGATGAGAACAGACAATGTGTTAATCCATCTATCAATACTTTCTGACCTCCCTGTTTGTGCCTCTCAACTCCAAGCCTAGTGGTTTCTACTAAAGAAGTAAATCTTTATAGCCTAGAAATCTAGATGCATCCCAGCGGAAGCAAATGTAATTTGCAGCCAGGGTCAGTCTAGCAACTCTCCGTTGGCTTGCGAGCTGTAAAAAACAAATTCTGGTCAGGTCAATCACATCGTGTATAGAGTCGGTGGGCGGGTTTAACACAATTACGGCAGAGTTGCGACGGTTCCGTGTGAATTCCCTGCTACTTGAAAACAAAGATGGCTGCTGCTGCTGGTGAACAGCGGTCTTTCAAATTGGCTTTAGCAAGTCTGGAAGACTTGGAGTTAAGCACTGAAGTCATTCTTAAAAAAGGAAGATGTGTTGATGTGGGTCTGGCTTGTCAGGCTAAAATCTTTAAGAACTGGCCACAAATGCCTCTACATAGTTACATTTTAAAAAACGAACGGGATCAACAGAAATTCTTGAAGGGCCGGGAAAGACGACTCTCTCCAATATTTTGAATTTGGACTGCAGTAACTATTTTAAACGCTGTCAGTATTTCATATTGGACCTTTAACAAAATATTTCCTCCATTGTTACAACTGCATATTGGGGCTTCAACAAAGTCTCTCTGACATTTCTATCTGCCTCCCTTCACTTCTCCCATTCAGAGGAAATGGGAAATGTTGTCATGTGTGCCCTGCACTTTAAAAGTGCTGCTGTCACACTGGTACACAGCTACTCTGCTAGAGGCACAGAATAATTGTCTGTGTTACCATTTTTGCAGGTGAAATTGTTTAAAGTCGTAATACTCATTCTGGCCACAAGAGGCTGATAAGCACTACCACCAATGTTCTAAATAGGACTGAATGCTTGTGATGTCCAAATGAAGCTTTATGATGCATTTTCTTTCTTTCTGAGCCCAATAGATGTTCAACAAAAGGTTGAAAAGCAGACTGAAATGCCATTCCTTGAGCCTTTTTATTAAAAATTGTGTTGGGTCAAAAAATATAAATAATGGCTCATTTGGAAATCACTACCAAATACATTCATGTTTTCCTTCAGGTGTGAGTTTTAATGTTTCCATACACTCTAAAATGAAGAACATATATTGTGTGTTAGTAAAGTTACTGTCCTGCCTTTTCTTTTGGCTAGACATGTATTTTAATCAGACCTAGAACAAGGGGTAGTGGTGCAACACATTCTCACACCCATCTCGTAAAATAGGGACGTTTGGTCAGGTGCCTCTGTCGTTCTTATTGACGCTAAAGGTCTCCTTTAGTGTTTTATGTAAACGCGCTTGGTCGGGACTATTGCCGCCCCTTTAGCGCTATAAGTAAACGCGCTTGGTCAGGACTATTGCCGTCCCTTTAGCGCTTTAAGTAAACGCGCTTGGTCGGATGGGCTTACGGTTCCGTGACGAACTATGGGGCGGTGGGGTTTAGGAAAGGGTCGTGGGTGGGCGTACGGTTCCGTGACACGCGGGAAGAACGGGATGGTTGGGTTTAGGAAAGGGTCGTGAGTGGCCGTACGGTTCTGTGACACGCGGGAGGAAAGAAAAAAGCGACTATAGCAAGCGGGAGGAAAGAAAAAAGCGACTATAGCAAGCGTGACAAACGAGACGCAAACCCTGGTCTCTGGGGTGAAAGTCCTGTGTTTTAACCGTCCACCACCCCAACCGATCTCCCAGCACGGAAATTTGCTCTTACATAGTACTCACTAAATCCTATCTAACTGCTGCTCTCCCCGGTGCGTTGCACAAGTACGCTGAAGGACGCCTTTTACGTCGCATCAGACGTTGACGGCCACTGTCCAAACGTCCTTATTTTACGAGTTCGGAATGAGAACGGGTTGAGTGGTGCACTTCAGCTTATTGTGGCCAAAATAAGTATTACAACAAAACAAGATGTATATAATATCTTAGACTACTAAGTGAATTGTGCAAATATTTGTGCAAAAGAAGTCTGACAGAAGTGAAAGTCAGGGAGTAATATATATAATAGTAATAATATAGTATTAGTGTAAGTAATATACACTATTATAGATGTATTACTACTCCCACAGTTATTATAATACTAGTAATATGGGGACACGGTGAAGGTGAGTATTAAAGTGCTTGTTACAATGTGCAACATTAAGCAAACTGAACTACATTTGTGTAATTTCTGTAAAAAACAAACTATCGCAAAAGCTTTTGGATTTTGGAACTGAGTATCCAAATAAGCTACAGCCTAACATTTTTAAATGTTTTTTTATAATGTAATAATAAGAAGAAGATTTTAGCATTTTCTCATTACTTAGAAAAAGAGAACTTGAAGTAGCTTTGCAGCAACATGTGTAGTAAAATATAATAAATTCTCATGTTTTAATATGAGGTCTATGGATAATCAACATATGCCCATGAGAGCGGTATCTTTCACTTCCCCTGCATTTCTTTAATTAATAAATCCATGTAATTAATTCTGTTACTTTTGTCCCAGTAAAAATTCATTAGCTTCAGATTGGTGACCCACTTTTCTGTTGGTCCTATCAGTGAGCAGTCTGTTTTGGGTGTCATTTCACATCAGCAATTTCTCTGCTAATGAGCTGCTGCTCTGATTGGCACCTGGACTAGAGGCCCAGCCAGCAGGCCACTGAGTGAATACATTGGGTTAGGTCAGAGCCGATTGGTCGATTTCAGACTAATCATAATAATATAATAATAAAACAAAATCTGAACGAAATAATCATTAATTGAATGATATTTTTAATAGTTGGTGACTGTTGAATGCGAGGTGTTTTTTATTGCAGAGTCCCCAGGCGTGTTACATTTACCTTATGTGTGATTTGGTATTTTCTGTTTGTATTCAAAACAGAACAGTCAACATATAACAGCTTACAAGACAAAATTGCCATTTAGACATCATTCTGTATAATCTTTGTACATTGTACAGACTGTATCTTGCAGAAGTATTTGTTGGCTGGGTTGTGACTAACAGAAGATAAATCCTATCACATCCTAACACAGCGTTAACCATTGTTTTATCAATGAATCAATGAAGCCGTAGGTAAAACACCTATTTAAATTTTTTAAACTACAAGCATCTAGTCTAGTATTAAAGTATGAGCATTTACAGTGAATTTAGTTGCTTGTAAATCCCTCTGCATCAAATTTGTGATTTCTGATATTGATCTGTATAAATAACATTGACTTGACTTTCCTGCTACTGATAATGTAGTCTTGCATTGCCAGACAGATCTCCACAGCGCTGTGGAGTAAGGTCTGGCTACACCACAGATACATTCTGGGGATACTGCACATCTACTTGACCCTCTTCAGTTTGCATATAGAGCTGACTGGGAAGTAGAAGATGCCACTGCCACTTTATTCAACTTTTTTCGTCAGCTTTTGACACGATCCAGCCCCACATTCTAATTTATAAACTTGTAAATAATTTTAGTTTAGATTTTAACATTGTAGGCTGGATTCTTGACTTTTTAACATACAGAACTCTGAGAGTGAGGCTTAACAGATGCACGTCTGGGGAATTGATATCCACTGGGTCACCCCAGGGCTGTGGCCTTTCCCCTCTCCTCTATATTCTTTATACCAACATCTGCCGTAGTCAGCACGAAAATAGGTCGATTTTAAAGTTAGCCAATGACTCTGTAATAGTCAGCCTCCTACATGATGGTGAAAACAGCCACAGTCCTGTAGTTGATGAATTTGTAGATTGATGTGACAATGCATTTCTTCACCTAAATGTGAAGAAAACTAAGGGCGTGCATTGATTTTAGACACAAACCCACTAACATCCAAAAAACATTATCAAGGGACAGACTGTAGACTCTGCTGAAACCTATAAATATCTTGGGACCATAGTGGATAACTGTCATGACCTGGCTCAAAGGTATTACAAAATGTGGAGAACACACGTTTGCTCAATTAAATCAAATGTATTGAAATAAACAAAGGTAAATGCGTGTGTATGGATGTGTGTAGGTGTTGCAATGTTAGAACGCAAAAGTAATTCAACCCAAAGTCCAAACAAACCAAGCAACCATGAGGAGGGAGAGAAGAATAGTGGCTACCCAGGCACTCCTATTTATGGACATGTGAGCAATCAGTTGATCCAGGTGTCAATCATCAGTCCTTATTAGCCAATCCCCAGATCACAGCAACCAAAAGGACTCAATAGGTCTTGAGGCCTAGGAGCAGTCACACCCCCCACCTCAAGAGCAAGGTTCCACCACAACCTTGAAAAAACAAACGAAACTGTTAGATACAATAAATCACATTTTATATTAAACACCTGACCACGTCAATATTATCTCTAACACCCTTTCAGTTCAGCGCATTATCTACACAACCCAGTGGCCAAAAATCCAAGGAAGCACTTTAATTGTTCATGAAACATGAAAATGATAGGCAGTTCTAACAAACACTATGACAATGGTGCACTTGACAGGGCATCTGCCACCACACTGTCCTAGCACTTAATATGGCGTATTTAAAAAAAAAAAAATTCTCTGGATTAGCGGCCGCTTGCGTCTCTGAAGACGAGACTGTATACACTGCCTTCTCTATTTAAGGCACCTCTGGAGTTTCTGAAACTAAAGCAGACATATGCATTTATATTGGCTGGTCAGGTAGGTGTACACTGTTTGGTCTTACATCATCTGCCCACACACAACCTCCTATCAGGTAATTTTTCAAAATAATGTAAATCCCTTCAACTGGTAGTTCTGGACGAACACATACTTCTACTTCCCTTGTACCAATTCACATGACAGATGCACTTTGTGCACAGGCACAAACATAGTCCGCAGACCCAACCCCCAAACGGGAACACAGCTACTATTATTGGTTTAACCTGCATCTGAAATGGAGCTGCTGCAATACCAGGTGTCGGACTCTGAATAGTGGCAGCCAAACCAGCCAACTTAACATTGTACATCTTACTTTTTTCTTTTAGCAGAGGACACTCTTTGTTTCCAATGTTGTTTCCAATGTTTCCAATAATTATACACAGTTTGGTCACTTTTTTCTTTAAAATGCTGTTCCAACTTTGGGGACATAAACTCTGCCTTGGGAAAGTGTTCATTGTTGTACTGCTCACCAAAGATACGCTTGTGTGTCAACACATATTCACCGGCCAGCACTGCAGCCTCACTTGGACACTTGACCCTGTGTTCATTAACATAGATCACAACATAATGGGGCACAGTTTAAACTGCTCTAGAACCACTAAATCACACAATGTCTCAAATGTTGTAACACCCAAAGAAGAGCACCAACAATTAAAATGTTATTTCAAATCCATGGTAAACTCAACATGTGTTTGTTCACCAGTCTTTTTGCAGCCTCTGAAGCGTTATCCCTCAGGAAGGAGCTCATATGCCTTTACGACAGCTGATTTTACTGTTTTGTATTCTTTACAGGCTTCAGAAGACAAAGCTGAGTAAGCTTGCTCTGCGTTACCAGTAAAAATGCACTGTAACAACAAAGTTCGCTCCTCATGCCAGTCTCAAACAAACTGAAGAAAATCTCTACATCCCTTTCATTAAACTTTGGCAACAACCTCAAATTGCTAGCAACATCAAAACATAAACCAGGTGTTTCTAAATTCAAAGCTGATGCAGAGATTTTGCCCTCTTTCAGCAATGTCAATTTTTGAACTTCCAAATCAAATTTCAGTTGTTCCCTTTGGAATTTGATTTTCTCCAATTCTTGTTCATGTTCCATTTTCAAAACCAATAATAGTTTTTGTTGTTCAAATGTTAAAGCAGCGGTAGAAGTACTTACACCACTCTTACCTCCCTCGTCCCCCAGCACTCCGTTTATCAGTGTTTTTTGCCCCAACGGCTCCTTCCAGGTGGCGTTGCCTGGAAGGCACTAGGATTAGGCACTGGTTATGGTTAGGTTTGGGTTAAAACGCAACGCCCAGGATGGGCTCTGCGAGGGGCACATGCACAAGAGGACCACTGGTGTGAATAAAACACTTAAAAATCTCCTTAAAAAAGCCAGGTTTTGTTATACAAAAAAGCTGTTTAAAAGACGGCCAGATATTAAAAACAGGTTAAAAGAACCACTGGACAGGACGGCAACCGGGAGATTAACCTTTGTGTGGTCCTTCACCCTTGTGAGAGTTAGGTGCGTGCATGTAACGCAATCACATACACAGGGGTCTCCGTGACGCGAGGCAGGATGACGCGAGGCAGTCCAGGTGAAATGAAATGAATCGAAGTAAGGGTCTACACAGGGGTCTCCGTGACCCCCTAGGATGACGCGAGACGGTCCAGGTGAAATGAAATGAAGTAAGGGCCCCAGAGACCCGAAAGACGGAGGCATAGTGGTAGTGGGAAAATACGATGAAACGGAGGAAGGGTCCCGGAGACCCGGAGGGCGAGGCGAGGGTAACTAAAAATTAAAAATTAAAAAATGAAGAAATTAAAATATTAAAAATTAAAAATACGATTGAATAACAGGAGGGTCGCAGAAGAGAGCCGAAGGGACCCGTGTGAAGACTTTTGTCGCTCGTGAGGTGACCTGTTTAGCTCGGTAGTCGGTAGTGCAGCGTGCGAGTGAGTAATGCTGAGTAATGCTTAGTGTTTTTCTTGTTTTTTTTTTTTTTTTCAGGAGGAGTGCACCCCGACGAGCAGCCAAGAAGGCTACGGGCTCACCACACAATCCGGGCAATAGACCCGTGCGCAGCTCCCGCAGACGTATCTCCGGCAGCCAGCGCAGACGGTGTGCGCCGGACACGACGAGTCGCGCGTGCTCAGCAGCAGCAGCACGTTCTTGTTACTCTTGGGCACATAGGACACCAGAGCGGCGGCGGACGTGAAGGCGAACCTGGACGAGGCGACCGTGCGGCCCTTGGTGTCGAGCAAGTGCCTCTCGTCCCGGAGCTGCCGCGCCAGCTCGTAGGAGGTGAAGAAGTTGCCGCAGGTCATGTTGCGGGGGCCCGCAAGCCCCTCGGTCAGGTCCAGCACCACCCGGGCACCTTGGTTCTTCTCGGACGCGTCGCACGCGGACTTGCCCATGTAGACCTACACGTTCCACGCGTAGCTGGACCCGGCGTCACAGGCCACCCACAACTTGACTCCGTACCTGGCGGGCTTGCTGGGCATGTACTGGCGTAATGGACATCGACCTTGGGATGTGCGGCAAGAAGAAGAAGAAGAAGAATGATGAGAATGAAAATGGGAAGAAAAGAGTAAAGCACAGGAAACACACACACACTGATGATGATGATGATGCTGATGATGATACCAACCGCGAAAGGGGACCAGCTGCTCGTCCACGGTCACGTCGGGGCCCGGGTTGTAGAGGCCTGGAAGCCGCGTGTGCGCCCACGCGTCACACACGTCCCGCATGGCCGCCAGTTTGTCCGAGGCTCGTCTGGCAGCTCTCGACTCGCGGTCGTCGAATCACAGCAGTCTCGAGTACTCGTGGAACCGTTTGACCGGCATCGTGGCGCGGAATATGGGCCTGCTGCTCTCCTCATGCCACAGGCTCTCCGCGGCCTCGTTGCGGGACCTGTACACGTCCGAGAGGATCAGCAGCCCGAGGTAGCCGCGCAGGTCCGTGGCGTCCATTGTTTTCCAGTTGTGGCCGCGTTTCCTCAGGCCCTCCAGGTTCGTGGCGGCTACTACGATCTCCTCTATGTCCCTCGTGACAAACAGCTCGAACGCGGAGACTATGTCGTGCACGCAGGCCGCCGCGTACTCTGTGGGTCCCGGGGGCGGCGGCGGCAGCAGCAGAGCGTCTGTGCTCGTCTTGTCGCTGTTGTTGTTGGTCTTCATTTTCCGTGCCACAGCGATGAGGTCGAGGGCCGCTGGGATGATACGTTTTTGAGGACCACTCGATTTTACCATCTTTTAACACAAACCGTTCCTCTTCTTGTTCTTCTACTACTACTACTTCTACTACTCCCCCGTTGTCTTCTTCTTCTTCTTCCTTTTCTTCTTCTTCTCGGCCACCCTCTTCGGCCAGGCTTCCTTCTTCTTGTCCTTGTTCAATGTCCTCGTCTTGGCTTTTGTCGTTGTCTGACGCACACCCGCCAGATTCACATTCTTGGTCCTCGTCAGAGTCACGTTGTTCTTGTTTTTCTTCTTGTTTTTCTTTTTTTTATTCTTCTTCTTCTTCTTTGACATTGCGTACGGTGCTGGTGAGTAGCCACTGCAGCTTCACATCTAGAGTCACGCAACGGTCCATGCTGGCTTTGCACCTGGCTGCTAAATCAAGGACCAAATGTCCACAAAAAAAAAAGGACACCAACAACAAAGAAGACAAATGTGTACAGTATGTGTGTATAATAAAAATGTTTAGTATGCCGAGGTCAAGCCAGGACATTCCCTTTCCCTTTCCCTTGCCCTTTCCCTTGCCCCTTTCCCTTGCCCTTTCCCTTTCCCTTTCTTTTATGTGTTTTATTTTATTTTTTTTGTTTTCCACTACTACAAGCCACTGGCAGTTCTGGTGGTAAGCGTGAGTGGCACGTGTGACACGTTTCGCGGCCAAGTTCAACCGAGCAACCCCGGGTTCCCCCCAACAAGGACGAGGAGAGGGTGCGCTAGGAATAGGATCGACTAGAAACCGAACGCCGCGAGCGGCGGGGATCTCTGGGGCCCGCGGGGACCGGGCTTGTGTATTAGAAACGGAACGCCGCAAGCACCGGGGTCTCCAGGATCCGAAAGGACCGGGCTTGTGCAGTAGAAACCGAACGCCGCGAGCGACGGGGGTCTCCAGGTCCCGCGGGGACCGGGCTTGTGTAGTAGAAACCGAACGCCGCGAGCGGCAGGGGTCTCCGGGGCCCGCGGAGGACCGGGCTTGTGTAGTAGAAACGGAGCACGATGAGCAAGCAAGCGAGGCGGGGTCTCTGGGACCCGACGGGACTGGGCTTGTGTAGTAGAAACGGAGCGCGATGAGCAAGCAAGCAAGCAAGGCGGGGTCTCTGGGACCCCGACAGGACCGGGCTTGTGTAGGAGAAACGGAGCGCGATGAGCAAGCAAGCGAGGCGGGGTCTCTGGGACCCAACGGGACTGGGCTTGTGTAGTAGAAACGGAGCGCGATGAGCAAGCAAGCAAGGCGGGGTCTCTGGGACCCCGACAGGACCAGGCTTGTGTAGTAGAAACGGAGCGCGATGAGCAAGCAAGCAAGCAAGGCGGGGTCTCTGGGACCCCGACAGGACCGGGCTTGTGTAGTAGAAACGGAGCGCGATGAGCAAGCAAGCGAGGCGGGGTCTCTGGGACCCGACGGGACTGGGCTTGTGTAGAAGAAACGGAGCGCAATGAGCAAGCAAGCAATGCGGGGTCTCTGGGACCCCGATAGGACTGGGCTTGTGTAGTAGAAACGGAGCGCGATGAGCAAGCAAGCAAGCAAGGCGGGGTCTCTGGGACCCCGACAGGACCGGGCTTGTGTAGTAGAAACGGAGCGCGATGAGCAAGCAAGCAAGCAATGCGGGGTCTCTGGGACCCCGACAGGACCGGGCTTGTGTAGTAGAAACGGAGCGCGATGAGCAAGCAAGCAAGCAAGGCGGGGTCTCTGGAACCCCGACAGGATCGGGCATGTGTAGTAGAAACCGAACGCCGCAAGCGACGGGGTCTCCGGGGCCCAGCGGGGACCGGGCTTGTGTAGTACAAACTGAACGCCGTGAGCAAGCAGGGAGCGGGGTCTCTGGGAGCCCGACAGGGCCGGGCTTGTGTAGTAGAAATGGGCTTGGTCAAAATCGAATCAAATCAAATACACTGAACCGGTCCCCGTGACCCCAAGGACAACACAAGGGTTAAAACTTTACATAAAAGGTCAACTCCACAACTACCCCGCTCTCTCTCCTAAAGACATTACAAAATAAATAAAAAATAAAAATAATAAATATATATATATATATATATATATATATATATATATATATAGTTATGTAAATAAATAGCCCGGCGTCACAATACAATACAAATTGAATTCTTAACCCAATATTAAAAACATTTATCCTCAAAAATTTAAATAAAAACATTTAAAGGGTCTAAAATACTGTCTGAATTACTTGCCCTTGAGGTTAAAAAATATACACACATACCATTACAAATTAGTAATAAGTGCTGTGTTTAAAAGTGCTTTAAGAAGTAAAAAGTGCCACACAATAAATAACCTTAAATAATTTAAAATACATCATAGAATAAAACCACACTGTTAGTAAAATGCATCAAACCAATGGCATGTGTATTATCGTGTCAAAATCTTGAGGCAAGTAATTCAATTCGTAATAATAAATATTAGCAATAAAGACAAACACAATCAAATTATTAAAACATAGATAAGGCAGAGTAAAAATTATAAAGGACAACTGAGGCATCTTTAAAATATTTATTAAAAAAACCCCATCAAAACATTAACATATTAGGTAGGACCCCCTCTGCAAGTAAAAATTGAACCCCCCCCAAAAAAGGAAAGGAATAATAAAATCCGAGAAGCATGCTATAAAAGATGTAAATATGGAAGTATTACAACAAATACAGTTATTATTAATCATAAATATGGATTAAACAATAAAAAAGGTAATTTAAAATAGAAAACAAAGGAAAAACAAGGAAAAGAAAAGAAAGCATGCAGGGGGGTTAAAAGGTTGGGTATGATGCGCTGCAGAGGAGGTCCAGATAAAACCTAAGGAGAGAGGAGACCAGAGCAGTGGGAGGAAGTACTTCTAAAAATACCCTGTAAAACCCATTTGGGGCCAGTGCAAAGTCAGGCACTTTAGCAATAGAATTGTCATAGTTAAGGTTAGGGGTAGGTGCATTGAAGGCAGCGGTCGCAGCGCTGCCTGGAAGCAGCAGTTGGGGGCAAAAAACACCATCGAGCCAGCACTCCCTCTTCCTGCAAGTTGACCATTATGATACACTTCAAGGTTTCCTTTGTGCGCTTGGGGTCAACATCAATAGAGTAGTGCTGAGCAATCTTCTTCAGCGGTTCTTTATTACATTTGCTCCAGCAACTCATTATGAAATTTTCCACAATATTAGACATAACAATTTATCAAATGTTGCAAACTAGATACTCAAATTTACTTTTCACTCTGAAGTTTTATGCAAAAAGGCCAGCAGCGCCTGTACTGCCCTAGGAAACTGTCCAAGTTTCATGTCGATAAGTCCCTTATGATTCTATTCTACAGATGTTATATTGAATCTGTCCTGACCTTCTCTCTTCTCTGTTGGTTTGGTAATCTTAACATCAAGTCCAGAACTGCACTAAACAGAGTTGTGAAGATGCGCAACTAGATATTGGGAGTTCAACAGTGCACATTATCAGATCTGTTCCATGGACAGATAGTCAAGAAAGCTAATGTTATTCGCACCAACATTTCCCACCCCTTATTCTCTGAATTTCAGTTCTTGCCGTCTAAGATGTCCACCTGTAAGGAGTAACAGGTGCAGGTACTCCTTTATATCTGCAGCCATTTCCCTCTTCAAACATGGGTCAGGGAAGGAGTTGTCTTTAAACTCGTGGTTACACTGTTAGACATTTCTTGTATTTTTACAGGAAATTCCTGGCTAATAATTGCCATACATTTACTGTAAACAGTATACAGGACTGTTACTGTAAAATAACTACAACAAGGTACTGTAATTAATACAATATCTCTACTGTAATTAATTGCAATACAATCATGTAAATTTACTGGAACTTGCCAGGAATTTCCTGTAATTTCACAGGATAGAATACTGTAAATATTACAGCAACATGTTATATTTACAGCAACTCAGTAGCCAGGAATTTCCTGTAATTTTAGGGATTTCCTGTAATTTCACAGGACAGAAGATTGTAAATATTACAATTAAATGTTGCAACTTGGATAAATGTCCTCTTTCAGACTTCTGCAAAGAAAAACAAAACAAAACAAGTGGTATTTTTGTTGTTTTTTTATATTTTTATTTTCTCTTATAATTGAAGAGAAAACGGAGTGCAGAAAGCACAAACAATCATTCCTCATTATTTATTTTCAACAACAATCTTTAACATGTAAAATTCACTGTCCCTGTATGTACTAAGATTATTTTAGTAACACATGGCTGAAACAAGCCTGGTTTTGTGTAAAATTGTTTATAACATTGCAATACAAAAATAGAAGCTTTCCATCTGCTATTACTGTACCAAACTGGTTGAACATGAGTTGTCAGGTGTCACACTTATCAGGTAACATTTAAGACTGATATGACATGGTCATAACCATGACATGAAACATTAAGGGATCTTCATGAATGAATGAGTGTGTGTGTGTGAGACAGAGTCGGTGTAGGCTATATGAGTGTGTGCGTGTGTGTGTGTGTGTGTGTGTATGTGTCTGTGGCTTGGCACGATTCACCGATTTGCAAATCCCAGGAGAGCGGGGTTCGCGTCCCATTTGTCGCGTCCCATTTGTCGCGTCCCATTTGTCACGCTTGCTATAGTCGCTTTTTTCTTTCCTCCCGCATGCTATAGTCGCTTTTTTCTTCTCCCGCTTGCTATAGTCACTTTTTTCTTTCCTCCCGCTTGCTATAGTCGCTTTTTTCTTTCCTCCCGCGTGTCATAGAACCGTACGGCCACCCACGACCCTTTCCTAAACCCAACCATCCCGTTCTTCCCGCGTGTAACGGAACCGTACGCCCACCCACGACCCTTCCCTAAACCCAACCCAACCGCCCTGTAGTTCCCGCGTGTCATGGAACCGTAAGCCCACCCGACCAAGCGCGTTTACATAAGAACGACAAAGGCAACTGACCAAACGTCCCTATTTTACGAGATGGGTGTGAGAATGTGTTGGTGGGGCCCCATCACACATTCTCCTTCCATGGACATAATCCACATGTCTGCGCCGCGCAGTATCTCTTCTGAAACTCATTAATAATATGATAACTAAAAGCTGCACAACACACTAGAGCCACCTAACATTAATTCATTAATGTTCAAGTGGAGAAAGACTCGCACACCTCCACTTGAACATTATCTCCTTTGACCACCGCACCCTCCATCAACAACTCAAAGAAAGACATTTTTTAGGCGCAACAGTCCTCCCTCAATCACATGAATTCATTAAAGAATTAACTTCTACAAAATAAGGGAAGATTATACCTGGTACAACTAATCGAGGTGTGCTACAACCAAACGTGATGAACCAATCAGCCGAGGGCCCCTTTTAAAGCAATGTCTGCCTGTGCGCTGACTGCCTCGGAGATCGGAGAATATCGATTGAGGCAGTTTTAGTAAAAAACAGACGGTTTACTGGAATAACTGCTCTGAAACCAGAACAGTATTCTGCATGGAGAGTTTTTTTTAGAAGGGGAGATGTTTTAGCTGTTCTCCGAACTGGCAATGGGAAAAGTTTTCTTTTGAAAAGGTATCTAAAGCCCTCCCCCTTTGTAAACGCTTTGAATGAGACGGATGTCAGATTGAAGCGTTAGCTAATCAAAGCAGACAAAACCGTCACCACCCACTCAGATAAGCAGAACTAATAACGTTATATCTATGATATAAAAATACATATGTTAGGCTAACAGAAAGTTACATAACGTTAAGTTACCTTCGTCCCAGAATGTTTGCTTCTTCTTGAATTTTTGCTTCGTCCCAGAATGTTCATTTAGAACTAAGCGCCTAAAAATTCAAAATTCCATGATGCAACGCAGTGGTGTAAAAACTCTGCTTGTACAGTGAAATTACAATAATAAAATGGTCCATAAATTTCCCATGATGCATTGCAACTTACAGTAAAAACACAAATACAATACATTGTTGTAAGATTTACTGTAGAAATTACATAAATTGCTAACAGTGTACTTTATTTCTTTTCTTTCTTTATTTCTTGGTTGGTTATATATTCTAGTCTGTTGACTGTGTTGGGGATGTCAAAGATGTTGACAAAAAGGGGTTGGTGATGTAATGTAATGGATGCTGATGTTGTTGTTGACGATGGTTGTTGTTGATTATATTGTGTCAACTTTGTAAGGCTGATATGCACTTGTCCTACCCTGTGTAGGCTACCTTGACGCTGCTACCCATGCACCTTGTCCTTGTGTATGTATTTGTTCTCGTATTGTTACGGTTGTGTTCCAGTTTTTACTTTTGTTCAGGCTTACTCTAGTCCCCCCCCAACCCACCACACTCATGACTGTGTGTATACCTTGTACATAGTATGTGTCTTTTATGTGTTTATACTTGCTGCACACCCAATTGCCCTTTGGGGACATACATAAAGTTCAAGTTCAAGTTGAAGGAGAAAAAAACGCTCTGGGTTGTTTGCAGTTCTTTAAACCATTCACAATCATCTTGGGCACCACTAAGTCCTGGATGCGCTATGGTGCCTATGCAAAATAGTCTCAGGAAGGCATTTGTTCTGGTGGAACATTTGCACCCCGCAAAAGAAAACGCCACATAAAATATTAAATGAAGTTAACTGTTTCACAATACAGTAACGTGAGCTATTTAAAATAGCTGGATTCATGGTTAACAGAATTTGATCTTACCAGTGTAACGATGTGTGTACTTCGTCCACAGCAATCCATAAACGCATTCCTTGAAAATCTTTACAATCATTCACGGAAAGAACCAAACAGGCCTGGCCTATTGCACAGTCCAAATTTTCTTCAAAAGTTGCTATTTTCAGCATGTGGCTTGCTAGCTCCAAATGTTATGGGTTTGATATTTTGTTCTGTGTTTTGTCTTATTGTGGTAGTCTGTTTTGTATTTTGCTCGGTTTGCTGTTTTATTTTGACAGTCTTTGATTTTCGGTCTTGACGTGTCTTGTTTTACTTCCTGTCTTTTGGTTTTCCCGCTCTTGTGATTGCCTGATGTTTTTCACCTGTTTCCCAGCCCTTGTGTCACCTGCCTCTTGTTACCTCGTTACCCTCTGTATTTAGTCTTTGTGTTTCCCCTTGTCCTTTGTCAGATAATTGTGTGTTTCGTCTCCAGTTTGTATTCCTGTGTGTTAGTCTTCCCTGTTAGTCATAGTGTTCCTGTGTTTCTATTTTTGACTTGGACTTTATTTTGGTTTACCTTTTTGCCTGCCTTTTCTGGGGGCCTGTTGCACAAAACCAGGATAAGGGATTAAGCCGGGATGTTCAAGTTATCCTGGATGAATTTAGCTTTGATTTGGTTGCACAAAAGCAGGTTGAATTAAACCAAGCCAAGTTACCATGGAGATTTATTCTTTGCAGCTAGCCTTCTCCAGAGCAGGCTAACAGCCAGGCTAAAATTAATCCTGGAGTCTTATGTGTTAAATCAGCTGCCGCTCTGATCCGAAATAAACGTGTTTAACAGTTATTCCGTTGTCTTCTGAATGTGTTTGGCTTTATTTTTTATTAACATGCATTAGCCTACTTGTCCCTACTGCTGTCACAAGTTTGATTTAAATCCTACTATTGCAGTTGTTTGGATGGTAAGAAATGGTTGCGCTGGCACCGGAGATAAAGTGGGACAATGCGGAGGAAATGGGCTTTTCCTCTGCTGCTCTCCCTGTGAATTTGCCCCATGCAACGTGGAGAGGCGGGGGGAGGCAGGAGGATCCTCCCACACCATGCAGCATACTCTAAAGGAGACTTTTAGCGTCAATAACGACGACAATGGCACCTGACCAAACGTCCGTATTTTACGAGATGGGAGTGAGAATGTGTTGGAATGCCACAACGCTTCTTAATCTTTTCATTTTGGTGCTGTCACAAATCTTGGAGCTTGGGAGTGAGAAAAAAAAAACATGAATAATAGGCTATATTGTTTACAGTCAGTGTACAGTGTATTGAAGTCACTTACTTATTTTTCTAGTTATTGTCCAGTCATGTTTGTTCTGTATGAACATTAATTGTAGAAAGATATTCAGAATTAGACATAGCTTATAGAGATTTGTGCATATGGTTGTAAAACATATTCTCACATGAATAAGGGTTTGAAATTAAGCCTAGTCCTTAGAGTAAATTGACCGAGGAACATGAATTCCCTCTGTTCACTTTTAAGGCAAGGTAGGTAAAACAGATAAAGCAATAAAACCATCACATACAACAAGCATATTAAAAGCAATTAAAACAGAGTGTACAACTTTGTAAAAATGTGGAGTGACTAGTAGGCCCTAAGTAGATCTTTTTAAATCCTTATGCATTCAGTCGGTCCACCATTGTCTGTTGGGCTTCTTTTCTCTGTCTGATAACAACAGCCATATTTCCCTTTTTGCATATTATATGTTTCACCTCCTCGTAATTTTCCATTAACAGCTGATGCTTAGCGGGTTAAAGATATGCCGCACACGTCTTCTCCATTTCTGCATCAGTAAATCTGTGATCGATACCGTGGTCTATTTAAGAAAGCCGTGAATGTGCACCTATCCCAGCTATCTGCACCTGGCTTGACATAGCTTCACCTTCTCATCCTGGCTCGGCAAACGTGCAACCGATTAAGCCGCGATGAGCGGACCACACTAAGTCAAGCTGCGCTTTTTCAGTTATCCTGGATTTCTTCATTCTACTTTTGTGCAACAGGCCCCAGGACTCCTTTGGTTTTGTATATTTTTATGTTTTATTAAATCATCAAACGATCCTCCGCTTCAGTCTCTGCATTTTGGGTCCACCATTCACCAACCCTCCCTGACAGAATGATCTGACCACTTGGACCCAGCAGAGAGGCTTCATTTTCCGGTAGGTTCCCAGTTTTTGTTTTTTCCCTACTGTTTGCTGCTCCAAGCAGCTTTTTAACTGACAACTTTATTGTAACCTTATTCCCTGAAGCTTGGACTTGAGCGTAAGTTCAAATTTGTAAGTTTGTTTTAACCATGTGTTTTTTTTTAATTTATTTTTTTTATAACTTTTATTTATCAAGTGCAAGACACAGACATAAAGTGCATACAGGAATACAATGGCTTTTCTTTTTTATGAACTTAAATGAACAACACCCTCCCCCCCTCCCCTCCCTCCCGTCCTCCACTCTCCTCAGACCCATGGTCCTCTTATGTTTAAAGTATAATATGAATAAGTAAATAAAATTACATACGTGTGAAATAATAATAAATATAAAATAAAAATATATATATAAATATACATACATAGATACACCTATACCTACACAGTAATAATTAAAAATACCAATGTAAGGTGCTAGTCCTGATCGTTAAATGTACAAAGTAAGTATCAATGGCTGCTTACTCCTCAGTCATCTGAGTTATTTGCTGTTATCTGTTATGTTGGAGTGTCTAAAAGGTGCTTACACACCAATCAGACGGCTGACCGTCGGCAGAGAAGGCAGTCGGACTGATCAGATTGTTTCCCAGAAAATGAAAACCTGCAGCTGATTGGACGAACGTGTCACGTGAGTCGTTTTTCTCCGGAAATTCACAGCCAGACTGTCATGGCGTCTTGTTCAGAATACGATCTCATATTGTACTAAACTAGTTCACCGAAACGTGTTTCTGAAAACATTTTAAAATAGGCCATGCAGTTTCTGAATCTGTCTTCATTTCAGCTTGACAAAGGTTAGTTTAAAAGATTTTCGTCAGATTTTGAGAGGCTCATCCGCTCGCCATTTCCGGGTGAGTCCCGACTGCCCTGTCTCTGACTGAGCATGTCGGGTCAGCCAAAATGAAGGCCGACGGCTCCTCCAACGGACGACGGCACGGAACACACCGAACATACTCGAGTCACCGACCTAGCCAGACTTCGCCAGACTGTCTGACGGCCAATAATCGGCTTGGTGTGTCAGCTCTCTTAGGGTGAACAGATCATGGGGGGGCTGCTATCTGCCGCTGGCGGAACGGAACAGAGAGGATAGTACATATATAACCATACAGTGGGACTCTACAAAGAGACTTCCCGAGCTGGCAGCCCATCTAAATAGTTAAGTAGTGGTCTCCACTGAGTATAGAACCTGTCAGATGACCCTCTAAGTGTGAATTTGATCTTCTCCAGTTTCAGAAGACCTAAAATGTCGTGTAGCCAGACTTTGATTGATGGTGATTGAGGAGACTTCCACAATAACAGAATTCTCTTGCGAGCAATAACAGAGGCGAAGGCAATAACGTTATTTTGATTGATTTGGTTGTGGTACAGAGGTCGTCTAGGGGCTTGCCGAAAATAGCGGTATGTGGGGTTGGAGTTAAAGTTATGCCTAAATATCTGAAATTGTTTTAAAGAATAGTTGCCAGAATTCATAAAACTTGGGACATGCCCAAAACATGTGGGAAAGATTACATGGAGTCTGCAAGCATCTACTACATTTCTCATCAAATTTGTCTGGCTAGAGCTTTGATAGTTTGTCCTTACTATAGTGTAACCTGTGGAAGACTTTATATTGTATTAGTGACAGTCTAGCACAGCTGGATGACGAGTTAACAACGAGTTAAGATTTTTGCGAGTATTTTAACATCTACCGGGAGGAGTGATATTTGTCGATAAGATGCGCAGCTCAGTGGGTCCTTACCCTTCTTATAAATTAGGGAGATGGAAGCTTGCATAACAGTGGGCGGCAGGGTGCCTTGTTTAAATGAGTGGTTAAACATTTCGAGTAATAGTGGAGCTAACTGATCAGAGAAGTTTTTATAGAACTCGACCGGGTATCCGGTAAAAAGTTATTTAGTTGGTTTTCATCTGTGAGGGACTCTAAGGCATACAGTTTGGAAAATAATGATCTAAAAGTGTTATTTATTCTGTCTAAGTTAGAGGTTATTGAGTCTGATTCGTCTGTTATCTGAGTAATTTGATTCAATGCTGTTTTTGCCTTCAGCTGATGAGCCAAAAGGCGTCCAGCTTTGTCACCATGTTCGTACACCAACCCCCGAGAGCGAAGGAGAAGCTGTTCAGCCTCAGAGGTGAGAAGGAGATCAAGTTCCGTTTGGAGTCTTATTCTTTCTTTATATAAATCCGGTGTATTTGCGGACGAGAGTGAGTTATCTAGATCTGCAATGGCTTCCTCCAGCTCCTTCTGCCAAGATCTGCGCAATTTATTCGTATATGACGTGAAAGAGATCATTTTACCCCTTATGTAGGCTTTGAGAGTGTCCCATAATGTGGACGGGGAGGTTTCATCATTCTTATTAGTTTCATAGAAGAAAGTGATCAATTCAGAAATATGTTTGCAAAAGTTGGCATCTGCCAGCGAGAAAGGGTCTAGCCTCCAATGTCTGAATCCCTTTGGCTTCATACTAAAGTGAAGGTCTAAGATTACGTGGCATGATCTGACACTGTTATGGGTAAATACTGGGTGGAGACAATCACTGGAATAATTTTTTTTTATCTATCTATAGTATGGTAGTCGAGAATGAACGATGTGCATGGGAGAAGAAAGAGTATTGTCTTACGGAAGAATGTGAAAATCGCCATGGGTCCACCAATCCATATTGACTCATAAACGTGCAAAAAGCCTGGGACATTTTCATGGCCGTAGTTGATACTAGGCTAGACCTGTCCAGTGTTGAATCGATCACACAGTTCATGTCTCCTCCCATTATCAAAAGGTGAGAATATAAATTTGGAATGGTAGTAAATAATGAACTCACACAGTTATGGTCCTCCCAATTGGGAGCATAGACAGATACCAGGATGACCTGCTTTTCGTATAATGTACCGGTAACAATAACAGAGCAACCGTTTGAATCTGTCATTACTTTATCTGAGGTGAAATGAACATTTTTCCAGATTAGTATGGCCGTGCCTCTTGTTTTTTATATTGAATTGGGAGTGAAAAGTTTGGTCAATCCAAGGTCTATTTAATTTTCTATGGTCAGAGTTGCATAAATGCGTCTCCTGAAGAAACATTATGTCCGCATTTAGGTTTTTGATATGTGTCATAACTTTTGTACGTTTGATTGCAGCGTTTAGCCCACCAGTGTTTAGTGAGCTAATCCTCACAGCCCGTCCGCCAGCGGCACCCCCCTTGGTTACTCTAGCCATGATTCAGCGTCCCGCAGTAAGATTGTCAGGTCAGTCTCAAGGAGTAAGCCGCGCACAGCTAGTGGAATATTCAGTCCAATGTAGAATGAATACACACAGCACAGAACTCAAAATAAACAAAATCAGGTGAATACATCCTTCCTCATCCCTTCCCCCCGTCCCATTCATCAAAACTAAACCCAAGTGGTCATACCTCTTTCCTCTTTTCCCTTTTACTTGTCCCAGCTCCTGCAGCTTTAAAGAGCCAGTTGGGACCCCTATAGTAATGAATGTGAACCTTGAGCACATTTTTCATAACGCTTATATAGTATGAGTAGATATCAAGATAGTTTGAATACCGAAAGTGATTCAAAAGTAACAAAGTGATTTAATACAAAAATTAAAAGTTAAAAGTAAATGTAGAGTAAAAATAAAATACAGGGTATTAATCACTTAGACTTAAACATTGAGTGGACTGCAGAGTTAGTACCCCTTCCATAATAGTTTTCAACTGTGTATTAGCTTGACAACCTTCTAACTTATATAATGTGAAATAAAATAATACAAGCTATTGGTTGGTTGGGGTTTAGAGGAAAAAGTAGGTTTTCAAAGTTACCGCTGCGGGAGCCTGAGACAATGCTGCTTTTACATGCTCACCCAAACCGGAAGTCCGTCAGATGAACTTTGTGAGTTAATTTGTGACCTTATTGAGCTGAAGGTCATGTGGAAGGAGACAGACAGTGATTGCCAGAAGGAGGCAATTTTGTCGTTTGCTCGTGATAAGGTGTCTGAAAAGCCCTGGCTTAATGACTCTATTCCAGACTGGGTTAAACGCTTCATTTCCACTCCAGCTCATTCATCTGCTAAGGGTTTGTGTTTTTCCAAGTCTGTTTGCTCCACCAATGCTTCTCTTCAAATTCCCAGTGTCAACTAGCAACCACCAGCCTGCCTGTTGCTCAGCCTGCTAGGATTTTGACTACTGGGGTTTTGTCACCCAGCCTGCTCCTCTGCCTACTACTCCTAGTCCTGTCGTTTCTCCACCAGGAGGAGAGCCAGAGACTTTTTTGACTATTTTCCAGTATTTAGCTAGGTGGGCTAGACAGACGGATGAGGCAAAAGCCGCCAGCTTTCTAGATGGTAATCAACGGTCCATTTCACCTTCCTGTCTATCGGCACTGCGGCAATCGGTTCTGCGGGCACCCCCATCAACAAGCAGTCTTGAAGGGACCCGTCTGGCTATATTTCCTGGGACTCGTGAAGGCCATAGACGGAGGAGGGGTCAACATGGCTCCCAATGCCATTACCCGCTTCAACCTCTGTTCAGCCCAGAGCCCAAGATGTCCAGCGGACCAGAGCCTGTGCTGTCCAGCGGACCTGAGCCCGTGCTGTCCAGTGGCCCTGAGCTTGTGCTGTCCAGCAGCTCCGAGCCCGTGCTGTCCAGTGGCCCTGAGCTTGTGCTGTCCAGCAGCTCTGAGCCCGTGCTGTCCAGCAGCTCTGAGTCTTTGCCGTCCAGCGGTCCTGAGCCCGTGCTGTCCAGCGGTCCCAAGCCCGAGTCTTCCAGAGCTGACCAATGTTACCAGTGTTCCTGAGCCTGAGCTGACCACCCCTGAAACTGCCCCTGTGACTTTGCTGGTCTCCAGCGCCCCAGGGACTGCCCCTGTGAATGTTCCGTTCCCCGGCGTCTCAGAGACTATGCCATTCCCTGGCATCTCAGAGACTTTGCTGGTGCCCGTTGTCTCAGAGACTCCAGTCCCCAGTGTTTTGTCAGCATTTTGCCAGTTCTGCCACCTGCCTTCTAATGTAGGCTATATATAATGAAGTTGGGACGTTGTGTAAAATGTAAATAAAAACAGAATACAATGATTTGCAAATCCTTTTCAACCTATACACTACAAAGACAATATATTTAATGTTCAAACTTATACAGCTTATTGTTTTTTTGCAAATATTCACTCATTTTGAATTTGATGCCTGCAAGGCTGCAACCAGATAGCCTTGTGAGACCGTCCTGATCTCGCAGATCAGTCTGGCATCTTGAGATAGAGAACATTTGGAGCCGTTCACCAAACCACTGACCAATCGGCGTTGGTTTTGAGGCAGGTTTACGTGTGACACAACAGTTGTTTAGACTGTTCAGTCGGCTTCCACGGATGAGATGAGCGTAGCTATTGCGCAAGTGTTATCCGAATTAGAAAGTATTCCTTCATTGAAAGAAGAGCAAAAAACGGCACTGGAGGCTTTCTCGGAGGAAAAGATGTTTTTTCTCTTCTTCAGAAATGTACCGTGAAAACTTGGTGGGGATTGTCGTTGATGAGGTTCATGTCACATACAAATGGTAAGTTTAAAAACGTTAACCAGGGTTCAAATTGTGATTTTGTGGGGGTCACTTTTAAATAAATTTTTTTTTTAAAAAGTAGTCTATGAGCAGCAAATTTTGAGCATTAAACATTTCATTTCCTGCATTCTGGTGAATTTGTATGCACCTATTTACCTTTTTCTGAATCAATGTATGCTGGAAATATCTTTAAAGTAGGGCTGTCAGCGTTAACACGTTAATCGCAACGCGATTAAGGGCCGATGCGATTCATTTTTTTTAATCGCATGCCGGCATTTATTAATTTATTTTACACTTCACTCGGCTTTGCGTCGTGCCTAACAGGCTACTATTTTGACCCTTTGTAGCACCGTTACTTATCATCAAGCTGCCACTTCCTTGTAACACATCCTGCTGCTGCAGGCTGCAGGCATGATGGAGAAAGACAGCAGCAATGAAATCCTGAATGGCGCTTTTTATTTCCCAAAACTCCCGGACGGCTCGTAGACAAGTCAAAAGCCATATGCACATTGTGTAAAGCCGAATTAAAATATCACCGAAGCACGTCAAGCTTGAGCTACCACCTACGGAGCTAAGCATAGTAGTACAGTTAACGTGATGCTACCCACTAGCATGCTACAGAGTGCTACTTGCCGACCTGTGGATGAAACCAAATCCCAAAAATTACTACAGCTCTTGCGAAACTGGTGGCAACTAACTGCAGACCTGTCAGCATCGTAGAGGACTCAGAACTTAAAGAAGTGCTCCCTACGGTTGGCATGTTCTGACCTCGTCGAGGGGGACAGTAGTTTCACCATACACAGCCTGTATGACACGGAGAAAGCAGCCCAACTGGAACAGCTGCAAAGTGCTGCAAACGCTGTCTCATTAACCGGTGATCACTGGACGTCAGTGAGTAATCAACATTATTTAGGAGTTACTAAACACTATATTGATTCTAGTAAGGATAGGGATTTTTAGTTTTTTAGTTAGGTACTTGGAGGAATTGTGCAATAATGAGATTCA
The DNA here is from genome assembly GCA_023566125.1 of Zingel zingel. NCBI lineage: Eukaryota > Metazoa > Chordata > Actinopteri > Perciformes > Percidae > Zingel > Zingel zingel. The sequence continues at coordinate 82,970 of JAKRKW010000074.1, forward strand.
AACATTTTTCTTTTGTTTACAGTAAATAAATAATTACAAATCTTAAAATCAAGTTCATAAAGTAGCTTTCTTTGCATTCATTTGATTCCCAATCAAGATACACTGGTAAAAAATTATTTCGATTGTTAATATGTACTTAAAAACTGCAAAATAATAGAATTTTAATCATGTGATAAAATATGTGATTAATCACAATTAACTATAGAAGTTCAGCGATTTAATCGCAATTTTAAAAAAATTGATCGGTTGACAGCCCTACTTTAAAGGGAAACATAGATTACAATCCAAATATAAAAACATAATGGAGTATATTACAATAAGGCTCTCAGGCATTCTGTATTGCTATTTATTTTCCTGTAGATCGATTTTTGTAATTATAGCTGAGTCAGCACACATGTAGCCTAGCATCATTTACTCTTCCCTCCTCTTTTGCATCTTTTGTTGAGGAAGTAACCTTAAATGTGCACACGACAATTATTCACCTCAATGATACATCATTCATTTTAATGGATTAATAAAGCCCTGGGGTCTCATTTATAAAACCGTGTGTACGCACACCTGCAAGCAATGTTCCCTTTATAAATCAGAGATTACCTACAAGTGTGTGTACGTGAATCAGCCTCTTATTCCGCCCTGTACACGCCCATTTTTAACCATGAATAGTCAATGCAAAGCACCTCGTGAATGTTGATCATTATATGAATGACACTGGCAGTTGTTACACCGAATCATGTTGACTGATGGAGAAAAAAGCAAAAAACTTCTCAGACGTTCAGGAATTTCTGCAAATTGATTATAATTTAAGCCTGTCTTGCACAGTGTAGGGAAACCTGGTCTATAACTACATGTATTAATAATACATCCAAAACGGCAGGCATTAAGGCACTCAGGGACAGCTTCGATATACCAGACGTATATAATACGATTTAACAGAACTATATATTATACCCAAACAAGCCTTAGTGATACAGTTGAAGATTATATATATATATATATATATAAATAATATTTATAAAATAAATAAAAAAAACAAAAAAAAACACTTAGCTGTCTGCCATTTCCCTCTGGAAACAGCCGGTGGCCCCTAGGGTGGGAGGACCTGTATTTGGACCTGGATGGCATGGTTCCGGCGCGTTGCCCTCTCTACTGGACCCAATTCAGTACACAGATCCAAGAGCTCAGCTTTAGGGAATTTAAATTGACATATTAGCCAGTATTCGTCATGGTCCCTGAAGCCTCTTTTTCTCCTGATTCTTCCATTAGCGTAGTCCTCCTTCAGGTCCAGCAGTGCCATCATGCAGCATTACGCACGGGTTCACCGCAGTATTTCTATGTTTACAACAATTTGTGATTGTTTACACCTTGCCAAAATCACAGCATTAACTAGCTGTATCCCCCACCCCACCCCGAGATACAATTTGCAGACGAAAGAAAGTGTAATAGGAAAACACACTTTTCTTCATGCAGGAATTGTCACGAACAGTATTAAAGTTGGACTGATAACAAGGACATTAAGGGTAACGATTACTCAAGAGCTTAACGGCTGTATTTACAGACTTTGACATTTGATAATATATGCACAGTATTAAAGACATATATTTAGTTATTTAGGCTACACGGTGTTTTGCCGTTATATAATGCTAGGGTATTTAAATGTTACCATGCAGTCGGGCCATCTCCTCCTCCTATGCTCCGTAGTGGACAATGTGACAGTGAGACAGTGCCGTATTTAAGATTTGAGTTGGAGGTGTTTATAGAACAACTATCACTCAGTACAAGCGCAAATAACACTTCTGGAATTAATCTTCATGATAACGATATGGAGTGAAAAAATGTGCGTGAGGCATCAATACTTGAAAATATTACGAGTAATCGTTATTCCCTTTTACTTTCTGCAGTCTGACTTCAGTTCATCACCTCACCATCTGCGTCGCCAGTTCCTATTTTGTCTCCAAAATGTGCGTACGCATGGGTCAGAGTTTGCGTGGAGGACCGCACATTCTGCCGTCAAGTTTGTTTTTTATAAATCACAACCTTTGCGTGGCAAGTGGCGTACGCACATTTTCAGCCCCGTTTTGTGCGTACGCCACGTTTATAAATGAGCCCAGCAGCCCAGAGTAATATTTCAGATGTGTTAATCATCAATCAACATCACTCATGCACTCATGTTCAAAACTTTGTGCACATTCAAAATATATCCCATCTGTGCTCTGTGATTTGGCAGAGTCGTGATATTTTGAGAAAAATAAATTGATAATAGGCTATTACAAGAATAAAGTCACTAGATTTCAGAAAATTATCTACCTGCACTATAGTACATTATGTGATTGTTCTGCTGATACGGTAGAGCTCAGACCTCCTGACAGACACAGAGCCTCGTTTGAGACTCTGGTCTCTGAATGAGACAAAGTTTAGGGAAGTGGCTGTACGCTGCTGTACATCGGAGGTGGGAAACCAAAAATACGACAGAAATACACGGAGCACAAACGTGACACATCTGCCGCAGCATGTCGGCAGCAGAACGCGTCCATTATAAACCTGAAGGTGTACAAACTACGGACGGAAGGCGCGCTGCTCATCTCTATTTTTACAGCGAGAGTGGACACAAAGCGACGCACAGGTCTGCTTCAGAGCTCCGTGTATTTGGGAAAAGTGCTTTATTTGTGATTTAAATAATGGTGCTGATGATTTTTAGAGACCCCCAAACACTGGCTCCCACATAATTCGAACCCTGACATTAACGTTAGCTACGTTACCTAACTTAATTGTATGTTCAACGATGGCATTAGAAGAACTGCAAGGTCCTTGAAGCCAAACTAACGCTAGCTTCACTAACTTAGCTAGCTTCATTGATCTGATTGGTTGATTTGGCCTGTCTATCACCAACATAGGTGGTGATAGACAGATGGTTTATCCAATCAGCTAACCAGTATTTTCGCCCTTCCCAAAAGTTCTCCAATGGAAAGTTCCCAGATGGATATGCTGAGCAAATGCGAAGCAATCCAGCTGGCGGTGTCAGGTTAGCAACCAGTGACTGTAAAAAAAAAATAAAATAAAAAATGGACAAAGTCACACATTGGTTTTTGAAGAGCCTGAATGAAGCTATCTTGGTAGTACTGACGTCAGGAGGTGGAGCTGAGGTGGGCAGGGCGGGTTCGGAATGAAAATTGTTTGCTGAAACCACGCCCATCTAGCTCGACGCTAAGGCTATGAAGCTAGGTTAAGTAATGTTGCTACTCTCTCGGCTACTTTCTCGGCTAATGTGGTTGCTCCCGCATGATTCGCCCCAGCTTGTAAGCTACTTAAGGTAAGTTAACCCGAAACTATAAAACATAACGTATACTAATTATGAATCTATTATTGAAATACTAACGTTACAGAAGCTTCAAAATGTTTTAAAAAGTAAAACATCGAAGTGTATAGCTAGCTAAGGTCAGCTAGCTAAGTCTATGAGACCATGTTGGAGACAGACTGTACGAATTCAACACCGCAGGTAGGTGCTAAACTGCTTGAATATCTCCGTGGACAACCCATTGAAAGAGCAGAACATACACTTTCAAATGATAATTTGGTTATACATGTAATCTGAGGTAAAGGCTAAATAAATAAACTACACTAACAATGCTGTTTGCATACAACTCACCATTATAATTTGAAACATGTTTAATTTTAAATTAATAGGCTATAATTAGCAATAATAGGCTAATCAGTATCATAGGTATCTTGGTAGCTCAGCAGTAGATACATATCACTAGGGGTCCAAGCCCGAGGCTGGAAGAACGGGCGGTAGCGAAGCTATGCTGTTCGCACAGCAGGGCTGTGGAACCCTATTGCTTTTCTAAGGTTTCTTTTTATTATTATTCTTCTGCCGATAAAACAGCCTAAACCGTTCATGTTGGGGGGGGGGGCGTTTTCAGGACTGGTCCAGATCCCTGCAGGGACCTCGGACAAAAAAAATCAGCCATTTACACCACTAGGTGGCGCTATAGTATAAAAAAACGCATTTGGCCTTATAACTCCCACACCGTACACCCAACATTCAAAAACCATACATCTACGCGTTCACTGGATACAGCTGAATCACGTGATATAGGCCACGCCCATTTCCGCCTAGACTTTTATGCATGAAAAATCGCGATTTATCGTAAACATGCTTTTTCTTACTCCTCCTAGACCATGCGATGGATCTGCATGAAACTTGGTACGTAGCATCTCCAGACCGACCTGACAAAAAGTTATCAAAAGACGTTTGTCAGGTAAAAATTTCATAAAATACGCACAAACAAATTTGTGTAGCTAGCTACGAAGACACAAACGTTGCCATATCTCGGCCAAAATAAATGGTATCATTGCAAATCTTTAGATTCTTTTTTGTCATGACCGTATAAGGCTCCCCAACCGATTTTACAAAAATTGGCCACTAAGGGGCACTATAAGTACAAAAAGTTTATATCTCATCAATGGCTCATCGGATTTTTACAAAATTTTGAGTGTACCATCTCGGACCACTCCTGAGGCCACGCCTACAGTGGGGTACTGATTCGTCAAAGTGGGTGTGGCCTATGGGACCCAGGTTTTGATTCACCACTTACACTAATGTGAGCAACTTAAAATTTACAGTGTAGATGTACAATGGTTTTTTGCCTATAACTCCCACAGTCTACATCACAGATTAGAACCCCTTATATCCATGTAGGTCTGATGATATAGGCCACGCCCATTAACTAAGAAGTTCTTTCGCAATATCGCGCAATGCGCAAAACAACCTTTTTCTATCTCCTCCTAGGCCGTGCGAGCTATTAGCACGAAACTTGGTAGGTAGCATCTCCATACGGACCTCACCTAAAGTTATCAAAAGAATTTTTCTACTTTACACCATTCGCAATTTACAAGCAAACAAATTTTCGTAGTTAGCCACAAAACACGAACATTAGCATATCACGGCCAAATTAATAGGTATCGAAGCAAAACTATGTATTGTTGTTCGACATCCCACACCAAGCCTCCCTGCCAAATTTGGTGAAAATTGGCCGTTAGGGGGAGCTATAATGAACGTAGAGGTCTTTGGGCAAATAAGTCAATGCATTTAATAAATGGGAATAATTTGCAATGAAAATATCTCTGCTGCAGTAAATGCAATCATCACAAAACTTGAGGTTATTGTTCGACATGTCACTCTGCGGTCTCCACCAGATTTGGTGATGATCAACCTTTAGCGGGCGCTATAATTGAGGTAGAAGTGTTTCGGTCTTTTATGCAATGAAGAGGAAATTTGTAATTGCATTTCACTACAGACTTTGGACCTCGCACTTGGTCAAATTTCCTGACTTTTGCCTCACCGTCATCGTGCTTTGGGTTCTTTCGCGGGCTCCGCTTCCGTAGGCTCTTAGCGTCGTCAGGGGCGACTCGCGCCAGGGAGGCTTGGACCCCATTCATAACTGCTTGCAGTTCTAGTGTCAACATTACAGTTATGTCAGATTTAGTAGAAGCTGATCTTAACATCGTGAAACACATGGCCCTCAGTTTCAGAAACTGTCACACCAGGGAGTGGAGTAGCAAAAGACCCCTCAGCCTCCTCTTTGGATTTGAGACAAGGTGAGCTTATATCAAAATTAAAGCAAACCATGTTAGCCATTTTGACTGAAAGGTGTTAACCCGTGTGTTCGGGTCAAATTTGACCCATTTTCTAAATGTCTATATCAGAAATATGGGTTTCTTTTTAACTTCCTAATTTTAATTAACCAAAATTGAATTGAACCATTAAATTTGGGGTGTTTTGATAAATTTTTCAGCATTTGAAAAAGAAATGTAAACATTTCGAAACAGTATCCCAACTGAACGTTGACATATACCAGTCTTTGATTATCCTTCCTTTAATATTAGTCAAAATAATTCATAATTTTTGCTTTTTTAACTCAAGGATTACGTATAATTTCCTATAAATTAGGTTTATTGACCATGAATTCCAAAAATAAGTGTAAAATTAGTAATACGTTGGTGTTAGTGGTGTCTACACATGGTAGTGAAAAGAAGTGTAAAACGGTAACAACAAAAAAGCGCCAAAAACATTGAAAAAAGTGTCGAAATAAGGGACACTTGTTTTGGCCCGGGAGGACGACAAGTGTATGGTCCAATGGAAGACAACACAAGGGTTAAGTAACACTAACATCTTAGAGTGTTTTATTATATTAGGTTACAATTAGGATAAGAGGTTAATATCAAATGTATCCTTCATAGAGAAAGATGATAGAGAATATCTGATTGAGGATGATGGGAGTGAAGACAGCAGGGAGCATGAGTGTTCCTCTGAGCACCACTGCATGAAAAGTGGTATTTTCATCAGTAAGCGGCACTGTAGATTGTCGTGAAAGTTCAGGTTTACGACTGCACACGGCAATTTACAGGCAACACCAAAAACTGCCGTGAATTGTCGGAAATTGACGTGGGCCTTGCTTGGCAGTTGTCCCCCCATGACCCCACTCCCCCTAATTCTAGGGGAGGCTTTAACATATAAATGAAAATGCTGTGAGCTATACAAATGCAAATCAGGGTAGCAGCAGGGGGAGTTTTACCCCAGGTGACGTTTTTCTATCTAACTTCATTTTAAGAAAATCTCTGGTATAAATAGATTAGGCTCAGTAAAGCCTAATTATAGACTCTTACATTTTAGCTTGAATTAATTTATTTAATGAAAGTATGCTAGATTAATTACTGTATTTGTCATTAGCAATGGCCAATGTTATGTAAAAAAGATACACAAAACAATTTATTTCAACAATTAGTTTTAATCAGGCTTTGCCACAAAGGTAAAATGTGCATTCCATGCAAACCACATCACAGTCTCCTAGAGCTCAACCACTGTGCATAGTGGCATGACTACAGTGACCTTTTCTTTGGTCTTGCTCATCCAAGATTGTCTGGTGGAATGGAGACAGAGGCACCACTGTACAGTTTTCTAAGAGAAGTCTTTCTGCTGACACCAAAACACTGTGCTTCAGATAAAGCATTTCAGCTGTGTCATTGCATGACAAAGTCCCAACCATTTGTCTTCTTAAAATACTGGCAAATTCAGCACCATATTCACATGTCCATGGCATATGAAGCTGTTGGCTCTGCTGAAATGGCCTCATAATCTGGACTTCAGTTGTCCTATTGTTATTAAACTTTCCCAGTATTCCATTAAAACGCTCAAATGAAAAACACCAAAAAGAATAAATTGATCGGTAATCCAAGTTGACAGCAATTTTTGTAGTCGATGTGTCGTTTCATTATTGACCCCCTATTTATTTTTGGTCTCCTGTCTCAAATGGCTCAATGTAATTCACCTCCACACCAGCCTGTGCGCTGTGTGCGCCCTGCTGGTTTCTCTGCTATCCTATTCTCCCCCTGCCTTCACTTGCTTATCATGGGAGCACAACAAACCTAAAAAAGGAAACACACAGGAGTAAGATACGCCCACAGAAAAGGAAAAGACAAGTATATGATTATTAATGAAACGGTAAGCTAGTCTGTACTGTTTAGTAACTCTTGACAAGTACAATGACTGTCTTTGTATGTTAAACAGGCTACTTAAACTTTGGCAGTAATGTTTTAAACCCCACCATGCACACAAGTTTAAACGTGAGAAGCACAGCTTTGTGCCTGGCTGCTTTCAGCTTTTTTTTTTTGGTCTTGTAATTTACAAGCAGCAGTACGCCGTCTTCACAACTCAGAGACAAATTGTAGGCGCTACGGACCGGAGCAAGGGAAAGATTTAAAGAATATGCTTTCATTCTGCTGTATAAGAAAATAGATACGTTAATAGATCTATACCGATCTTAACCGTACATTTTGTTCACACAGACTAATCTCACCTCATAATGAGGCCGTGACCTCCTATTTGCTCAGCACAAGTCCAGATTTTCAGATCCATGATGCTGACAATGATGCCATTGTGTGTAAGTAACTTTAACTGTTTTCTCCTTCCTTGTTTAATTTTTCTGCGACTTACGTTTTTTTTTAATTCATACGACTCTCATTTAATTGTTTTCCAGTTGCCTGTAAGACGAGACAGTACGCAAGCTGTGAAGAGTTCAGCTCGGAGTCGAGCGAGAAGAAAGAGGGTAAGACTTAATTAGATTCGTTTTTAGTCATGTGACTATTTTTTAGGTGCATTAATAGATGTGTTGTGTCCATACGCAGTGCATCGTGCAGTACTGATTGTCTTTATTTATTGTTTTTACAGCTGCTGGAAGCAAGACAGAGTGTGATGGATGGATTGTGCGACCTCCGTCCTTTCTTTCCTTTCACCGAGCTCTGTGTCACGCTGCGGTCGAGATTAGAGCTGATTCAGAAGTACAGGGCAACACACCACAGACGTCTGCAAAATGGACCGAATTAAGACAGAATGCCGGCAGTTACCTACAGCTCCGAGGTGGCAAACAGACACTTCACGGTGCTGTAGGATTTTGGGCTTCTGCGTGAGCTTCCCATTTGTTGTGTAGGCAGATCTCCTATGCTTTGTATTTGTGTGTTTGCATTTGTGCTGCATTTGTACATCACGTTCCTGGCAAATCTTTCTTTCCTCAATAAATTCATGTCCTTGATGGTAATATAGTGTAGTCCATAGCATCACAAGGACATGAACATACAACATAATAGCATATTATATTTTTTATATATATACACAGTATAATGACGGCAGTGATCTGCCAACCAATCACGAGTGATTTTTCTTGTTTAAAAGTAGTGGTTTCAGCCAATACCTGAGTGAGGAAATTCAAGCCAGCCAGACAGGCTGCTATTCATATGCTAATTAGGCCAGACACTCTCTGGCCAGGAGAGATTTCGCTGCTATTTATATGCTTATTAGAGACATTAGCACCTCCACGGGAGCTCTCCACATGTATACGTCATGGTTAATTTCCGTCAATATGTGGCACAGACGAACGCAACGTTCACAGGCTGTAAATTGTCGTTAACTGCCGAAAATTAGGGAGATTTACAGGCGTTTACGGGGACGAAAATCCCACTTTTCATGCAGTGCACAGTGTGGAAATGAGAGATGAGGAAATGGAAAGTAGGCAGAGCAGTGCAGACCAGTTTTTGGATCCAGGACTATGGCCAGATAAATTAACTGTCAGGGTTTTGGTATTTTTGTTCTGTTTTACTGTGGTAGTCTTGTTTGTTTCTGTTATGTTCTGTTTCCTGTTTTATTTTGTAGTCTGTCTTGTCTCCCTTGTCTTATCTAGCTTCTTCCTGGGCTTAAGTGCAGCTCTCCTGACCCTGGGCTGACGTGCAGCTTTCCTGACCCTCCACTGACATACAGCCTTCTAGAACCTCCGCTGACGTGCAGCCTTCCAGAACCGCCGCTGACGTGCAGCCGCCCAGAACCGCTGCAGACGTGCAGCCGCCCAGACCCTGGGCTGACATGCAGCTCTCCAGACCCTGGGCCGACGTGCAGCTCCCCTGAATCCAGGCTAGCTAGTAACCTCCCTGAGCCACAGCTAGTTAGCGGTTTCTCTGAATCCAGGTTAGCTAGCAGCCGTTCTAGTGTCCCCGAGCAGTTTTCTAGTGCCCCCGAGCAGCTCTCTAGTGTCCCTGAGCAGCTCTCTAGTGTCCCCGAGCAGCTCTTTAGTGTCCCCAAGCAGTTTTCTAGCGTCCCTGAGTTTCCTAGCATCCCTTGCGTTCCGGGGTGCCCTAACGCCTCCGAGTTTTCTGGCGCCTCCGAGTTTTCTAGCGCCTCCGAGTTTCCTGGCGCCTCCGAGTTTCCTGGCGTTTCCGTGTTTCCTAGTGTTCCTAGGTTGTCCTGTGTCCCAGATCCCCGGCTGACTAGCAGCCTATCTGATCCCCAGCTGACTAGCGGCCCTCCTGATCCCCGGCTGGCTAGCTGCCCCCTTGAATCCCGGCTGACGTCTAGCCCCCCTGAGTATCGGCTGACGTTCAGCCTCCCAGAGTCTGCGCTGACGGAGCTTCCAGGGTCTGCGCTGACGGAGCTTCCAGAGTCTGCGCTGACGGAGCTTCCATAGTCTGCGCTGACGGAGCCTCCAGAGTCTCAGCTGACGTCCAGCCGTCCAGAGTCTCCGACGGCAGCACTTCAAGAGTCTTCCAGTCGTCCAGAGTCTTCCAGTCGTCCAGAGTCTACGTCGACGACTGACTTTCCAGAGTCTACGTCGACGACTGACTTTACGTCGACGACTGACTCTACGTCGACCGCTCTCCCAGAGTCTACATCGACGACTGACTCTACGTCGACCGCTCTCCCAGAGTCTACGTCAACCGCTCTCCCAGAGTCTACCTCAACTGCTCTCCCAGAGTCCACGCTTACGGGCAAGCCAGGGACTATGCCGGTCCCCGGTGCCCCTGGGACTGTCTCTGAGACCACCCCAGTGACTTTGCCTTTGTTTTCAGTCTGCCCTACTCCAGCCCCTCATGCCCTGTCGGCACCCCTGTCGATCTCTGTTCCTGTTGCCTGTTTGGCGGACCTCAGCCCAGCTGACTCGTCGCCTGTCTTCAGCCCAGCTGCCCCTTCTCCTGCTCCTCATGTTTTGTCGGTGGTCCGGCCGACTCCTGCTCCCCGTGTTTTGTCGGTGGTCCGGCCGACTCCTGCTCCCCGTGTTTTGTTGGTGGTCCGGCCGACTTCTGCTCTAGTTCCCCTGTCGGTGGATTTGCCGACTCCTGACCCTGTTGCCTTGTTGACAGACCCGTCGCCTGTCTTCAGCCCAGCGGATCTGTCGCCTGTCTTCAGCCCAGCTGCCCCTTCACCTGCTCGCCGCCGGCCTACAGAAGGGATTTGCCTTCGCAGACAGCCTCCAGAAGGGATTCACCTTCGCCGTCTGTCTTCAGAAGGGATTTGCCTTCACAGACGGCCTCCAGAAGGAATTCGCCTTCGCAGACGGCCTCCAGAAGGGATTCGCCTTCGCCGTCGGTCTTCAGAGGGGATTAGCCCTCACAGCCGGTCTCCAGAGGGGTTTCACCTTCGCGGACGGCCTTCTGAGGGATATCACCCTCGCCACCAGCCGTCTGAGGGGTATCGCCTTCGCCGCTGGCCTCCAGAGGGATATCGCTTTCGCAGACGGCCTCCAGAGGGGTTTCACCTTCACCACCGGTCGCCTAAAGGGTTCTGTTTTCACCGACGGTCGCCTCTGAGACCTCGATGTCCTGCTCGGCCGCCTGAGGGGCTCTGCCTTCGCCGCCGGCCTCCTGAAGGCTTCTGCCTTCGCTGCTGCCTTCTGTCCCCTGTTGCCGAGGCCTCTCTGTCCCGGGACCTCTCTGTTCCCTGTTGCCTAGGCCTTCCTGTCAGGGTTTTGGTATTTTTGTTCTGTTTTATTGTGGTAGTCTTGTTTTTTCTGTTATGTTCTGTTTCCTGTTTTATTTTGTAGTCTGTCTTGTCTCCCTTGTCTTATCTAGCTTCTTCCTGTCTTTGTTTGTTTCCCGCCTTTTTTGATTGTTCTGCCCCACCCTGATTTGTTTCACCTGTTGTGTCACCAGTCCTCGTTAGTCCTCATTACCCTCTGTATTTAGTCTCTATGTCTATTTAGTCCCTTGTCTTTTGTCGGATCATTTTTCCTGTTAGTGTGTTTTTCTGTTTCATGGAGATCTGTCGTGTCGTGCTTTGCTGTCTGATTTATGTTTATTATTAAATCCTTGAACTGCATTTGGGTCCAAGCCTCACCTTCCATCCTGACATTAACGAATGATCAGAGAGACATAATATGCAGAATGGCAAGTAAAGGTACAGAGAAAACAAAAAAATTGCACCTAAAGATATGGAAGGGAAACCATTTCCCATGTATCTTGAATTTGAGTCAGCAAAACAGTGCAGAGGCTTTATATTACATCCCATGCCTTCTGTTCTCTCATTAGCTGACAAAGCCTATGTGTGACAATCACATGTTCTGTTGTAGTTTGTCTTGACTGTTGTTAGTGTTTGTCTTGCCTCTCAAACTATGAGGGTGTTGCATGCTTGTTACTGTTTTTATGTTTTTCTTTTTATGTATCTGCCTAGGGACAATAGATGAAAATTAGCTATGGTGCACTCTAGCATATTCATATATTTACACATATTATGATCCCATTTTACACAAGCACTTGGAAAAAGTAAGGGAAAAGAAGAAAGAGGGGTCAGAGTTAATATACTGAGTCCTGAGATGCAGAATTCATTCATTGAGCTCTATGGCAAAAGAGTGTTGAACACTATCTTGGCAGAGAGAGAAACTGCAATTTACTTCTCAGTGATATGTGACTCAACACCAGTCATCTCTCACACTAAACAGAATGTGCTATTGTTGAGATATGTACATCAAGATGTAGAAAGTGATGTATGGAAGATAACCAAGAGATTCTCTCTATTTGAAAACGTTCATAAAAAGACAGGCAGGGAAATCTCTGAAATGATTCAGGCAGTATGGCAAGACAGGGGCATACCATTAGAGGACTGTAAGGGACAGGGTTATGACAATGGAGCCAACATGTCAGGGAAAGTGGCGTGCAAGCTCAGATTTTAAAACAAAACCTGCTTGTTACGCACTCCCCCTGTGCTTCCCATACCCTCAATTTGGTGGGTGTACACACAGCTCAGTCATGCCCCAAGGCCTCAACATTGTTTGGCAGTGTTAATCGCCTATACAATTTCTTTAGTGCTAGTCCAGAGCGATGGGCAATCTTGAAGGAAAAAACTGGATGCTCTCTTCATCATCTGACACTTGATGGGGTGCCCTGATTGCTGCGGTACGAGTCGTGGCAACTCACCTACCCTCTATTCTGGTAGCACTACAATGTGTATTAGACACATGCAGCCTTACAAATGACGCCAATGCTGCGTCTCATTTCTCTGTCTTAACCCTTACCCCTACCCCTTAGTTTTGCGCGTAGATTTACCATCTACTATTCCCTCCTGAAGTTTGGAAAGGCACGCGTAATAGACTTATGCACCAAAGTGGAGCTGGGTAGCAGGAAAAAAGATAATGGGTGCGCTATAATATATCTCTCCTTCCTGGTCCTGTTAGCGGGAGATATCCAGCTTAATCCAGGTCCAGACGCTGAGTGTGCACAGTGGGTCCATGCTGCCAGTGTGGGGCCGGGTCCTGGTGCGGAGGCGGGCTGGGAAGCAACAGGCTGGATTGGTGGGTGTGCGGGAGCCCCCGCAGCGGAGCTAGTGTGTCATCTGCGGCAACCGGCGGACCCGGAGGTGGTTTGCGGATCTCCAGTGGGAGATAGCTGTGGGTTCTCTGTGCGGACGAGTGTTCGCACTCTGGCACCTGAGAACACGGAGGGAATGGCTCCGTGTGCCCGCGTCGACCGGTCTGCAACGGGGGTTGTGCCCGCGGATGGCCCGGTGGGCTGCGCCCTTCTTATTGCGGATTCTTCTGTCGACGAGACAGAGGACGCCATACTGGAGACGGATTTAAAATCATCCGTCTGTGTGCAAGGATCCAGAGGCGCTCATAATCGTAAGACTGATTATACTAAGAGTAAAGTCAGTACAAGTCATACAGTCAAGGACACTATTGACAATATAAAAACTTTGCAATCACAAGCAATAATAAAGCAGAGACAATATTTATTCTTCCAGACAGTAAATCATGCGAAAATAATTTGGGATCCCACAGTAAAGCCTAAGGGTATTTTAGGAGGGCATTTAAATTTTAGAAGCCTGTATCCAAAATGTGACGAAATTAGAATTTTGCTAACTGGTTCCAATCTTGATTATTTGTGCATAGGTGAAACTTGGATGCATGATAAAATCCACACCTCAATGATAGATGTGCCTGGATATAAGTGCTATAGAAAGGACAGGGTTACTAGTAGAGGAGGATGAGTTTACATTAAAGACTCCTTTAAGACCAAGGAAGTTCAATTAGATGAATCTTTATCACTTGAAAGTCTTTGTGTAAATGTGGCTCTATCCTCACGCATGATGTTTAACATCCTTGTGGTGTATAATTCACCATCTAGTTGCCTACAAACTTTTTATCAAAACTTGGAAAAAAATTCTCAAATCTTTTAAACCGAACAGTGAGGTGCTTATTTATGGAGATACTAATGTTAATTGGTTAAATAAATCCAGTAGAAAACAACTCAAAGAACTAATATCAAAATAAGTAAGTGATGAAGTAAGACAGCTAATTAAAAAAAGAGATTTTGCTCTAAAAACCTTAAAATCTTAAAACCAGATATGACACAGATCTGATATTATTTAAAGGTTTACGAAATCAAGTAGTAAAAGAATTGCGCAACTCAAAAGCAAACTATTATATGAAAATTCTAACTGAAGCTAAAGGAAATTGTAAAGCAATGTGGAAACAAATAAACAGTCTAATTAAACCTAATGCAAATACAAATAATTCATATGAATTAAAATGTGAAGGAAAGGACATATCAGACCTTGTTCAAGTTGCTAATGTTTTTAATACGTTTTTTATTAAATCTGTACAAGATCTTGCTTCTAATTTTTTAGATGACGAGCCTAATAGCAGTAACTTAAACATATTGTCATCAGAGAATGAGAATTCCTTTAAAATTAGAAGTGAATCAGGCAGTGGTATTGAAAGCTATTTCAGACCTGAATATCAATTTATCCAAAGATAACTATAACATAGACGCAACTTTCCTCAAAAAATATGCACAAGTTATTCATTCAACCTTTGACCCACATTATAAATGTCTCTATTAAAACTGGAATATTTCCAGATGCTTGGAAAAAGTCATTGGTAAAACCCATCTTTCAGTCCGGGAATACCACAGACGTTAGTAACTATCGACCAATAAGTCTAGTTCCGGTAATGTCAAAAATTCTAGAAAAAATTGTTTCAGAACAACTAACTCAATATTTAGAAATACATCAGTATATACACCCTCAACAGTATGGTTTCAGACAGAACCATTCCACTGAAACAGCCATCTGCGCATTATTGGAAAATATTGTGCAGCCGCTTGATAAAGGAAACATCGTGGGTGCAGTATTCCTGGACTTAAAGAGGGCCTTCGACACCGTAAATCATAGCCGTCTAATCTCAAAATTATCATCTTATAATACATCACACCAGGTATTATCATGGTTCGAGTCATATTTACAGGGTCGAGAACAATGTGTAGTTATTGATCATGCAAAATCTGCCCCATGTGAAATTAACACCGGAATCCCACAGCGAACCATACTGGGGCCTGTTCTCTTCAGTTTGTATGTGAACGAGCTGCCTGAAGTATGTCCCGAAGTTGGCATTCAGATGTATGCCAATGACACTGTGGTTTATGTGTCCGGCAAAAGCCCTGTTGTTATCGGCAGTACATTGACTAAAAGTCTTGAGAAAGTGTATGATTGGCTAAACAAATCATGTTTAACACTTAATCTGACGAAAACTAAATCTATGTGTTTTTCTATAACAAGAAAGCGGATAATACATGATCTTAACACTAAAATGAATGGTGAACTCATTGATCAGGTAGAAGAAGAAAAATATTTAGGAGTGATTTTAGATTCTCAGCTAAATTTTAAAAGTCATATTAAAAACATCTCAAGAAAAATGAAGGCCAGTATGAACTGTTTCAGATTGATCAGGAGCAGTTTGATATTTGAATGTGCTCATGTCTTTCTGAATACTATGATCCTGTCCCACCTGTCGTACTGCACCACTGTTTGGTCTCAGGCTAGCCAAACTACCCTAAAGCCTATTGAGAGGCTTTATAACCATGCCCTAAAATTTTTAGATAAAAAGCCCATTCAATTCCATCACTGTTACATTTTAAATAAATATAAAATCTTAAACTTTGTTAATTTTGTTAATCTTAGATATAAAGTTGTTTTTTAAATGTTTGACTGTACTTGCACAGGCACTGGAATCCTCCATATCCACAAGAGCTGCTGTATGTGGAGACTGTAAAGTTCCATTTTGTAAAACATCTTTTGCCCAAAATGCTTTTTCTGTGAAAGGAGCCAATCTGTGGAACTGGCTTCCTACAAACATAAAGACTCTAACTAAAATGTCCACCTTTAAAAAAACTATCAAAAGTATGGTATATACAGCAGCAGCAATGTGATCATGCTATATGAAATGTATAGCTGTGTGTAAGTGAGGTGTGCATCTGTGTGGGTTCGAGTGAATGTGTTTATTTACTATACTTATTTTTGTTGCTGCTAACTGGTTTCTGGACATTTTATTGTATTACTTGTAAAAATTTGACTCCTTTATTATTTTAACTGTTAAAAGCCCTTCTAAGGACAGGTGTTGTGAATTAGCCAAGGCTATAAACACTGTGATGCAGGCATCGGATTGTTCTTTATGTAATAATCTGTTTTTTGTATCTGTGCCTATTCAAATAAACAACAAATAAATAAATAAACATGGCTGCCCGGTCGACCAGAGAGATCCATAAATGTAAGTATTTTCGGCTTAAATAATTGATTTAAAAATTACGACGGTCTTGTTTTGTGCTCTACACAGTCCTGTACATAATTATTTGCAACCATATTTGTAATTGAAATGTTTTTAAAAATCGCTAGCTTGCTATACTAACGCTAAAGTTAACGTTAGTATTATTGCTTATTTGCACAACAGTCCCGCATTTCTCTGCCTTGAATGGACTCCATGCATGTGGACAGTGTTAACTAAACTCCATTAGCAGCGAATTTCGTTTGATATTAGTGTATAACACTACTTGCTTTGGAGACGTGCTTTACATATACCGTCCTGTATCACACAGGGACGCTGGAGGAAACCCAGCAGCTGATCCACTTTCTGGGCTGAAAACGAGCAGAAGTTTCTGCGTTCATGTTGTAGCCATTCATTATTGTATTGGTACTGTATTATTGTAAACGTGTAATTCATTCCTGTTCATGCATCTGTACGTTGTTGTTGGTTATGACACAGGACACTAATGAAAGAAATGGGGTATGGAGGGAAAGGTTACTGGCCAACAGGCATCAGACTGGTGTCTGGAATTTCAGAATAGCTGTAGTTTTTGGTTTGTTTGTGGTCTTGTGTCTTTTTTTACTTTTACTTTAAATTAGTTAAAAACTAATTGAGGTCAAGAATGTGCCAGGATAGGCTCAACAGTCTTGTTCTTCTCTCTACTGAAAGCCAATTGGCAAAAAATTGGACCCTGGCTATGTCCGCCGTGGTGCCCAGAGAACTGCAGAGACCTGTCGAAGCAACCTCAGCGTGCTGGATGTCCATGTTTGTTGATTTGGCTCCGGTTAGACCCTCCTCCAAATCGGGCTGGTTGAGAGTCTGTCTACTCCACATAGCATTCGGGGATGGGAGGAAAACGTTCTCTGGTTTATTGCCATTTCTTTAAACCAATCACAATCGTCTTGGGCGGTGCTAAGCACCGGAGAAAAGCAGCGGTGCCGTTGCTCGGAAGGAGCTTGTTTTGGTGGAACATGTGTACGTTTAAAATTGGACAGATGGATTTACCTTGCAGAGATCTGAGAAAAGGTTAACCATAGTCCTCATCGTTAACGGAGCAATTCTGGAAGTGGAACGTCAAGAATATAGACTAGGCTATGGTGGACTGCGGTGGAGAGGACTTCTTCCCTTCTTTTCCCACTCCCTGTGAGAAGAAGCACCACCGTGTGACCATGTTGGTCATACTTGTTATCTGGTTTGTTTACCAGCGTTCTTTTAGGCCACAGACCCCTTAGATGAAAGAAAGAGAGCAGGGACCCCCTACAACATCAAACTGGGCCAGATGGATGTTGATGAATGTTTTGTTGTTAAACACACCATATGTGTAGATGTTATTTTAATAAATTCTATATATTTTAACTACTTTTGTCTTTACTACTGACTGAAAGATATATTTTACATTTGCATGTAAAATGAAAGGGCAAGCAAATCACACAATCCAGATAAAATATAATTGTAATTAATGCTGCAAGCAGCGATGGACGGGCCCTCGTGCCTCTGCGCGTGTCGGGGTTACTGGCAGATGCCGCTCCTTGCGACCGTGCATTTGCGAGGCACTCAGACACTGCAAATCATCACCAAATGAAAAGGGAACTCCCTGCTGAGTTCAACGATACCTAACACAAGACTCTACGTCATACGGTTCATTAGTTGTGAAAAGGGGCATGGCTAAATTATAGGGGGCGGGCCAAACCATGACCAATGAATAAGGAAGGCTCTGCTGAGTTCAATGATACCTCACACAAGACTCTGCCTTAGATGGGTCAGCACGTATGAAAGGGGGCGTGGCTTAAGCGTAGGGGGCGGGCCAAACCATCACCAATGAAGAAGGAATGCTGCGTTCATAGATATCGGAAAAACCTTTTTCCCAGTGAAAACGTCATCATTCACATCCCTTCCTGTGGGAATCAGAGGTGGGAAACTCTGGCTAGATTTTGCTAACCGAGTTTCCCAGTTGATGACACGTTGTTGACATTAAACTGACATAACATTTTTTAAATTATTCATAAATAGGCCCATGTATAAAAAAAAAAACACCTTATCTGTGTCCTTTCCCGTTGGTTGTCCTGCAGATAACACAAACAAACACCTGTCCATGTGCTGTTTGTATGCTCCTATAAGAAAACAGCAGCAAATCTTTTGTTATTGTGGCCTCCATGTTTTCACACACCTGATGCTCTAGGCTACGGCCAACCGTTGGTGGCAGTCATGCAACAAGTTGTTATGCCAAACGCCAATATAACAGAAGAAGAAGAACACGCATCCCGACCATGTGAACGCTGGCATTCGGAAAAACAACGTAATCACGGGGGTGGTCCCTGTTATTCCCAGGTGGCATGAACGCAGCAGAAGTCTCTGCTGAGTTCAATGATACCTCACACAAGACTCTACGTCATACAGTTCATTAGCTGTGACAGGGGGCGTGGCCAAAGCATAGGGGTCAGGGCAAACCTTTACCAATTAAAAAGAAAGTCTCTGCTGAGTTCATTGATACCTCACGTAAGACTCTACCTTAAACGGGTCACCAGTTATGAAAGGGGGCGTGGCTTACAAACAGAACAAACCATAACTAAACCATAACTAATGAATAAGGAACTCTCTGCTGAGTTAATTGATACCTCACATAAGACTCTACCTTAAACGGGTCACTAGTTATGAAAGGAGCGTGGCTTAAGCATAGGGGGCGGGCCAAACCATCACCAATCAAAAACAAACTCCAGTTGTTACCAGCGGGTGACGCTATGACCAAAAGTCAATTTTGGCCTGTAGGTAGGGCTGGATGATTAATCGAAAAAAATAATCAAACCCGAAATTCAGAGCCTATAACCGACGTAATTTTACCAAGTCAGTTATTTCGGTCTTTAAATCCTATTAATATTTCCGCGGCCGTGTTAACACTAGAAGTACTGGAATTCCATAACTACTAGAACTGCCGTGAGCGGTCATTTTGACCGCCAGATTGCAAACTCTATAATCTCTCATGATAAATACCTAATTGCAATATTGTATTATGTATTGTGTTAGGATATCTTTAGAAAAACGTAATTACACCGTAATGTACATTTTAATGAGTTTAATTATACATTTTAGTAGTAATACGTGTTTTAATAAACCTTAACCTGGCTTAGTAAACCGTAATTATTTCATACTTTCACATCCCGAAAAACATGGTGTGGAAATTCATCCAACTTAACTCATAACAGCCAAATAACAATTAAAAGTATCTTATTTGAACATTTAGCTAAAACCTAACCTGGCATTGCCTCCGTTTTGATGTCTGCTGTGGTGCGCAGCGCTGTTCGGACCGTGCCCTTTTTTCCTCCATAAACTCCGCTCTCAGCTCCTCTGCCAGTTGCTGCATGAACTTCCTCCGGACAATTTTACTGCTGGTGCACTCCTTGGAGAGGATGTGTGTAATGATTCCAGCCAGTTCGAGGATGTATAAAGTTATATGAACATGTAAACAGCCACCGGCCATCTACGTGTTCCGTGCCTATCACAGAGTGAGCGCCCGTTGTTTGCCTTCTGATTCAGAACGGAGTCCATCCACGCCGTAGCCTACGTTACCGACTCTGGCTTTGCCTTCGGCCCACCGGTGATTCCCACACTTGTTACCCGAGACCGTTACGTTACGTTTCTCTGACATGGTAGTTACTAAGCAACCAAGATGCATCTTCAACCGCGCAAAAAACTAAAAACAATACCGCGAAAATCCGAGCGGTCAATATGACCTTGTATGGGCAAAATAGGTAAAAGTGATTGTATTTTCTTTGCATTTGGGGAATGTATATAAAAACTGTTTTAAATTAAAATACAGACCCAAGTTACGGGCCTGGACCCTTGTCAACCGTGAGAATTTTCGGGCAGATACGACAACGTACAATCAAGTTACAACAACTTCTTTGTTCATCGCTAAATACTCAAAATGGCCGCCACACCCACACCGTCTGACGAAAAGTTTCTTTTAATAACTTTTCATCTTTAAGGTGTTGAGAAGATACAGACCAAGTTTGAAGTCCATCGGATGAAATCTCTAGGAGGAGTTTGTTAAAGTATAGCACCTTGACTTTTATTCCTACTTCCTGTTGCCACTAGGGGGCGCTATGACTTTAAGTAAATATCGGCCTTTATTTGTCCTCAGGGTTGGACTCTTGTGAATCCTGAAAAGTTTCGAGCCAGTTGAACAATGTACACTCGAGTTACACCCACTTCCTCTTTCAGCGGCGAAATGCACAAAATGGCCGCCCCGCCACGGCCACGCCCTATGACGAAAAGTTTTTCTTTTAACGAATTTTCATCTTTAACGTCTTAAGATGGCACAGACCAAATTTTAAGTTGATCGGATGAAATCTCTAGGAGGAGTTCGTTAAAGTACGACATGTGGAAATGGCCAAAATTGCACTAATTTTGAACATTGAAATCAAAATGGCGGACTTCCTGTTGGGTTTAGGGTATGGCTCTAATGAAGTTTTTTGTACATCTCGACATGTTACATATGTGTACCAAGTTTCGTGAGTCTAAGTTAAACGCACAGCAGGGGCTCAACTTTTTTAACTTTCTAGCTAGCAAGCCATTTTTGTGCGCCTATTCCCGAAACCCTTAAAATATGTACATTTTCGCCAGACTTGATGCGCCCGCCAATTTTGGTGAGTTTTTGAATATGTTAAGCCCCTCAAAAAGCTAATTTATTTGCAGAAAATAATAATAATTCCTTCAGTTCCAATAGGGCCTTCGCCGCTGTCGGCGCTCAGGCCCTAATAAACTCTTAACAAATAGAAGTCTAGGTTAAGTACAAATTCTCCAACACATTTCAGTCTTCTGACCATTCACAAGAAATTGTCTTGAGAAAAGTCAGATGACTCAAACCAAGCATTAATTCTTCTCTTAATTTTAAAAGGTCACAAGTTCACAAATGATTTCTTTAAATAAATTTAAAATGTGTAACAGTGATTACAATAGAGAACTGATGAATAACAACCCTGTGTCATAATTTGGCAACATTTTAATAATGTCCACAAACAAGTGATGGAGTGAATACTCTCAAAGTGTTGACTGCACAGACGAGAAGTCTTGTCAGGAGTCCAGTTCGGTCTTCTGAGGTTTAACATCCACTGGTCCAGCTGGTCTGGACCTCAACGTTAGAGGGAAACAATACAAACAGATATGTGAAGACGTCTTTACATGCAAACAGTACAATTTAAATTTCTTCAATGTTCAACGGGTCATATTCAAATTATTTTGGTTAAAATTAAGTAATAGGCCTAATCTCAAATGCCTATTTTATTTATGAAGTTAAGGTCTGTACCCTACAGCCTCGGTAACCAACTCCAGCATCTAGTTTAACAATATTTCTTAATTCATGCTGAACTGTGACATTTTTCTTTTAGCTTACACCATTTCACAGTTCTCCTAGTCTAGCATTAGCCTGTATGGCGAGTCATAAATCAGAGGGTATGCTGTCACCAGAGATGGTTTCTGTCACCGGTCTTATTTAACATTCATGTGCGGACTGCAGCGAAGCTCTAACGTACCCCCGGCCGGAGCTTTGACTCACTTCTGGACCCAGCCTCAAGCGGCCACACGACAAAATGCACTGGAGCTTGCCCCTTGGCTGCAACAAATTCCAAAAAAGTTGGCACAGGGGCATGTTTACATAAGCATTTGGGAACTAAGGACACTTATTGTTTAAGCTTTGTAGGTGGAATTCTTTTTCATTCTTGCTTAATGTACGACTTCAGTTGCTCAACAGTCTGGGGTCTCCGTTGTTGTATTTTGCGCTTCATAATGTGTCACACATTTTCAATGGGAGACAGGTCTGGACTGCAGGCAGGCCAGTCTAGTACCCACACTCTTTTATTACGAAGCCATACTGTTGTAATACATGCAGAATGTGGTTTAGCATTGTCTTGCTGAAATTAGGAGGGACGTCCCTGAAAAAGAGTTTGCTTGGATGGCAGCATATGTTGCTCCAAAACCTGTATGTACCTTTCAGCATTAATGGTGCCTTCGCAGGTGTGCAAGTTACCCATGCCATGGGCACTAACACACCCCTATACAATCACAGATGCTGGCTTTTGAACTTTGCGCTTATACCAATCTGGATGGTCCTTTTCCTATTTGGCCCGGAGGACATGACGTCCATGATTTCCAAAAACAATATGAAATGTGGACTCGTCAGACCACAGCAAACTTCTCCTCTTTGCATCAGTCAATATCAGATAAGCTCAGGCCCAGAGAAGCCGTCTGCATTTCTGGGTGTTGTTGATACATGGATTTCGCTTTGCATGGTAGAGGTTTGACTTGCACTTGTAGATGTAGCTAAGAACTTTGTTAACTGACAATGTTTTTCAAAGTGTTCCTGAGCCCACATGGTGACATGTGACAAAAAAAAAACCCTTGATATAGTTAAAGGTGCAATGGGAAACTCCTCTTGTGAATTTGAGCACATTCATCTATTTAATATTCAGTATTGAATGTATGATGATAATAATAGATACATTCTTGATTATCCTTCAGTGGTATCCAAATCAAAATATAAGTTTTGATTCAGAGCTTTGGGTGTATTTTAACTACAATGTGTTTTAAGTTGTTTTTCTTAAGTCCTTGCAAATGATTTTATTTTTTGGACCCACAGTGCCTTTTGGGG
>JAKRKW010000075.1:0-105620 GCA_023566125.1 Zingel zingel
GCATTTTTTTGCATTTTTTTTGCATTTTTTTTTGCATTTTTTTTTGCATTTTTTTTTTACATTTTTTTGCATTTTTTTTGCATTTTTTTGCATTTTTTTTTTGCATTTTTTTTGCATTTTTTTGCTTTTTTTTGCATTTTTTTTGCATTTTTTTTGCATTTTTTTTTACATTTTTTTGCATTTTTTTTTGCATTTTTTTTGCATTTTTTTTTTGCATTTTTTTGCATTTTTTTTTTGCATTTTTTTTGCATTTTTTTACATTTTTTTGCATTTTTTTTTGCATTTTTTGCATTTTTTTTTGCATTTTTTTGCATTTTTTTGCATTTTTTTGCATTTTTTTTGCATTTTTTTGCATTTTTTTTGCATTTTTTTTGCATTTTTTTTTACATTTTTTTTTTGCATTTTTTTTGCATTTTTTTGCATTTTTTTTTGCATTTTTTTTGCATTTTTTTTTGCATTTTTTTGCATTTTTTTTTGCATTTTTTTTGCATTTTTTTTGCATTTTTTTTTACATTTTTTTGCATTTTTTTTTACATTTTTTTGCATTTTTTTTGCATTTTTTTTGCATTTTTTTTGCATTTTTTTTGCATTTTTTTGCATTTTTTTTTGCATTTTTTTGCATTTTTTTTTTGCATTTTTTTGCATTTTTTTTTTGCATTTTTTTTGCATTTTTTTTACATTTTTTTTGCATTTTTTTTTGCATTTTTTGCATTTTTTTTTGCATTTTTTTTGCATTTTTTTTTGCATTTTTTTTGCATTTTTTTGCATTTTTTTTGCATTTTTTTTGCATTTTTTTTGCATTTTTTTTACATTTTTTTTTGCATTTTTTTTGCATTTTTTTGCATTTTTTTGCATTTTTTTTTGCATTTTTTTTGCATTTTTTTTTTACATTTTTTTGCATTTTTTTTTGCATTTTTTTGCATTTTTTTTTGCATTTTTTTTTACATTTTTTTGCATTTTTTTTTACATTTTTTTGCATTTTTTTTGCATTTTTTTTGCATTTTTTTGCATTTTTTTTGCATTTTTTTTTGCATTTTTTTTGCATTTTTTTTTACATTTTTTTGCATTTTTTTTTTACATTTTTTTGCATTTTTTTTGCATTTTTTTTGCATTTTTTTGCATTTTTTTGCATTTTTTTTTTGCATTTTTTTGCATTTTTTTTTTACTTTTTTGCATTTTTTTTTGCATTTTTTTGCATTTTTTTTGCATTTTTTTTGCATTTTTTTTGCATTTTTTTTTGCATTTTTTTTTGCATTTTTTTTGCATTTTTTTGCATTTTTTTTGCATTTTTTTGTATTTTTTTGCATTTTTTTTTGCATTTTTTTGCATTTTTTTTTTACATTTTTTTGCATTTTTTTTGCATTTTTTTTTTGCATTTTTTTGCATTTTTTTTTTGCATTTTTTTTGCATTTTTTTGCATTTTTTTGCATTTTTTTTTTGCATTTTTTTTGCATTTTTTTTTTTACATTTTTTTGCATTTTTTTTTTGCATTTTTTTGCATTTTTTTTTTGCATTTTTTTGCATTTTTTTTGCATTTTTTTTGCATTTTTTTGCATTTTTTTGCATTTTTTTTTGCATTTTTTTTTGCATTTTTTTTTACATTTTTTTGCATTTTTTTTGCATTTTTTTGCATTTTTTTTTGCATTTTTTTTGCATTTTTTTGCTTTTTTTTGCATTTTTTTTTGCATTTTTTTTGCATTTTTTTTTTACATTTTTTTGCATTTTTTTTGCATTTTTTTGCATTTTTTTTTTGCATTTTTTTGCATTTTTTTTTGCATTTTTTTGCATTTTTTTACATTTTTTGCATTTTTTTTTGCATTTTTTGCATTTTTTTTTGCATTTTTTTTTGCATTTTTTTTGGCATTTTTTTTGCATTTTTTTTGCATTTTTTTTGCAATTTTTTTGCATTTTTTTTGCATTTTTTTTACATTTTTTTTTGCATTTTTTTTGCATTTTTTTGCTTTTTTTTTTGCATTTTTTTTGCATTTTTTTTTGCATTTTTTTGCATTTTTTTTTGCATTTTTTTTGCATTTTTTTTTACATTTTTTTGCATTTTTTTTTACATTTTTTTGCATTTTTTTTGCATTTTTTTTGCATTTTTTTTGCATTTTTTTTTGCATTTTTTTGCATTTTTTTTTGCATTTTTTTGCATTTTTTTTTGCATTTTTTTGCATTTTTTTTTTGCATTTTTTTTGCATTTTTTTTACATTTTTTTTGCATTTTTTTTTGCATTTTTTGCATTTTTTTTTGCATTTTTTTTGCATTTTTTTTTGCATTTTTTTTGCATTTTTTTGCATTTTTTTTGCAATTTTTTTTGCATTTTTTTTGCATTTTTTTTACATTTTTTTTTGCATTTTTTTTGCATTTTTTTGCATTTTTTTGCATTTTTTTTTGCATTTTTTTTTGCATTTTTTTTTTACATTTTTTTGCATTTTTTTTTGCATTTTTTTGCATTTTTTTTGCATTTTTTTTTACATTTTTTTGCATTTTTTTTTACATTTTTTTGCATTTTTTTTGCATTTTTTTTGCATTTTTTTGCATTTTTTTTGCATTTTTTTTGCATTTTTTTTACATTTTTTTTGCATTTTTTTTTACATTTTTTTGCATTTTTTTTGCATTTTTTTTGCATTTTTTTTGCATTTTTTTTTGCATTTTTTTTGCATTTTTTTTGCATTTTTTTTGCATTTTTTTTTACATTTTTTTGCATTTTTTTTACATTTTTTTGCATTTTTTTTTTGCATTTTTTTTGCATTTTTTTACATTTTTTTTGCATTTTTTTTGCATTTTTTTTTGCATTTTTTTTGCATTTTTTTGCATTTTTTTTTTGCATTTTTTTGCATTTTTTTTTTTACTTTTTTTGCATTTTTTTTTGCATTTTTTTTGCATTTTTTTTGCATTTTTTTTGCATTTTTTTTTGCATTTTTTTTGCATTTTTTTTTGCATTTTTTTGCATTTTTTTTTTGCATTTTTTTTTGCATTTTTTTTGCATTTTTTTTTGCATTTTTTTTTGCATTTTTTTTGCATTTTTTTTTGCATTTTTTTGCCTTTTTTTTTTACATTTTTTTGCATTTTTTTTTGCATTTTTTTGCATTTTTTTTTTGCATTTTTTTGCATTTTTTTTTTGCATTTTTTTTGCATTTTTTTGCATTTTTTTGCATTTTTTTTTGCATTTTTTTTGCATTTTTTTTTACATTTTTTTGCATTTTTTTTTGCATTTTTTTGCATTTTTTTTTTGCATTTTTTTTTGCATTTTTTTGCATTTTTTTGCATTTTTTTTTGCATTTTTTTGCATTTTTTTTTTACATTTTTTTGCATTTTTTTTTGCATTTTTTTGCATTTTTTTTTTGCATTGTTTTGCATTTTTTTTGCATTTTTTTTGCATTTTTTTACATTTTTTTTGCATTTTTTTTTGCATTTTTTGCATTTTTTTTTGCATTTTTTTTGCATTTTTTTTTTGCATTTTTTTTGCATTTTTTTTGCATTTTTTTTGCAATTTTTTTTGCATTTTTTTTGCTTTTTTTTTACATTTTTTTTTTACATTTTTTTGCATTTTTTTTGCATTTTTTTGCATTTTTTTGCATTTTTTTTGCATTTTTTTTTTTACATTTTTTGCATTTTTTTTGCATTTTTTTTGCATTTTTTTGCATTTTTTTGCATTTTTTTTTGCATTTTTTTTTGCATTTTTTTGCATTTTTTTTTTGCATTTTTTTTGCATTTTTTTGCATTTTTTTGCATTTTTTTGCATTTTTTTTTGCATTTTTTTTGCATTTTTTTTACATTTTTTTGCATTTTTTTTTGCATTTTTTTGCATTTTTTTTTTTGCATTTTTTTGCATTTTTTTTTGCATTTTTTTTTGCATTTTTTTACATTTTTTTTGCATTTTTTTTTGCATTTTTTGCATTTTTTTTTGCATTTTTTTTGCATTTTTTTTTGCATTTTTTTTGCATTTTTTTTGCATTTTTTTTGCAATTTTTTTTGCATTTTTTTTGCATTTTTTTTACATTTTTTTTTGCATTTTTTTTTGCATTTTTTTGCATTTTTTTTTGCATTTTTTTTGCATTTTTTTTTGCATTTTTTTTGCATTTTTTTTTGCATTTTTTTTGCATTTTTTTTTGCATTTTTTTGCATTTTTTTTTTTGCATTTTTTTGCATTTTTTTTTTACTTTTTTTGCATTTTTTTTACATTTTTTTGCATTTTTTTTTGCATTTTTTTTACATTTTTTTTGCATTTTTTTTTGCATTTTTTTTGCATTTTTTTTTTGCATTTTTTTGCATTTTTTTTTTTTACTTTTTTTGCATTTTTTTTTGCATTTTTTTTTGCATTTTTTTTGCATTTTTTTTGCATTTTTTTTTGCATTTTTTTTGCATTTTTTTTTGCATTTTTTTGCATTTTTTTTTGCATTTTTTTGTATTTTTTTGCATTTTTTTTTGCATTTTTTTTGCATTTTTTTTTTACATTTTTTTGCATTTTTTTTTGCATTTTTTTGCATTTTTTTTTTGCATTTTTTTTGCATTTTTTTTTTGCATTTTTTTTGCATTTTTTTGCATTTTTTTTGCATTTTTTTTTGCATTTTTTTTTTACATTTTTTTGCATTTTTTTTGCATTTTTTTGCATTTTTTTTTTGCATTTTTTTTGCATTTTTTTGCATTTTTTTGCATTTTTTTTTGCATTTTTTTTGCATTTTTTTTTTACATTTTTTTGCATTTTTTTTTGCATTTTTTTGCATTTTTTTTTTGCATTTTTTTGCATTTTTTTTTTGCATTTTTTTTGCATTTTTTTTACATTTTTTTTGCATTTTTTTTTGCATTTTTTGCATTTTTTTTTGCATTTTTTTGCATTTTTTTTGCATTTTTTTGCATTTTTTTTGCATTTTTTTTTTGCATTTTTTTTGCATTTTTTTTGCATTTTTTTTGCATTTTTTTTTTACATTTTTTTGCATTTTTTTTACATTTTTTTGCATTTTTTTTTTGCATTTTTTTTGCATTTTTTTACATTTTTTTTGCATTTTTTTTGCATTTTTTTTGCATTTTTTTTGCATTTTTTTGCATTTTTTTTTTGCATTTTTTTGCATTTTTTTTTTTACTTTTTTTGCATTTTTTTTTGCATTTTTTTTGCATTTTTTTTGCATTTTTTTTGCATTTTTTTTTGCATTTTTTTTGCATTTTTTTTTTGCATTTTTTTGCATTTTTTTTTGCATTTTTTTGTATTTTTTTGCATTTTTTTTTGCATTTTTTTTGCCTTTTTTTTTACATTTTTTTGCATTTTTTTTTGCATTTTTTTGCATTTTTTTTTTGCATTTTTTTGCATTTTTTTTTTGCATTTTTTTTGCATTTTTTTGCATTTTTTTGCATTTTTTTTGCATTTTTTTTGCATTTTTTTTTTACATTTTTTTGCATTTTTTTTTGCATTTTTTTGCATTTTTTTTTTGCATTTTTTTTGCATTTTTTTGCATTTTTTTGCATTTTTTTTTGCATTTTTTTGCATTTTTTTTTTACATTTTTTTGCATTTTTTTTTGCATTTTTTTGCATTTTTTTTTTGCATTGTTTTGCATTTTTTTTGCATTTTTTTTGCATTTTTTTACATTTTTTTTGCATTTTTTTTTGCATTTTTTTGCATTTTTTTTTGCATTTTTTTTGCATTTTTTTTTGCATTTTTTTTGCATTTTTTTTGCATTTTTTTTGCAATTTTTTTTGCATTTTTTTTGCATTTTTTTTACATTTTTTTTTTACATTTTTTTGCATTTTTTTTTGCATTTTTTTTGCATTTTTTTGCATTTTTTTGCATTTTTTTTTGCATTTTTTTTTTTACATTTTTTGCATTTTTTTTTGCATTTTTTTTGCATTTTTTTGCATTTTTTTGCATTTTTTTTGCATTTTTTTTTGCATTTTTTTGCATTTTTTTTTTGCATTTTTTTTGCATTTTTTTGCATTTTTTTGCATTTTTTTGCATTTTTTTTGCATTTTTTTTGCATTTTTTTTACATTTTTTTGCATTTTTTTTTGCATTTTTTTGCATTTTTTTTTGCATTTTTTTGCATTTTTTTTTGCATTTTTTTTGCATTTTTTTACATTTTTTTTGCATTTTTTTTGCATTTTTTGCATTTTTTTTTGCATTTTTTTTGCATTTTTTTTTGCATTTTTTTTGCATTTTTTTTGCATTTTTTTTGCAATTTTTTTTGCATTTTTTTTGCATTTTTTTTACATTTTTTTTTGCATTTTTTTTGCATTTTTTTGCATTTATTTTTGCATTTTTTTTGCATTTTTTTTTGCATTTTTTTGCATTTTTTTTTTGCATTTTTTTGCATTTTTTTTTTACTTTTTTTGCATTTTTTTTACATTTTTTTGCATTTTTTTTTTGCATTTTTTTTGCATTTTTTTACATTTTTTTTGCATTTTTTTTTGCATTTTTTTTGCATTTTTTTTTGCATTTTTTTGCATTTTTTTTTGCATTTTTTTGCATTTTTTTTTTACTTTTTTTGCATTTTTTTTACATTTTTTTGCATTTTTTTTTGCATTTTTTTACATTTTTTTTGCATTTTTTTTTGCATTTTTTTTGCATTTTTTTTTGCATTTTTTTGCATTTTTTTTTTTACTTTTTTTGCATTTTTTTTTGCATTTTTTTTGCATTTTTTTTGCATTTTTTTTGCATTTTTTTTTGCATTTTTTTTGCATTTTTTTTTGCATTTTTTTGCATTTTTTTTTGCATTTTTTTGTATTTTTTTGCATTTTTTTTTGCATTTTTTTTGCATTTTTTTTTTACATTTTTTTGCATTTTTTTTTGCATTTTTTTGCATTTTTTTTTTGCATTTTTTTGCATTTTTTTTTTGCATTTTTTTTGCATTTTTTTGCATTTTTTTGCATTTTTTTTTGCATTTTTTTTTTACATTTTTTTGCATTTTTTTTGCATTTTTTTGCATTTTTTTTTTGCATTTTTTTTGCATTTTTTTGCATTTTTTTGCATTTTTTTTTGCATTTTTTTTGCATTTTTTTTTTACATTTTTTTGCATTTTTTTTTGCATTTTTTTGCATTTTTTTTTTCATTTTTTTTGCATTTTTTTTACATTTTTTTTGCATTTTTTTTTGCATTTTTTGCATTTTTTTTGGATTTTTTTTGCATTTTTTTTTGCATTTTTTTTGCATTTTTTTTGCATTTTTTTTGCAATTTTTTTTGCATTTTTTTGCATTTTTTTTAAATTTTTTTTGCATTTTTTTTGCATTTTTTTGCATTTTTTTTTGCATTTTTTTTGCATTTTTTTTACATTTTTTTGCATTTTTTTTACATTTTTTTGCATTATTTTTTGCATTTTTTTTGCATTTTTTTACATTTTTTTTGCATTTTTTTTTGCATTTTTTTTTGCATTTTTTTTTGCATTTTTTTGCATTTTTTTGCATTTTTTTTGCATTTTTTTTTACATTTTTTTGCATTTTTTTTTACATTTTTTGCATTTTTTTGCATTTTTTTGCATTTTTTTTTGCATTTTTTTTTGCATTTTTTTGCATTTTTTTTTTGCATTTTTTTTGCATTTTTTTACATTTTTTTTGCATTTTTTTTTGCATTTTTTTGCATTTTTTTTTGCATTTTTTTGCATTTTTTTTTGCATTTTTTTTTGCATTTTTTTTGCATTTTTTTTTTACATTTTTTTGCATTTTTTTTTTGCATTTTTTTGCATTTTTTTTTTGCATTTTTTTGCATTTTTTTTGCATTTTTTTTGCATTTTTTTGCATTTTTTTGCATTTTTTTTTGCATTTTTTTGCATTTTTTTTTTGCATTTTTTTTGCATTTTTTTTGCATTTTTTTGCAATTTTTTTTGCATTTTTTTTGCATTTTTTTTACATTTTTTTTTGCATTTTTTTTGCATTTTTTTGCATTTTTTTTTGCATTTTTTTTGCATTTTTTTTTGCATTTTTTTGCATTTTTTTTGCATTTTTTTTGCATTTTTTTTTACATTTTTTTGCATTTTTTTTTTTACATTTTTTGCATTTTTTTTGCATTTTTTTTGCATTTTTTTTTGCATTTTTTTTTGCATTTTTTTGCATTTTTTTTGCATTTTTTTGCATTTTTTTTTTGCATTTTTTTTTGCATTTTTTTTGCATTTTTTTTTTACATTTTTTTGCATTTTTTTTTGCATTTTTTTGCATTTTTTTTGCATTTTTTTTTACATTTTTTTGCATTTTTTTTTACATTTTTTTGCATTTTTTTTGCATTTTTTTGCATTTTTTTTGCATTTTTTTTGCATTTTTTTTTACATTTTTTTGCATTTTTTTTTACATTTTTTTGCATTTTTTTTGCATTTTTTTTGCATTTTTTTTGCATTTTTTTTTGCATTTTTTTTGCATTTTTTTTGCATTTTTTTTGCATTTTTTTTTACATTTTTTTGCATTTTTTTTACATTTTTTTGCATTTTTTTTTTGCATTTTTTTTGCATTTTTTTACATTTTTTTTGCATTTTTTTTTGCATTTTTTTTGCATTTTTTTTTGCATTTTTTTGCATTTTTTTTTTGCATTTTTTTGCATTTTTTTTTTTACTTTTTTTGCATTTTTTTTTGCATTTTTTTTGCATTTTTTTTGCATTTTTTTTGCATTTTTTTTTGCATTTTTTTTGCATTTTTTTTGCATTTTTTTGCATTTTTTTTTGCATTTTTTTGTATTTTTTTGCATTTTTTTTTGCATTTTTTTTGCATTTTTTTTTTACATTTTTTTGCATTTTTTTGCATTTTTTTGCATTTTTTTTTTGCATTTTTTTGCATTTTTTTTTGCATTTTTTTTGCATTTTTTTGCATTTTTTTGCATTTTTTTTTGCATTTTTTTTGCATTTTTTTTTTACATTTTTTTGCATTTTTTTTTGCATTTTTTTGCATTTTTTTTTTGCATTTTTTTTGCATTTTTTTGCATTTTTTTGCATTTTTTTTGCATTTTTTTTGCATTTTTTTTTTACATTTTTTTGCATTTTTTTTTGCATTTTTTTGCATTTTTTTTTTGCATTGTTTTGCATTTTTTTGCATTTTTTTTGCATTTTTTTACATTTTTTTTGCATTTTTTTTGCATTTTTTGCATTTTTTTTTGCATTTTTTTTGCATTTTTTTTTGCATTTTTTTTGCATTTTTTTTGCATTTTTTTTGCAATTTTTTTTGCATTTTTTTTGCATTTTTTTTACATTTTTTTTTACATTTTTTTGCATTTTTTTTTGCATTTTTTTTGCATTTTTTTGCATTTTTTTGCATTTTTTTTGCATTTTTTTTTTTACATTTTTTGCATTTTTTTTGCATTTTTTTTGCATTTTTTTGCATTTTTTTGCATTTTTTTTTGCATTTTTTTTGCATTTTTTTTGCATTTTTTTGCATTTTTTTTTGCATTTTTTTGTATTTTTTTGCATTTTTTTTTGCATTTTTTTTGCATTTTTTTTTTACATTTTTTTGCATTTTTTTTTGCATTTTTTTGCATTTTTTTTTTGCATTTTTTTGCATTTTTTTTTTGCATTTTTTTTGCATTTTTTTGCATTTTTTTGCATTTTTTTTTGCATTTTTTTTGCATTTTTTTTTTACATTTTTTTGCATTTTTTTTTGCATTTTTTTGCATTTTTTTTTTGCATTTTTTTTGCATTTTTTTGCATTTTTTTGCATTTTTTTTGCATTTTTTTTGCATTTTTTTTTTACATTTTTTTGCATTTTTTTTTGCATTTTTTTGCATTTTTTTTTTTGCATTGTTTTGCATTTTTTTTGCATTTTTTTTGCATTTTTTTACATTTTTTTTGCATTTTTTTTTGCATTTTTTGCATTTTTTTTGCATTTTTTTTGCATTTTTTTTTGCATTTTTTTTGCATTTTTTTTGCATTTTTTTTGCAATTTTTTTTGCATTTTTTTTGCATTTTTTTTACATTTTTTTTTACATTTTTTTGCATTTTTTTTTGCATTTTTTTTGCATTTTTTTGCATTTTTTTGCATTTTTTTTGCATTTTTTTTTTTACATTTTTTGCATTTTTTTTGCATTTTTTTTGCATTTTTTTTGCATTTTTTTGCATTTTTTTGCATTTTTTTTGCATTTTTTTTGCATTTTTTTTTACATTTTTTTGCATTTTTTTTTGCATTTTTTTTTTGCATTTTTTTGCATTTTTTTTTTGCATTTTTTTTGCATTTTTTTACATTTTTTTTGCATTTTTTTTTGCATTTTTTGCATTTTTTTTTGCATTTTTTTTGCATTTTTTTTGCATTTTTTTTGCATTTTTTTTGCATTTTTTTTGCAATTTTTTTTGCATTTTTTTTGCATTTTTTTTACATTTTTTTTTGCATTTTTTTTGCATTTTTTTGCATTTTTTTTTGCATTTTTTTTGCATTTTTTTTTGCATTTTTTTGCATTTTTTTTTTGCATTTTTTTGCATTTTTTTTTTTACTTTTTTTGCATTTTTTTTTACATTTTTTTGCATTTTTTTTTTGCATTTTTTTTTGCATTTTTTTACATTTTTTTTGCATTTTTTTTTGCATTTTTTTTGCATTTTTTTTTGCATTTTTTTGCATTTTTTTTTTGCATTTTTTTGCATTTTTTTTTTTACTTTTTTTGCATTTTTTTTACATTTTTTTGCATTTTTTTTTGCATTTTTTTACATTTTTTTTGCATTTTTTTTTGCATTTTTTTTGCATTTTTTTTTTGCATTTTTTTGCATTTTTTTTTTTACTTTTTTTGCATTTTTTTTTGCATTTTTTTTGCATTTTTTTTGCATTTTTTTTGCATTTTTTTTTGCATTTTTTTTGCATTTTTTTTTGCATTTTTTTGCATTTTTTTTTGCATTTTTTTGTATTTTTTTGCATTTTTTTTTGCATTTTTTTTGCATTTTTTTTTTTACATTTTTTTCCATTTTTTTTTGCATTTTTTTGCATTTTTTGCATTTTTTTGCATTTTTTTTTTGCATTTTTTTTGCATTTTTTTGCATTTTTTTGCATTTTTTTTTGCATTTTTTTTGCATTTTTTTTTTACATTTTTTTGCATTTTTTTTGCATTTTTTTGCATTTTTTTTTTGCATTTTTTTTGCATTTTTTTGCATTTTTTTGCATTTTTTTTTGCATTTTTTTGCATTTTTTTTTTACATTTTTTTGCATTTTTTTTTGCATTTTTTTGCATTTTTTTTTGCATTTTTTTGCATTTTTTTTTTTCATTTTTTTTGCATTTTTTTACATTTTTTTGCATTTTTTTTGCATTTTTTGCATTTTTTTTTGCATTTTTTTTGCATTTTTTTTTGCATTTTTTTTGCATTTTTTTTGCATTTTTTTTGCAATTTTTTTTGCATTTTTTTTGCATTTTTTTACATTTTTTTTTACATTTTTTTGCATTTTTTTTGCATTTTTTTTGCATTTTTTTGCATTTTTTTGCATTTTTTTTGCATTTTTTTTTTTACATTTTTTGCATTTTTTTTGCATTTTTTTTGCATTTTTTTGCATTTTTTTGCATTTTTTTTGCATTTTTTTTTTGCATTTTTTTGCATTTTTTTTTTGCATTTTTTTTGCATTTTTTTGCATTTTTTTGCATTTTTTTTTGCATTTTTTTGCATTTTTTTTTTGCATTTTTTTGCATTTTTTTTTTGCATTTTTTTTGCATTTTTTTACATTTTTTTTGCATTTTTTTTTGCATTTTTTGCATTTTTTTTTGCATTTTTTTTGCATTTTTTTGCATTTTTTTTGCATTTTTTTGCATTTTTTTTGCAATTTTTTTAGCATTTTTTTTGCATTTTTTTTACATTTTTTTTTGCATTTTTTTTGCATTTTTTTGCATTTTTTTTTGCATTTTTTTTGCATTTTTTTTTGCATTTTTTTGCATTTTTTTTTTGCATTTTTTTGCATTTTTTTTTTTACTTTTTTTGCATTTTTTTTTACATTTTTTTGCATTTTTTTTTTGCATTTTTTTTGCATTTTTTTACATTTTTTTTGCATTTTTTTTTGCATTTTTTTTGCATTTTTTTTTGCATTTTTTTGCATTTTTTTTTTGCATTTTTTTGCATTTTTTTTTTTACTTTTTTTGCATTTTTTTTACTTTTTTTTGCATTTTTTTTTGCATTTTTTTTGCATTTTTTTGCATTTTTTTGCATTTTTTTTGCATTTTTTTTTTTACATTTTTTGCATTTTTTTTGCATTTTTTTTGCATTTTTTTGCATTTTTTTGCATTTTTTTTTGCATTTTTTTTTTGCATTTTTTTGCATTTTTTTTTTGCATTTTTTTTGCATTTTTTTGCATTTTTTTGCATTTTTTTTTGCATTTTTTTTGCATTTTTTTTTACATTTTTTTGCATTTTTTTTTGCATTTTTTTGCATTTTTTTTTTGCATTTTTTTGCATTTTTTTTTTGCATTTTTTTTGCATTTTTTTTACATTTTTTTTGCATTTTTTTTTGCATTTTTTGCATTTTTTTTTGCATTTTTTTTGCATTTTTTTTGCATTTTTTTTGCATTTTTTTTGCATTTTTTTTGCAATTTTTTTTGCATTTTTTTTGCATTTTTTTTACATTTTTTTTTGCATTTTTTTTGCATTTTTTTGCATTTTTTTTTGCATTTTTTTTGCATTTTTTTTTGCATTTTTTTGCATTTTTTTTTTGCATTTTTTTGCATTTTTTTTTTTACTTTTTTTGCATTTTTTTTACATTTTTTTGCATTTTTTTTGCATTTTTTTTGCATTTTTTTACATTTTTTTTGCATTTTTTTTTGCATTTTTTTTGCATTTTTTTTTGCATTTTTTTGCATTTTTTTTTTGCATTTTTTTGCATTTTTTTTTTTACTTTTTTTGCATTTTTTTTACATTTTTTTGCATTTTTTTTTGCATTTTTTTACATTTTTTTTGCATTTTTTTTTGCATTTTTTTTGCATTTTTTTTTTGCATTTTTTTGCATTTTTTTTTTTACTTTTTTTGCATTTTTTTGCATTTTTTTTTTTACTTTTTTTGCATTTTTTTTTGCATTTTTTTTGCATTTTTTTTGCATTTTTTTTTGCATTTTTTTTGCATTTTTTTTTGCATTTTTTTGCATTTTTTTTTGCATTTTTTTGTATTTTTTTGCATTTTTTTTTGCATTTTTTTTGCATTTTTTTTTTTACATTTTTTTGCATTTTTTTTTGCATTTTTTTGCATTTTTTTTGCATTTTTTTGCATTTTTTTTTTGCATTTTTTTTGCATTTTTTTGCATTTTTTTGCATTTTTTTTTGCATTTTTTTTGCATTTTTTTTTTACATTTTTTTGCATTTTTTTTGCATTTTTTTGCATTTTTTTTTTGCATTTTTTTTGCATTTTTTTGCATTTTTTTGCATTTTTTTTTGCATTTTTTTTGCATTTTTTTTTTACATTTTTTTGCATTTTTTTTTGCATTTTTTTGCATTTTTTTTTTGCATTTTTTTGCATTTTTTTTTTTCATTTTTTTTGCATTTTTTTACATTTTTTTTGCATTTTTTTTGCATTTTTTTTGCATTTTTTTTTACATTTTTTTGCATTTTTTTTTACATTTTTTTGCATTTTTTTTTGCATTTTTTTTGCATTTTTTTTGCATTTTTTTTGCATTTTTTTTGCATTTTTTTTGCATTTTTTTTGCATTTTTTTTTTACATTTTTTTGCATTTTTTTTACATTTTTTTGCATTTTTTTTTTGCATTTTTTTTGCATTTTTTTACATTTTTTTTGCATTTTTTTTTGCATTTTTTTTGCATTTTTTTTTGCATTTTTTTGCATTTTTTTTGCATTTTTTTTGCATTTTTTTTTACATTTTTTTGCATTTTTTTTTACATTTTTTTGCATTTTTTTTGCATTTTTTTGCATTTTTTTTGCATTTTTTTTGCATTTTTTTTGCATTTTTTTTGCATTTTTTTTGCATTTTTTTTTACATTTTTTTGCATTTTTTTTACATTTTTTTGCATTTTTTTTTTGCATTTTTTTTGCATTTTTTTACATTTTTTTTGCATTTTTTTTTGCATTTTTTGCATTTTTTTTTGCATTTTTTTTGCATTTTTTTTGCATTTTTTTGCATTTTTTTTACATTTTTTTTGCATTTTTTTTGCATTTTTTTTTGCATTTTTTTTGCATTTTTTTTGCATTTTTTTTGCAATTTTTTTTGCATTTTTTTTGCATTTTTTTTACATTTTTTTTTGCATTTTTTTTGCATTTTTTTGCATTTTTTTGCATTTTTTTTTGCATTTTTTTTGCATTTTTTTTTTACATTTTTTTGCATTTTTTTTTGCATTTTTTTGCATTTTTTTTGCATTTTTTTTTACATTTTTTTGCATTTTTTTTTTACATTTTTTTGCATTTTTTTTGCATTTTTTTTGCATTTTTTTGCATTTTTTTGCATTTTTTTTGCATTTTTTTTTACATTTTTTTGCATTTTTTTTTACATTTTTTTGCATTTTTTTTGCATTTTTTTTGCATTTTTTTTGCCTTTTTTTTTGCATTTTTTTTGCATTTTTTTTGCATTTTTTTTGCATTTTTTTTTACATTTTTTTGCATTTTTTTTACATTTTTTTGCATTTTTTTTTTGCATTTTTTTTACATTTTTTTGCATTTTTTTTTTGCATTTTTTTTGCATTTTTTTACATTTTTTTGCATTTTTTTTTGCATTTTTTTTGCATTTTTTTTTGCATTTTTTTGCATTTTTTTTTTGCATTTTTTTGCATTTTTTTTTTTACTTTTTTTGCATTTTTTTTACATTTTTTTGCATTTTTTTTTGCATTTTTTTTGCATTTTTTTGCATTTTTTTGCATTTTTTTTGCATTTTTTTTTTTACATTTTTTGCATTTTTTTTGCATTTTTTTTGCATTTTTTTGCATTTTTTTGCATTTTTTTTTGCATTTTTTTTGCATTTTTTTTTACATTTTTTTGCATTTTTTTTTGCATTTTTTTGCATTTTTTTTTTGCATTTTTTTGCATTTTTTTTTTGCATTTTTTTTGCATTTTTTTACATTTTTTTTGCATTTTTTTTTGCATTTTTTGCATTTTTTTTTGCATTTTTTTTGCATTTTTTTTGCATTTTTTTTGCATTTTTTTTGCATTTTTTTTGCAATTTTTTTTGCATTTTTTTTGCATTTTTTTTACATTTTTTTTTGCATTTTTTTTGCATTTTTTTGCATTTTTTTTTGCATTTTTTTTGCATTTTTTTTTGCATTTTTTTGCATTTTTTTTTTGCATTTTTTTGCATTTTTTTTTTACTTTTTTTGCATTTTTTTTACATTTTTTTGCATTTTTTTTTTGCATTTTTTTTGCATTTTTTTACATTTTTTTTGCATTTTTTTTTGCATTTTTTTTGCATTTTTTTTTGCATTTTTTTGCATTTTTTTTTTGCATTTTTTTGCATTTTTTTTTTTACTTTTTTTGCATTTTTTTTACATTTTTTTGCATTTTTTTTTGCATTTTTTTACATTTTTTTTGCATTTTTTTTTGCATTTTTTTTGCATTTTTTTTTTGCATTTTTTTGCATTTTTTTTTTTACTTTTTTTGCATTTTTTTGCATTTTTTTTTTTACTTTTTTTGCATTTTTTTTTGCATTTTTTTTGCATTTTTTTTGCATTTTTTTTTGCATTTTTTTTGCATTTTTTTTTGCATTTTTTTGCATTTTTTTTTGCATTTTTTTGTATTTTTTTGCATTTTTTTTTGCATTTTTTTTGCATTTTTTTTGCATTTTTTTTGCATTTTTTTTGCATTTTTTTTGCATTTTTTTTTACATTTTTTTGCATTTTTTTTACATTTTTTTGCATTTTTTTTTTGCATTTTTTTTGCATTTTTTTACATTTTTTTTGCATTTTTTTTTGCATTTTTTTTGCATTTTTTTTTGCATTTTTTTGCATTTTTTTTGCATTTTTTTTGCATTTTTTTTTTACATTTTTTTGCATTTTTTTTTACATTTTTTTGCATTTTTTTTGCATTTTTTTGCATTTTTTTTGCATTTTTTTTGCATTTTTTTTGCATTTTTTTTGCATTTTTTTTGCATTTTTTTTTACATTTTTTTGCATTTTTTTTACATTTTTTTGCATTTTTTTTTTGCATTTTTTTTTGCATTTTTTTACATTTTTTTGCATTTTTTTTTGCATTTTTTGCATTTTTTTTTGCATTTTTTTTGCATTTTTTTTGCATTTTTTTGCATTTTTTTTACATTTTTTTTGCATTTTTTTTTGCATTTTTTGCATTTTTTTTTGCATTTTTTTTGCATTTTTTTTTGCATTTTTTTTGCATTTTTTTTGCATTTTTTTTGCAATTTTTTTTGCATTTTTTTTGCATTTTTTTTACATTTTTTTTTGCATTTTTTTTGCATTTTTTTGCATTTTTTTGCATTTTTTTTTTGCATTTTTTTTGCATTTTTTTTTTACATTTTTTTGCATTTTTTTTTGCATTTTTTTGCATTTTTTTTGCATTTTTTTTTACATTTTTTTGCATTTTTTTTTTACATTTTTTTGCATTTTTTTTGCATTTTTTTTGCATTTTTTTGCATTTTTTTGCATTTTTTTTGCATTTTTTTTTACATTTTTTTGCATTTTTTTGCATTTTTTTTGCATTTTTTTTGCATTTTTTTTTGCATTTTTTTTGCATTTTTTTTGCATTTTTTTTGCATTTTTTTTTACATTTTTTTGCATTTTTTTTACATTTTTTTGCATTTTTTTTTTGCATTTTTTTTGCATTTTTTTACATTTTTTTTGCATTTTTTTTTGCATTTTTTTTGCATTTTTTTTTGCATTTTTTTGCATTTTTTTTTTGCATTTTTTTGCATTTTTTTTTTTTACTTTTTTTGCATTTTTTTTTGCATTTTTTTTGCATTTTTTTTGCATTTTTTTTGCATTTTTTTTGCATTTTTTTTGCATTTTTTTTTGCATTTTTTTGCATTTTTTTTTGCATTTTTTTGTATTTTTTTGCATTTTTTTTTGCATTTTTTTTGCATTTTTTTTTTACATTTTTTTGCATTTTTTTTTGCATTTTTTTGCATTTTTTTTTTGCATTTTTTTGCATTTTTTTTTTGCATTTTTTTTGCATTTTTTTGCATTTTTTTGCATTTTTTTTTGCATTTTTTTTGCATTTTTTTTTTACATTTTTTTGCATTTTTTTTTGCATTTTTTTGCATTTTTTTTTTGCATTTTTTTTGCATTTTTTTGCATTTTTTTGCATTTTTTTTTGCATTTTTTTTGCATTTTTTTTTTACATTTTTTTGCATTTTTTTTGCATTTTTTTGCATTTTTTTTTTGCATTGTTTTGCATTTTTTTTGCATTTTTTTTGCATTTTTTTACATTTTTTTTGCATTTTTTTTTGCATTTTTTGCATTTTTTTTTGCATTTTTTTTGCATTTTTTTTTGCATTTTTTTTGCATTTTTTTTGCATTTTTTTTGCAATTTTTTTTGCATTTTTTTTGCATTTTTTTTACATTTTTTTTTACATTTTTTTGCATTTTTTTTTGCATTTTTTTTGCATTTTTTTGCATTTTTTTGCATTTTTTTTGCATTTTTTTTTTTACATTTTTTGCATTTTTTTTGCATTTTTTTTGCATTTTTTTGCATTTTTTTGCATTTTTTTTTGCATTTTTTTTGCATTTTTTTTTACATTTTTTTGCATTTTTTTTTGCATTTTTTTGCATTTTTTTTTTGCATTTTTTTGCATTTTTTTTTTGCATTTTTTTTGCATTTTTTTACATTTTTTTTGCATTTTTTTTACATTTTTTTGCATTTTTTTTTGCATTTTTTTACATTTTTTTTGCATTTTTTTTTGCATTTTTTTTGCATTTTTTTTTTGCATTTTTTTGCATTTTTTTTTTTACTTTTTTTGCATTTTTTTGCATTTTTTTTTTTACTTTTTTTGCATTTTTTTTTGCATTTTTTTTGCATTTTTTTTGCATTTTTTTTTGCATTTTTTTTTGCATTTTTTTGCATTTTTTTTTTGCATTTTTTTGCATTTTTTTTTTGCATTTTTTTTGCATTTTTTTGCATTTTTTTGCATTTTTTTTTGCATTTTTTTTGCATTTTTTTTTTACATTTTTTTGCATTTTTTTTTGCATTTTTTTGCATTTTTTTTTTGCATTTTTTTTGCATTTTTTTGCATTTTTTTGCATTTTTTTTTGCATTTTTTTTGCATTTTTTTTTTACATTTTTTTGCATTTTTTTTGCATTTTTTTGCTTTTTTTTTTTGCATTGTTTTGCATTTTTTTTGCATTTTTTTTGCATTTTTTTACATTTTTTTTGCATTTTTTTTTGCATTTTTTGCATTTTTTTTTGCATTTTTTTTGCATTTTTTTTTGCATTTTTTTTGCATTTTTTTTGCATTTTTTTTGCAATTTTTTTTGCATTTTTTTTGCATTTTTTTTACATTTTTTTTTACATTTTTTTGCATTTTTTTTTGCATTTTTTTTGCATTTTTTTGCATTTTTTTGCATTTTTTTTGCATTTTTTTTTTTACATTTTTTGCATTTTTTTTGCATTTTTTTTGCATTTTTTTGCATTTTTTTGCATTTTTTTTTGCATTTTTTTTTTGCATTTTTTTGCATTTTTTTTTTTACTTTTTTTGCATTTTTTTGCATTTTTTTTTTTACTTTTTTTGCATTTTTTTTTGCATTTTTTTTGCATTTTTTTTGCATTTTTTTTTGCATTTTTTTTGCATTTTTTTTTGCATTTTTTTGCATTTTTTTTTGCATTTTTTTGTATTTTTTTGCATTTTTTTTTGCATTTTTTTTGCATTTTTTTTGCATTTTTTTTGCATTTTTTTTGCATTTTTTTTGCATTTTTTTTTACATTTTTTTGCATTTTTTTTACATTTTTTTGCATTTTTTTTTTGCATTTTTTTTGCATTTTTTTACATTTTTTTTGCATTTTTTTTTGCATTTTTTTTGCATTTTTTTTTGCATTTTTTTGCATTTTTTTTGCATTTTTTTTGCATTTTTTTTTTACATTTTTTTGCATTTTTTTTTACATTTTTTTGCATTTTTTTTGCATTTTTTTGCATTTTTTTTGCATTTTTTTTGCATTTTTTTTGTATTTTTTTTGCATTTTTTTTGCATTTTTTTTTACATTTTTTTGCATTTTTTTTACATTTTTTTGCATTTTTTTTTTGCATTTTTTTTTGCATTTTTTTACATTTTTTTTGCATTTTTTTTTGCATTTTTTGCATTTTTTTTTGCATTTTTTTTGCATTTTTTTTGCATTTTTTTGCATTTTTTTTACATTTTTTTTGCATTTTTTTTTGCATTTTTTGCATTTTTTTTTGCATTTTTTTTGCATTTTTTTTTGCATTTTTTTTGCATTTTTTTTGCATTTTTTTTGCAATTTTTTTTGCATTTTTTTTGCATTTTTTTTACATTTTTTTTTGCATTTTTTTTGCATTTTTTTGCATTTTTTTGCATTTTTTTTTTGCATTTTTTTTGCATTTTTTTTTTACATTTTTTTGCATTTTTTTTTGCATTTTTTTGCATTTTTTTTGCATTTTTTTTTACATTTTTTTGCATTTTTTTTTTACATTTTTTTGCATTTTTTTTGCATTTTTTTTGCATTTTTTTGCATTTTTTTGCATTTTTTTTGCATTTTTTTTTACATTTTTTTGCATTTTTTTTTACATTTTTTTGCATTTTTTTGCATTTTTTTTGCATTTTTTTTGCATTTTTTTTTGCATTTTTTTTGCATTTTTTTTGCATTTTTTTTGCATTTTTTTTTACATTTTTTTGCATTTTTTTTACATTTTTTTGCATTTTTTTTTTGCATTTTTTTTGCATTTTTTTACATTTTTTTTGCATTTTTTTTTGCATTTTTTTTGCATTTTTTTTTGCATTTTTTTGCATTTTTTTTTTGCATTTTTTTGCATTTTTTTTTTTACTTTTTTTGCATTTTTTTTTGCATTTTTTTTGCATTTTTTTTGCATTTTTTTTGCATTTTTTTTGCATTTTTTTTGCATTTTTTTTTGCATTTTTTTGCATTTTTTTTTGCATTTTTTTGTATTTTTTTGCATTTTTTTTTGCATTTTTTTTGCATTTTTTTTTTACATTTTTTTGCATTTTTTTTTGCATTTTTTTGCATTTTTTTTTTGCATTTTTTTGCATTTTTTTTTTGCATTTTTTTTGCATTTTTTTGCATTTTTTTGCATTTTTTTTTGCATTTTTTTTGCATTTTTTTTTTACATTTTTTTGCATTTTTTTTTGCATTTTTTTGCATTTTTTTTTTGCATTTTTTTTGCATTTTTTTGCATTTTTTTGCATTTTTTTTTGCATTTTTTTTGCATTTTTTTTTTACATTTTTTTGCATTTTTTTTGCATTTTTTTGCATTTTTTTTTTGCATTGTTTTGCATTTTTTTTGCATTTTTTTTGCATTTTTTTACATTTTTTTTGCATTTTTTTTTGCATTTTTTGCATTTTTTTTTGCATTTTTTTTGCATTTTTTTTTGCATTTTTTTTGCATTTTTTTTGCATTTTTTTTGCAATTTTTTTTGCATTTTTTTTGCATTTTTTTTACATTTTTTTTTACATTTTTTTGCATTTTTTTTTGCATTTTTTTTGCATTTTTTTGCATTTTTTTGCATTTTTTTTGCATTTTTTTTTTTACATTTTTTGCATTTTTTTTGCATTTTTTTTGCATTTTTTTTGCATTT
Organism: Zingel zingel; assembly: GCA_023566125.1. Classification (NCBI taxonomy): domain Eukaryota; kingdom Metazoa; phylum Chordata; class Actinopteri; order Perciformes; family Percidae; genus Zingel; species Zingel zingel. The sequence continues at coordinate 20,562 of JAKRKW010000075.1, forward strand.
TTTTGCATTTTTTTTTTGCATTTTTTTTGCATTTTTTTGCATTTTTTTGCATTTTTTTTTGCATTTTTTTTGCATTTTTTTTTACATTTTTTTGCATTTTTTTTTGCATTTTTTTGCATTTTTTTTTGCATTTTTTTGCATTTTTTTTTTGCATTTTTTTTGCATTTTTTTACATTTTTTTTGCATTTTTTTTTGCATTTTTTGCATTTTTTTTTGCATTTTTTTGCATTTTTTTTTGCATTTTTTTTGCATTTTTTTTGCATTTTTTTTGCAATTTTTTTTGCATTTTTTTTGCATTTTTTTTACATTTTTTTTTGCATTTTTTTTGCATTTTTTTGCATTTTTTTTTGCATTTTTTTTGCATTTTTTTTTGCATTTTTTTGCATTTTTTTTTTGCATTTTTTTGCATTTTTTTTTTTACTTTTTTTGCATTTTTTTTACATTTTTTTGCATTTTTTTTTGCATTTTTTTACATTTTTTTTGCATTTTTTTTTGCATTTTTTTTTTGCATTTTTTTTGCATTTTTTTACATTTTTTTTGCATTTTTTTTTGCATTTTTTTTGCTTTTTTTTTTGCATTTTTTTTTTGCATTTTTTTGCATTTTTTTTTTTACTTTTTTTGCATTTTTTTTTACATTTTTTTGCATTTTTTTTTGCATTTTTTTACATTTTTTTTGCATTTTTTTTTGCATTTTTTTTGCATTTTTTTTTTGCATTTTTTTGCATTTTTTTTTTTACTTTTTTTGCATTTTTTTTTGCATTTTTTTTGCATTTTTTTTGCATTTTTTTTGCATTTTTTTTTGCATTTTTTTTGCATTTTTTTTTGCATTTTTTTGCATTTTTTTTTGCATTTTTTTGTATTTTTTTGCATTTTTTTTTGCATTTTTTTTGCATTTTTTTTTTACATTTTTTTGCATTTTTTTTTGCATTTTTTTGCATTTTTTTTTTGCATTTTTTTGCATTTTTTTTTTGCATTTTTTTTGCATTTTTTTGCATTTTTTTGCATTTTTTTTTGCATTTTTTTTGCATTTTTTTTTTACATTTTTTTGCATTTTTTTTGCATTTTTTTGCATTTTTTTTTTGCATTTTTTTTGCATTTTTTTGCATTTTTTTGCATTTTTTTTTGCATTTTTTTTGCATTTTTTTTTTACATTTTTTTGCATTTTTTTTTGCATTTTTTTGCATTTTTTTTTTGCATTTTTTTGCATTTTTTTTTTCATTTTTTTTGCATTTTTTTTACATTTTTTTTGCATTTTTTTTTGCATTTTTTGCATTTTTTTTTGCATTTTTTTTGCATTTTTTTTTGCATTTTTTTTGCATTTTTTTTGCATTTTTTTTGCAATTTTTTTTGCATTTTTTTTGCATTTTTTTTACATTTTTTTTTGCATTTTTTTTGCATTTTTTTGCATTTTTTTGCATTTTTTTTTGCATTTTTTTTGCATTTTTTTTTTACATTTTTTTGCATTTTTTTTTGCATTTTTTTGCATTTTTTTTGCATTTTTTTTTACATTTTTTTGCATTTTTTTTTTACATTTTTTTGCATTTTTTTTGCATTTTTTTTTGCATTTTTTTGCATTTTTTTGCATTTTTTTTGCATTTTTTTTTACATTTTTTGCATTTTTTTTTACATTTTTTTGCATTTTTTTTGCATTTTTTTTGCATTTTTTTTGCATTTTTTTTTGCATTTTTTTTGCATTTTTTTTGCATTTTTTTTGCATTTTTTTTTACATTTTTTTGCATTTTTTTTACATTTTTTTGCATTTTTTTTTTGCATTTTTTTTGCATTTTTTTACATTTTTTTTGCATTTTTTTGTATTTTTTTGCATTTTTTTTTGCATTTTTTTTGCATTTTTTTTTACATTTTTTTGCATTTTTTTTTACATTTTTTTGCATTTTTTTTGCATTTTTTTTGCATTTTTTTTGCATTTTTTTTTGCATTTTTTTTGCATTTTTTTTGCATTTTTTTTGCATTTTTTTTTACATTTTTTTGCATTTTTTTTTACATTTTTTTGCATTTTTTTTTGCATTTTTTTTGCATTTTTTTACATTTTTTTTGCATTTTTTTTTGCATTTTTTTTGCATTTTTTTTTGCATTTTTTTGCATTTTTTTTTTGCATTTTTTTGCATTTTTTTTTTTACTTTTTTTGCATTTTTTTTTGCATTTTTTTTGCATTTTTTTTGCATTTTTTTTTGCATTTTTTTTGCATTTTTTTTTGCATTTTTTTGCATTTTTTTTTGCATTTTTTTGTATTTTTTTGCATTTTTTTTTGCATTTTTTTTGCATTTTTTTTTTACATTTTTTTGCATTTTTTTTTGCATTTTTTTGCATTTTTTTTTTGCATTTTTTTGCATTTTTTTTGCATTTTTTTGCATTTTTTTGCATTTTTTTTTGCATTTTTTTTGCATTTTTTTTTTACATTTTTTTGCATTTTTTTTTGCATTTTTTTGCATTTTTTTTTGCATTTTTTTTGCATTTTTTTGCATTTTTTTGCATTTTTTTTTGCATTTTTTTTGCATTTTTTTTTTACATTTTTTTGCATTTTTTTTGCATTTTTTTGCATTTTTTTTTTGCATTGTTTTGCATTTTTTTTGCATTTTTTTTGCATTTTTTTACATTTTTTTTGCATTTTTTTTTGCATTTTTTGCATTTTTTTTTGCATTTTTTTTGCATTTTTTTTTGCATTTTTTTTGCAATTTTTTTTGCATTTTTTTTGCATTTTTTTTACATTTTTTTTTACATTTTTTTGCATTTTTTTTTGCATTTTTTTTGCATTTTTTTGCATTTTTTTGCATTTTTTTTGCATTTTTTTTTTACATTTTTTGCATTTTTTTTGCATTTTTTTGCATTTTTTTGCATTTTTTTTTGCATTTTTTTTTTGCATTTTTTTGCATTTTTTTTTTGCATTTTTTTTGCATTTTTTTGCATTTTTTTGCATTTTTTTTTGCATTTTTTTTTTGCATTTTTTTGCATTTTTTTTTTGCATTTTTTTTGCATTTTTTTGCATTTTTTTGCATTTTTTTTTGCATTTTTTTTGCATTTTTTTTTACATTTTTTTGCATTTTTTTTTGCATTTTTTTGCATTTTTTTTTTGCATTTTTTTGCATTTTTTTTTTGCATTTTTTTTGCATTTTTTTTACATTTTTTTTGCATTTTTTTTTGCATTTTTTGCATTTTTTTTTGCATTTTTTTTGCATTTTTTTTTGCATTTTTTTTGCATTTTTTTTGCATTTTTTTTGCAATTTTTTTTGCATTTTTTTTGCATTTTTTTACATTTTTTTTTGCATTTTTTTTGCATTTTTTTGCATTTTTTTTTGCATTTTTTTTGCTTTTTTTTTTGCATTTTTTTGCATTTTTTTTTTGCATTTTTTTGCATTTTTTTTTTTACTTTTTTTGCATTTTTTTTACATTTTTTTGCATTTTTTTTTGCATTTTTTTACATTTTTTTTGCATTTTTTTTTGAATTTTTTTTTTGCATTTTTTTTGCATTTTTTTACATTTTTTTTGCATTTTTTTTTGCATTTTTTTTGCATTTTTTTTTGCATTTTTTTGCAATTTTTTTTGCATTTTTTTGCATTTTTTTTTTTACTTTTTTTGCATTTTTTTTTACATTTTTTTGCATTTTTTTTTGCATTTTTTTACATTTTTTTTGCATTTTTTTTTGCATTTTTTTTGCATTTTTTTTTTGCATTTTTTTGCATTTTTTTTTTTTACTTTTTTTGCATTTTTTTTTGCATTTTTTTTGCATTTTTTTTGCATTTTTTTTGCATTTTTTTTTGCATTTTTTTTGCATTTTTTTTTGCATTTTTTTGCATTTTTTTTTGCATTTTTTTGTATTTTTTTGCATTTTTTTTTGCATTTTTTTTGCATTTTTTTTTTACATTTTTTTGCATTTTTTTTTGCATTTTTTTGCATTTTTTTTTTGCATTTTTTTGCATTTTTTTTTTGCATTTTTTTTGCATTTTTTTGCATTTTTTTGCATTTTTTTTTGCATTTTTTTTGCATTTTTTTTTTACATTTTTTTGCATTTTTTTTGCATTTTTTTGCATTTTTTTTTGCATTTTTTTTGCATTTTTTTTTGCATTTTTTTGCATTTTTTTTTTGCATTTTTTTGCATTTTTTTTTTACTTTTTTTGCATTTTTTTTACATTTTTTTGCATTTTTTTTTTGCATTTTTTTTGCATTTTTTTACATTTTTTTTGCATTTTTTTTGCATTTTTTTTGCATTTTTTTTTGCATTTTTTTGCATTTTTTTTTTGCATTTTTTTGCATTTTTTTTTTTACTTTTTTTGCATTTTTTTTACATTTTTTTGCATTTTTTTTTGCATTTTTTTACATTTTTTTTGCATTTTTTTTTGCATTTTTTTTGCATTTTTTTTTTGCATTTTTTTGCATTTTTTTTTTTACTTTTTTTGCATTTTTTTGCATTTTTTTTTTTACTTTTTTTGCATTTTTTTTTGCATTTTTTTTGCATTTTTTTTGCATTTTTTTTTGCATTTTTTTTGCATTTTTTTTTGCATTTTTTTGCATTTTTTTTTGCATTTTTTTGTATTTTTTTGCATTTTTTTTTGCATTTTTTTTGCATTTTTTTTGCATTTTTTTTGCATTTTTTTTGCATTTTTTTTGCATTTTTTTTTACATTTTTTTGCATTTTTTTTACATTTTTTTGCATTTTTTTTTTGCATTTTTTTTGCATTTTTTTACATTTTTTTTGCATTTTTTTTTGCATTTTTTTTGCATTTTTTTTTGCATTTTTTTGCATTTTTTTTGCATTTTTTTTGCATTTTTTTTTTACATTTTTTTGCATTTTTTTTTTACATTTTTTTGCATTTTTTTTGCATTTTTTTGCATTTTTTTTGCATTTTTTTTGCATTTTTTTTGCATTTTTTTTGCATTTTTTTTGCATTTTTTTTTACATTTTTTTGCATTTTTTTTACATTTTTTTGCATTTTTTTTTTGCATTTTTTTTTGCATTTTTTTACATTTTTTTTGCATTTTTTTTTGCATTTTTTGCATTTTTTTTTGCATTTTTTTTGCATTTTTTTGCATTTTTTTGCATTTTTTTTACATTTTTTTTGCATTTTTTTTTGCATTTTTTGCATTTTTTTTTGCATTTTTTTTGCATTTTTTTTTGCATTTTTTTTGCATTTTTTTTGCATTTTTTTTGCAATTTTTTTTGCATTTTTTTTGCATTTTTTTTACATTTTTTTTTGCATTTTTTTTGCATTTTTTTGCATTTTTTTGCATTTTTTTTTTGCATTTTTTTTGCATTTTTTTTTTACATTTTTTTGCATTTTTTTTTGCATTTTTTTGCATTTTTTTTGCATTTTTTTTTACATTTTTTTGCATTTTTTTTTTACATTTTTTTGCATTTTTTTGCATTTTTTTTGCATTTTTTTGCATTTTTTTGCATTTTTTTTGCATTTTTTTTTACATTTTTTTGCATTTTTTTTTACATTTTTTTGCATTTTTTTGCATTTTTTTTGCATTTTTTTTGCATTTTTTTTTTTACATTTTTTGCATTTTTTTTGCATTTTTTTGCATTTTTTTGCATTTTTTTTTGCATTTTTTTTTTGCATTTTTTTGCATTTTTTTTTTGCATTTTTTTGCATTTTTTTGCATTTTTTTTGCATTTTTTTTTTACATTTTTTTGCATTTTTTTTTGCATTTTTTTGCATTTTTTTTTTGCATTTTTTTTGCATTTTTTTGCATTTTTTTGCATTTTTTTTTGCATTTTTTTTGCATTTTTTTTTTACATTTTTTTGCATTTTTTTTGCATTTTTTTGCATTTTTTTTTGCATTGTTTTGCATTTTTTTTGCATTTTTTTTGCATTTTTTTACATTTTTTTTGCATTTTTTTTTGCATTTTTTGCATTTTTTTTTGCATTTTTTTTGCATTTTTTTTTGCATTTTTTTTGCAATTTTTTTTGCATTTTTTTTTGCATTTTTTTTACATTTTTTTTTACATTTTTTTGCATTTTTTTTTGCATTTTTTTTGCATTTTTTTGCATTTTTTTGCATTTTTTTTGCATTTTTTTTTTTACATTTTTTGCATTTTTTTTGCATTTTTTTGCATTTTTTTGCATTTTTTTTTGCATTTTTTTTTTGCATTTTTTTGCATTTTTTTTTTGCATTTTTTTTGCATTTTTTTGCATTTTTTTGCATTTTTTTTTGCATTTTTTTTTTGCATTTTTTTGCATTTTTTTTTTGCATTTTTTTTGCATTTTTTTGCATTTTTTTGCATTTTTTTTTGCATTTTTTTTGCATTTTTTTTTACATTTTTTTGCATTTTTTTTTGCATTTTTTTGCATTTTTTTTTTGCATTTTTTTGCATTTTTTTTTTGCATTTTTTTTGCATTTTTTTTACATTTTTTTTGCATTTTTTTTTGCATTTTTTGCATTTTTTTTTGCATTTTTTTTGCATTTTTTTTTGCATTTTTTTTGCATTTTTTTTGCATTTTTTTTGCAATTTTTTTTGCATTTTTTTTGCATTTTTTTTACATTTTTTTTTGCATTTTTTTTGCATTTTTTTGCATTTTTTTTTGCATTTTTTTTGCTTTTTTTTTTGCATTTTTTTGCATTTTTTTTTGCATTTTTTTGCATTTTTTTTTTTACTTTTTTTGCATTTTTTTTACATTTTTTTGCATTTTTTTTTGCATTTTTTTACATTTTTTTTGCATTTTTTTTTGCATTTTTTTTTTGCATTTTTTTTGCATTTTTTTACATTTTTTTTGCATTTTTTTTTGCATTTTTTTTGCATTTTTTTTTGCATTTTTTTGCATTTTTTTTTGCATTTTTTTGCATTTTTTTTTTTACTTTTTTTGCATTTTTTTTTACATTTTTTTGCATTTTTTTTTGCATTTTTTTACATTTTTTTTGCATTTTTTTTTGCATTTTTTTTGCATTTTTTTTTGCATTTTTTTGCATTTTTTTTTTTTACTTTTTTTGCATTTTTTTTTGCATTTTTTTTGCATTTTTTTTGCATTTTTTTTGCATTTTTTTTTGCATTTTTTTTGCATTTTTTTTTGCATTTTTTTGCATTTTTTTTTGCATTTTTTTGTATTTTTTTGCATTTTTTTTTGCATTTTTTTTGCATTTTTTTTTTACATTTTTTTGCATTTTTTTTTGCATTTTTTTGCATTTTTTTTTTGCATTTTTTTGCATTTTTTTTTTGCATTTTTTTTGCATTTTTTTGCATTTTTTTGCATTTTTTTTTGCATTTTTTTTGCATTTTTTTTTTACATTTTTTTGCATTTTTTTTGCATTTTTTTGCATTTTTTTTTGCATTTTTTTTGCATTTTTTTTTGCATTTTTTTGCATTTTTTTTTTGCATTTTTTTGCATTTTTTTTTTACTTTTTTTGCATTTTTTTTACATTTTTTTGCATTTTTTTTTTGCATTTTTTTTGCATTTTTTTACATTTTTTTTGCATTTTTTTTTGCATTTTTTTTGCATTTTTTTTTGCATTTTTTTGCATTTTTTTTTTGCATTTTTTTGCATTTTTTTTTTTACTTTTTTTGCATTTTTTTTACATTTTTTTGCATTTTTTTTTGCATTTTTTTACATTTTTTTTGCATTTTTTTTTGCATTTTTTTTGCATTTTTTTTTTGCATTTTTTTGCATTTTTTTTTTTACTTTTTTTGCATTTTTTTGCATTTTTTTTTTTACTTTTTTTGCATTTTTTTTTGCATTTTTTTTGCATTTTTTTTGCATTTTTTTTTGCATTTTTTTTGCATTTTTTTTTGCATTTTTTTGCATTTTTTTTTGCATTTTTTTGTATTTTTTTGCATTTTTTTTTGCATTTTTTTTGCATTTTTTTTGCATTTTTTTTGCATTTTTTTTGCATTTTTTTTGCATTTTTTTTTACATTTTTTTGCATTTTTTTTACATTTTTTTGCATTTTTTTTTTGCATTTTTTTTGCATTTTTTTACATTTTTTTTGCATTTTTTTTTGCATTTTTTTTGCATTTTTTTTTGCATTTTTTTGCATTTTTTTTGCATTTTTTTTGCATTTTTTTTTTACATTTTTTTGCATTTTTTTTTACATTTTTTTGCATTTTTTTTGCATTTTTTTGCATTTTTTTTGCATTTTTTTTGCATTTTTTTTGCATTTTTTTTGCATTTTTTTTGCATTTTTTTTTACATTTTTTTGCATTTTTTTTACATTTTTTTGCATTTTTTTTTTGCATTTTTTTTTGCATTTTTTTTGCATTTTTTTTTTGCATTTTTTTGCATTTTTTTTTTTACTTTTTTTGCATTTTTTTGCATTTTTTTTTTTACTTTTTTTGCATTTTTTTTTGCATTTTTTTTGCATTTTTTTTGCATTTTTTTTTGCATTTTTTTTGCATTTTTTTTTGCATTTTTTTGCATTTTTTTTTGCATTTTTTTGTATTTTTTTGCATTTTTTTTTGCATTTTTTTTGCATTTTTTTTGCATTTTTTTTGCATTTTTTTTGCATTTTTTTTGCATTTTTTTTTACATTTTTTTGCATTTTTTTTACATTTTTTTGCATTTTTTTTTTGCATTTTTTTTGCATTTTTTTGTATTTTTTTGCATTTTTTTTTGCATTTTTTTTGCATTTTTTTTGCATTTTTTTTGCATTTTTTTTGCATTTTTTTTGCATTTTTTTTTACATTTTTTTGCATTTTTTTTACATTTTTTTGCATTTTTTTTTTGCATTTTTTTTGCATTTTTTTACATTTTTTTTGCATTTTTTTTTGCATTTTTTTTGCATTTTTTTTTGCATTTTTTTGCATTTTTTTTGCATTTTTTTTGCATTTTTTTTTTACATTTTTTTGCATTTTTTTTTACATTTTTTTGCATTTTTTTTGCATTTTTTTGCATTTTTTTTGCATTTTTTTTGCATTTTTTTTGCATTTTTTTTGCATTTTTTTTGCATTTTTTTTTACATTTTTTTGCATTTTTTTTACATTTTTTTGCATTTTTTTTTTGCATTTTTTTTTGCATTTTTTTACATTTTTTTTGCATTTTTTTTTGCATTTTTTGCATTTTTTTTTGCATTTTTTTTGCATTTTTTTTGCATTTTTTTGCATTTTTTTTACATTTTTTTTGCATTTTTTTTTGCATTTTTTGCATTTTTTTTTGCATTTTTTTTGCATTTTTTTTTGCATTTTTTTTGCATTTTTTTTGCATTTTTTTTGCAATTTTTTTTGCATTTTTTTTGCATTTTTTTTACATTTTTTTTTGCATTTTTTTTGCATTTTTTTGCATTTTTTTGCATTTTTTTTTTGCATTTTTTTTGCATTTTTTTTTTACATTTTTTTGCATTTTTTTTTGCATTTTTTTGCATTTTTTTTGCATTTTTTTTTACATTTTTTTGCATTTTTTTTTTACATTTTTTTGCATTTTTTTGCATTTTTTTTGCATTTTTTTGCATTTTTTTGCATTTTTTTTGCATTTTTTTTTACATTTTTTTGCATTTTTTTTTACATTTTTTTGCATTTTTTTGCATTTTTTTTGCATTTTTTTTGCATTTTTTTTTGCATTTTTTTTGCATTTTTTTTGCATTTTTTTTGCATTTTTTTTTACATTTTTTTGCATTTTTTTTACATTTTTTTGCATTTTTTTTTTGCATTTTTTTTGCATTTTTTTACATTTTTTTTGCATTTTTTTTTGCATTTTTTTTGCATTTTTTTTTGCATTTTTTTGCATTTTTTTTTTGCATTTTTTTGCATTTTTTTTTTTACTTTTTTTGCATTTTTTTTTGCATTTTTTTTGCATTTTTTTTGCATTTTTTTTGCATTTTTTTTGCATTTTTTTTGCATTTTTTTTTGCATTTTTTTGCATTTTTTTTTGCATTTTTTTGTATTTTTTTGCATTTTTTTTTGCATTTTTTTTGCATTTTTTTTTTACATTTTTTTGCATTTTTTTTTGCATTTTTTTGCATTTTTTTTTTGCATTTTTTTGCATTTTTTTTTTGCATTTTTTTTTGCATTTTTTTGCATTTTTTTGCATTTTTTTTTGCATTTTTTTTGCATTTTTTTTTTACATTTTTTTGCATTTTTTTTTGCATTTTTTTGCATTTTTTTTTTGCATTTTTTTTGCATTTTTTTGCATTTTTTTGCATTTTTTTTTGCATTTTTTTTGCATTTTTTTTTTACATTTTTTTGCATTTTTTTTGCATTTTTTTGCATTTTTTTTTTGCATTGTTTTGCATTTTTTTTGCATTTTTTTTGCATTTTTTTACATTTTTTTTGCATTTTTTTTTGCATTTTTTGCATTTTTTTTTGCATTTTTTTTGCATTTTTTTTTGCATTTTTTTTGCATTTTTTTTGCATTTTTTTTGCAATTTTTTTTGCATTTTTTTTGCATTTTTTTTACATTTTTTTTTACATTTTTTTGCATTTTTTTTTGCATTTTTTTTGCATTTTTTTGCATTTTTTTGCATTTTTTTTGCATTTTTTTTTTTACATTTTTTGCATTTTTTTTGCATTTTTTTTGCATTTTTTTGCATTTTTTTGCATTTTTTTTTTGCATTTTTTTTGCATTTTTTTGCATTTTTTTGCATTTTTTTTTGCATTTTTTTTGCATTTTTTTTTACATTTTTTTGCATTTTTTTTTGCATTTTTTTGCATTTTTTTTTGCATTTTTTTGCATTTTTTTTTTGCATTTTTTTTGCATTTTTTTACATTTTTTTTGCATTTTTTTTTGCATTTTTTGCATTTTTTTTTGCATTTTTTTTGCATTTTTTTTTGCATTTTTTTTGCATTTTTTTTTGCATTTTTTTTGCAATTTTTTTTGCATTTTTTTTGCATTTTTTTTACATTTTTTTTTGCATTTTTTTTGCATTTTTTTGCATTTTTTTTTGCATTTTTTTTGCATTTTTTTTTGCATTTTTTTGCATTTTTTTTTTGCATTTTTTTGCATTTTTTTTTTTACTTTTTTTGCATTTTTTTTACATTTTTTTGCATTTTTTTTTGCATTTTTTTACATTTTTTTTGCATTTTTTTTTGCATTTTTTTTTTGCATTTTTTTTGCATTTTTTTACATTTTTTTTGCATTTTTTTTTGCATTTTTTTTGCATTTTTTTTTGCATTTTTTTTTTGCATTTTTTTGCATTTTTTTTTTACTTTTTTTGCATTTTTTTTTACATTTTTTTGCATTTTTTTTTGCATTTTTTTACATTTTTTTTGCATTTTTTTTTGCATTTTTTTTGCATTTTTTTTTTGCATTTTTTTGCATTTTTTTTTTTACTTTTTTTGCATTTTTTTTTGCATTTTTTTTGCATTTTTTTTGCATTTTTTTTGCATTTTTTTTTGCATTTTTTTTGCATTTTTTTTTGCATTTTTTTGCATTTTTTTTTGCATTTTTTTGTATTTTTTTGCATTTTTTTTTGCATTTTTTTTGCATTTTTTTTTTACATTTTTTTGCATTTTTTTTTGCATTTTTTTGCATTTTTTTTTTGCATTTTTTTGCATTTTTTTTTTGCATTTTTTTTGCATTTTTTTGCATTTTTTTGCATTTTTTTTTGCATTTTTTTTGCATTTTTTTTTTACATTTTTTTGCATTTTTTTTGCATTTTTTTGCATTTTTTTTTTGCATTTTTTTTGCATTTTTTTGCATTTTTTTGCATTTTTTTTTGCATTTTTTTTGCATTTTTTTTTTACATTTTTTTGCATTTTTTTTTGCATTTTTTTGCATTTTTTTTTTGCATTTTTTTGCATTTTTTTTTTCATTTTTTTTGCATTTTTTTTACATTTTTTTTGCATTTTTTTTTGCATTTTTTGCATTTTTTTTTGCATTTTTTTTGCATTTTTTTTTGCATTTTTTTTGCATTTTTTTTGCATTTTTTTTGCAATTTTTTTTGCATTTTTTTTGCATTTTTTTTACATTTTTTTTTGCATTTTTTTTGCATTTTTTTGCATTTTTTTGCATTTTTTTTTGCATTTTTTTTGCATTTTTTTTTTACATTTTTTTGCATTTTTTTTTGCATTTTTTTGCATTTTTTTTGCATTTTTTTTTACATTTTTTTGCATTTTTTTTTTACATTTTTTTGCATTTTTTTTGCATTTTTTTTTGCATTTTTTTGCATTTTTTTGCATTTTTTTTGCATTTTTTTTTACATTTTTTTGCATTTTTTTTTACATTTTTTTGCATTTTTTTTGCATTTTTTTTGCATTTTTTTTGCATTTTTTTTTGCATTTTTTTTGCATTTTTTTTGCATTTTTTTTGCATTTTTTTTTACATTTTTTTGCATTTTTTTTACATTTTTTTGCATTTTTTTTTTGCATTTTTTTTGCATTTTTTTACATTTTTTTTGCATTTTTTTGCATTTTTTTTTTCATTTTTTTTGCATTTTTTTTACATTTTTTTTGCATTTTTTTTTGCATTTTTTGCATTTTTTTTTGCATTTTTTTTGCATTTTTTTTTGCATTTTTTTTGCATTTTTTTTGCATTTTTTTTGCAATTTTTTTTGCATTTTTTTGCATTTTTTTTTGCATTTTTTTTGCATTTTTTTTTGCATTTTTTTGCATTTTTTTTTTGCATTTTTTTGCATTTTTTTTTTTACTTTTTTTGCATTTTTTTTTGCATTTTTTTTGCATTTTTTTTGCATTTTTTTTTGCATTTTTTTTGCATTTTTTTTGCATTTTTTTGCATTTTTTTTTGCATTTTTTTGTATTTTTTTGCATTTTTTTTTGCATTTTTTTTGCATTTTTTTTTTACATTTTTTTGCATTTTTTTTTGCATTTTTTTGCATTTTTTTTTTGCATTTTTTTGCATTTTTTTTGCATTTTTTTGCATTTTTTTGCATTTTTTTTTGCATTTTTTTTGCATTTTTTTTTTACATTTTTTTGCATTTTTTTTGCATTTTTTTTGCATTTTTTTACATTTTTTTTGCATTTTTTTTTGCATTTTTTGCATTTTTTTTTGCATTTTTTTTGCATTTTTTTTTGCATTTTTTTTGCAATTTTTTTTGCATTTTTTTTGCATTTTTTTTACATTTTTTTTTACATTTTTTTGCATTTTTTTTTGCATTTTTTTTGCATTTTTTTGCATTTTTTTGCATTTTTTTTGCATTTTTTTTTTTAAATTTTTTGCATTTTTTTTGCATTTTTTTGCATTTTTTTGCATTTTTTTTTGCATTTTTTTTTTGCATTTTTTTGCATTTTTTTTTTGCATTTTTTTTGCATTTTTTTGCATTTTTTTGCATTTTTTTTTGCATTTTTTTTTTGCATTTTTTTGCATTTTTTTTTTGCATTTTTTTTGCATTTTTTTGCATTTTTTTGCATTTTTTTTTGCATTTTTTTTGCATTTTTTTTTACATTTTTTTGCATTTTTTTTTGCATTTTTTTGCATTTTTTTTTTGCATTTTTTTGCATTTTTTTTTTGCATTTTTTTTGCATTTTTTTTACATTTTTTTTGCATTTTTTTTTGCATTTTTTGCATTTTTTTTTGCATTTTTTTTGCATTTTTTTTTGCATTTTTTTTGCATTTTTTTTGCATTTTTTTTGCAATTTTTTTTGCATTTTTTTTGCATTTTTTTTACATTTTTTTTTGCATTTTTTTTGCATTTTTTTGCATTTTTTTTTGCATTTTTTTTGCATTTTTTTTTGCATTTTTTTGCATTTTTTTTTTGCATTTTTTTACATTTTTTTTTTTACTTTTTTTGCATTTTTTTTACATTTTTTTGCATTTTTTTTTGCATTTTTTTACATTTTTTTTGCATTTTTTTTTGCATTTTTTTTTTGCATTTTTTTTGCATTTTTTTACATTTTTTTTGCATTTTTTTTTTGCATTTTTTTTGCATTTTTTTTTGCATTTTTTTGCATTTTTTTTGCATTTTTTTGCATTTTTTTTTTTACTTTTTTTGCATTTTTTTTTACATTTTTTTGCATTTTTTTTGCATTTTTTTACATTTTTTTTGCATTTTTTTTTGCATTTTTTTTGCATTTTTTTTTTGCATTTTTTTGCATTTTTTTTTTTTACTTTTTTTGCATTTTTTTTTGCATTTTTTTTGCATTTTTTTTGCATTTTTTTTGCATTTTTTTTTGCATTTTTTTTGCATTTTTTTTTGCATTTTTTTGCATTTTTTTTTGCATTTTTTTGCATTTTTTTTTTGCATTTTTTTTGCATTTTTTTGCATTTTTTTGCATTTTTTTTTGCATTTTTTTTGCATTTTTTTTTTACATTTTTTTGCATTTTTTTTGCATTTTTTTGCATTTTTTTTTTGCATTTTTTTTGCATTTTTTTGCATTTTTTTGCATTTTTTTTTGCATTTTTTTTGCATTTTTTTTTTACATTTTTTTGCATTTTTTTTTGCATTTTTTTGCATTTTTTTTTGCATTTTTTTGCATTTTTTTTTTCATTTTTTTTGCATTTTTTTACATTTTTTTTGCATTTTTTTTTGCATTTTTTGCATTTTTTTTTGCATTTTTTTTGCATTTTTTTTTGCATTTTTTTTGCATTTTTTTTGCATTTTTTTTGCATTTTTTTTGCATTTTTTTTTGCATTTTTTTTGCATTTTTTTTTGCATTTTTTTGCATTTTTTTTTGCATTTTTTTGTATTTTTTTGCATTTTTTTTTGCATTTTTTTTGCATTTTTTTTTTTACATTTTTTTGCATTTTTTTTTGCATTTTTTTGCATTTTTTTTTTGCATTTTTTTGCATTTTTTTTTTGCATTTTTTTTGCATTTTTTTGCATTTTTTTGCATTTTTTTTTGCATTTTTTTTTTACATTTTTTTGCATTTTTTTTGCATTTTTTTGCATTTTTTTTTTGCATTTTTTTTGCATTTTTTTGCATTTTTTTGCATTTTTTTTTGCATTTTTTTTGCATTTTTTTTTTACATTTTTTTGCATTTTTTTTTGCATTTTTTTGCATTTTTTTTTTTCATTTTTTTTGCATTTTTTTTACATTTTTTTTGCATTTTTTTTTGCATTTTTTGCATTTTTTTTGCATTTTTTTTGCATTTTTTTTTGCATTTTTTTTGCATTTTTTTTGCATTTTTTTTGCAATTTTTTTTGCATTTTTTTTTGCATTTTTTTTAAATTTTTTTTTGCATTTTTTTTGCATTTTTTTGCATTTTTTTTTGCATTTTTTTTGCATTTTTTTTTACATTTTTTTGCATTTTTTTTACATTTTTTTGCATTATTTTTTTGCATTTTTTTTGCATTTTTTTACATTTTTTTTGCATTTTTTTTTGCATTTTTTTTGCATTTTTTTTTGCATTTTTTTGCATTTTTTTGCATTTTTTTTGCATTTTTTTTTACATTTTTTTGCATTTTTTTTTACATTTTTTTGCATTTTTTTGCATTTTTTTGCATTTTTTTTTGCATTTTTTTTTGCATTTTTTTGCATTTTTTTTTGCATTTTTTTTGCATTTTTTTTTTTACATTTTTTTGCATTTTTTTTTGCATTTTTTTGCATTTTTTTTTTTCATTTTTTTTGCATTTTTTTTACATTTTTTTTGCATTTTTTTTTGCATTTTTTGCATTTTTTTTGCATTTTTTTTGCATTTTTTTTTGCATTTTTTTTGCATTTTTTTTGCATTTTTTTTTGCAATTTTTTTTGCATTTTTTTTGCATTTTTTTTAAATTTTTTTTTGCATTTTTTTTGCATTTTTTTGCATTTTTTTTTGCATTTTTTTTGCATTTTTTTTTACATTTTTTTGCATTTTTTTTACATTTTTTTGCATTATTTTTTTGCATTTTTTTTGCATTTTTTTACATTTTTTTTGCATTTTTTTTTGCATTTTTTTTGCATTTTTTTTTGCATTTTTTTGCATTTTTTTGCATTTTTTTTGCATTTTTTTTTACATTTTTTTGCATTTTTTTTTACATTTTTTTGCATTTTTTTGCATTTTTTTGCATTTTTTTTTGCATTTTTTTTTGCATTTTTTTGCATTTTTTTTTTGCATTTTTTTTGCATTTTTTTACATTTTTTTTGCATTTTTTTTTGCATTTTTTTGCATTTTTTTTTGCATTTTTTTGCATTTTTTTTTGCATTTTTTTTTGCATTTTTTTTGCATTTTTTTTTTACATTTTTTTGCATTTTTTTTTGCATTTTTTTGCATTTTTTTTTTGCATTTTTTTGCATTTTTTTTTGCATTTTTTTTGCATTTTTTTGCATTTTTTTGCATTTTTTTTTGCATTTTTTTTGCATTTTTTTTTGCATTTTTTTTGCATTTTTTTGCATTTTTTTGCAATTTTTTTTGCATTTTTTTTGCATTTTTTTTACATTTTTTTTTGCATTTTTTTTGCATTTTTTTGCATTTTTTTTTGCATTTTTTTTGCATTTTTTTTTGCATTTTTTTGCATTTTTTTTGCATTTTTTTTGCATTTTTTTTTACATTTTTTTGCATTTTTTTTTTTACATTTTTTTGCATTTTTTTTGCATTTTTTTTGCATTTTTTTTGCATTTTTTTTTGCATTTTTTTGCATTTTTTTTTGCATTTTTTTGCATTTTTTTTTTGCATTTTTTTTTGCATTTTTTTTGCATTTTTTTTTTACATTTTTTTGCATTTTTTTTGCATTTTTTTTTGCATTTTTTTTGCATTTTTTTTGCATTTTTTTTGCATTTTTTTTTACATTTTTTTGCATTTTTTTACATTTTTTTGCATTTTTTTTTTGCATTTTTTTTGCATTTTTTTACATTTTTTTTGCATTTTTTTTTGCATTTTTTTTGCATTTTTTTTTGCATTTTTTTGCATTTTTTTTTTGCATTTTTTTGCATTTTTTTTTTTACTTTTTTTGCATTTTTTTTTGCATTTTTTTTGCATTTTTTTTGCATTTTTTTTGCATTTTTTTTTGCATTTTTTTTGCATTTTTTTTGCATTTTTTTGCATTTTTTTTTGCATTTTTTTGTATTTTTTTGCATTTTTTTTTGCATTTTTTTTGCATTTTTTTTTTACATTTTTTTGCATTTTTTTTGCATTTTTTTGCATTTTTTTTTTGCATTTTTTTGCATTTTTTTTTGCATTTTTTTTGCATTTTTTTGCATTTTTTTGCATTTTTTTTTGCATTTTTTTTGCATTTTTTTTTTACATTTTTTTGCATTTTTTTTTGCATTTTTTTGCATTTTTTTTTTGCATTTTTTTTGCATTTTTTTGCATTTTTTTGCATTTTTTTTGCATTTTTTTTGCATTTTTTTTTTACATTTTTTTGCATTTTTTTTTGCATTTTTTTGCATTTTTTTTTTGCATTGTTTTGCATTTTTTTGCATTTTTTTTGCATTTTTTTACATTTTTTTTGCATTTTTTTTGCATTTTTTGCATTTTTTTTTGCATTTTTTTTGCATTTTTTTTTGCATTTTTTTTGCATTTTTTTTGCATTTTTTTTGCAATTTTTTTTGCATTTTTTTTGCATTTTTTTTACATTTTTTTTTACATTTTTTTGCATTTTTTTTTGCATTTTTTTTGCATTTTTTTGCATTTTTTTGCATTTTTTTTGCATTTTTTTTTTTACATTTTTTGCATTTTTTTTGCATTTTTTTTGCATTTTTTTGCATTTTTTTGCATTTTTTTTTGCATTTTTTTTGCATTTTTTTTGCATTTTTTTGCATTTTTTTTTGCATTTTTTTGTATTTTTTTGCATTTTTTTTTGCATTTTTTTTGCATTTTTTTTTTACATTTTTTTGCATTTTTTTTTGCATTTTTTTGCATTTTTTTTTTGCATTTTTTTGCATTTTTTTTTGCATTTTTTTTGCATTTTTTTGCATTTTTTTGCATTTTTTTTTGCATTTTTTTTGCATTTTTTTTTTACATT
Organism: Zingel zingel; assembly: GCA_023566125.1. Classification (NCBI taxonomy): domain Eukaryota; kingdom Metazoa; phylum Chordata; class Actinopteri; order Perciformes; family Percidae; genus Zingel; species Zingel zingel. The sequence goes on from JAKRKW010000075.1 coordinate 38,280, forward strand.
TTTTTGCATTTTTTTTTGCATTTTTTTGCATTTTTTTTTTGCATTTTTTTTGCATTTTTTTGCATTTTTTTGCATTTTTTTTGCATTTTTTTTGCATTTTTTTTTTACATTTTTTTGCATTTTTTTTTGCATTTTTTTGCATTTTTTTTTTTGCATTGTTTTGCATTTTTTTTGCATTTTTTTTGCATTTTTTTACATTTTTTTTGCATTTTTTTTTGCATTTTTTGCATTTTTTTTGCATTTTTTTTGCATTTTTTTTTGCATTTTTTTTGCATTTTTTTTGCATTTTTTTTGCAATTTTTTTTGCATTTTTTTTGCATTTTTTTTACATTTTTTTTTACATTTTTTTGCATTTTTTTTTGCATTTTTTTTGCATTTTTTTGCATTTTTTTGCATTTTTTTTGCATTTTTTTTTTTACATTTTTTGCATTTTTTTTGCATTTTTTTTGCATTTTTTTTGCATTTTTTTGCATTTTTTTGCATTTTTTTTGCATTTTTTTTGCATTTTTTTTTACATTTTTTTGCATTTTTTTTTGCATTTTTTTGCATTTTTTTTTTGCATTTTTTTGCATTTTTTTTTTGCATTTTTTTTGCATTTTTTTACATTTTTTTTTGCATTTTTTTTTGCATTTTTTGCATTTTTTTTTGCATTTTTTTTGCATTTTTTTTGCATTTTTTTTGCATTTTTTTTGCATTTTTTTTGCAATTTTTTTTGCATTTTTTTTGCATTTTTTTTACATTTTTTTTGCATTTTTTTTTGCATTTTTTTGCATTTTTTTTTTGCATTTTTTTGCATTTTTTTTTTTACTTTTTTTGCATTTTTTTTTACATTTTTTTGCATTTTTTTTTGCATTTTTTTTTGCATTTTTTTTACATTTTTTTTGCATTTTTTTTTGCATTTTTTTTGCATTTTTTTTTGCATTTTTTTGCATTTTTTTTTGCATTTTTTTGTATTTTTTTGCATTTTTTTTTGCATTTTTTTTGCATTTTTTTTTTTACATTTTTTTGCATTTTTTTTTGCATTTTTTTGCATTTTTTGCATTTTTTTGCATTTTTTTTTTGCATTTTTTTTGCATTTTTTTGCATTTTTTTGCATTTTTTTTTGCATTTTTTTTGCATTTTTTTTTTACATTTTTTTGCATTTTTTTTGCATTTTTTTGCATTTTTTTTTTGCATTTTTTTTGCATTTTTTTGCATTTTTTTGTATTTTTTTTTGCATTTTTTTGCATTTTTTTTTTACATTTTTTTGCATTTTTTTTTGCATTTTTTTGCATTTTTTTTTGCATTTTTTTGCATTTTTTTTTTTCATTTTTTTTGCATTTTTTTACATTTTTTTGCATTTTTTTTTGCATTTTTTGCATTTTTTTTTGCATTTTTTTTGCATTTTTTTTTGCATTTTTTTTGCATTTTTTTTGCATTTTTTTTGCAATTTTTTTTGCATTTTTTTTGCATTTTTTTACATTTTTTTTTACATTTTTTTGCATTTTTTTTGCATTTTTTTTGCATTTTTTTGCATTTTTTTGCATTTTTTTTGCATTTTTTTTTTTACATTTTTTGCATTTTTTTTTGCATTTTTTTTGCATTTTTTTGCATTTTTTTGCATTTTTTTTTGCATTTTTTTTTTTGCATTTTTTTGCATTTTTTTTTTGCATTTTTTTTGCATTTTTTTGCATTTTTTTGCATTTTTTTTTGCATTTTTTTGCATTTTTTTTTTGCATTTTTTTGCATTTTTTTTTTGCATTTTTTTTGCATTTTTTTACATTTTTTTTGCATTTTTTTTTGCATTTTTTGCATTTTTTTTTGCATTTTTTAGCATTTTTTTTGCATTTTTTTACATTTTTTTTGCATTTTTTTTTGCATTTTTTAGCATTTTTTTTGCATTTTTTTACATTTTTTTTGCATTTTTTTTTGCATTTTTTTACATTTTTTTTGCATTTTTTTACATTTTTTTTGCATTTTTTTTTGCATTTTTTAGCATTTTTTTTGCATTTTTTTTACATTTTTTTTTGCATTTTTTTTGCATTTTTTTGCATTTTTTTTTGCATTTTTTTTGCATTTTTTTTTGCATTTTTTTGCATTTTTTTTTTGCATTTTTTTGCATTTTTTTTTTTACTTTTTTTGCATTTTTTTTTACATTTTTTTGCATTTTTTTTTTGCATTTTTTTTGCATTTTTTTACATTTTTTTTGCATTTTTTTTTGCATTTTTTTTGCATTTTTTTTTGCATTTTTTTGCATTTTTTTTTTGCATTTTTTTGCATTTTTTTTTTTACTTTTTTTGCATTTTTTTTACATTTTTTTGCATTTTTTTTTTGCATTTTTTTTGCATTTTTTTGCATTTTTTTGCATTTTTTTTGCATTTTTTTTTTTACATTTTTTGCATTTTTTTTGCATTTTTTTTTGCATTTTTTTGCATTTTTTTGCATTTTTTTTTGCATTTTTTTTTGCATTTTTTTGCATTTTTTTTTTGCATTTTTTTTGCATTTTTTTGCATTTTTTTGCATTTTTTTTTGCATTTTTTTTGCATTTTTTTTTACATTTTTTTGCATTTTTTTTTGCATTTTTTTGCATTTTTTTTTTGCATTTTTTTGCATTTTTTTTTTGCATTTTTTTTGCATTTTTTTTACATTTTTTTTGCATTTTTTTTTGCATTTTTTGCATTTTTTTTTGCATTTTTTTTGCATTTTTTTTGCATTTTTTTTGCATTTTTTTTGCATTTTTTTTGCAATTTTTTTTGCATTTTTTTTGCATTTTTTTACATTTTTTTTGCATTTTTTTTGCATTTTTTTGCATTTTTTTTTGCATTTTTTTTGCATTTTTTTTTGCATTTTTTTGCATTTTTTTTTTGCATTTTTTTGCATTTTTTTTTTTACTTTTTTTGCATTTTTTTACATTTTTTTGCATTTTTTTTGCATTTTTTTTGCATTTTTTTACATTTTTTTTGCATTTTTTTTTGCATTTTTTTTGCATTTTTTTTTGCATTTTTTTGCATTTTTTTTTTGCATTTTTTTGCATTTTTTTTTTTACTTTTTTTGCATTTTTTTTACATTTTTTTGCATTTTTTTTTGCATTTTTTTACATTTTTTTTGCATTTTTTTTTGCATTTTTTTTGCATTTTTTTTTTGCATTTTTTTTGCATTTTTTTTTTACTTTTTTTGCATTTTTTTGCATTTTTTTTTTACTTTTTTTATTTTTTGCATTTTTTTTTGCATTTTTTTTGCATTTTTTGCATTTTTTGCATTTTTTTTGCATTTTTTTTTGCATTTTTTTGCATTTTTTTTTGCATTTTTTTTGTATTTTTTTGCATTTTTTTTTGCATTTTTTTTGCATTTTTTTTTTACATTTTTTTGCATTTTTTTTTGCATTTTTTTGCATTTTTTTTGCATTTTTTTGCATTTTTTTTTTGCATTTTTTTTGCATTTTTTTGCATTTTTTTGCATTTTTTTTGCATTTTTTTTGCATTTTTTTTTTACATTTTTTTGCATTTTTTTTGCATTTTTTTTGCATTTTTTTTTTGCATTTTTTTTGCATTTTTTTGCATTTTTTTTGCATTTTTTTTTGCATTTTTTTTGCATTTTTTTTTACATTTTTTTGCATTTTTTTTTGCATTTTTTTGCATTTTTTTTTGCATTTTTTTGCATTTTTTTTTTTCATTTTTTTTGCATTTTTTTACATTTTTTTTGCATTTTTTTTTGCATTTTTTTTGCATTTTTTTTTACATTTTTTTGCATTTTTTTTTACATTTTTTTGCATTTTTTTTTGCATTTTTTTTGCATTTTTTTTGCATTTTTTTTTTGCATTTTTTTTGCATTTTTTTGCATTTTTTTTGCATTTTTTTTTTACATTTTTTTGCATTTTTTTTACATTTTTTTGCATTTTTTTTTTGCATTTTTTTTGCATTTTTTTACATTTTTTTTGCATTTTTTTTTGCATTTTTTTTTGCATTTTTTTTTGCATTTTTTTGCATTTTTTTTGCATTTTTTTTGCATTTTTTTTTACATTTTTTTGCATTTTTTTTTACATTTTTTTGCATTTTTTTTGCATTTTTTTGCATTTTTTTTGCATTTTTTTTGCATTTTTTTTGCATTTTTTTTGCATTTTTTTTGCATTTTTTTTTACATTTTTTTGCATTTTTTTTACATTTTTTTGCATTTTTTTTTTGCATTTTTTTTGCATTTTTTTACATTTTTTTTGCATTTTTTTTTGCATTTTTTTGCATTTTTTTTTGCATTTTTTTTGCATTTTTTTTGCATTTTTTTTGCATTTTTTTGCATTTTTTTTACATTTTTTTTGCATTTTTTTTGCATTTTTTTTTGCATTTTTTTTGCATTTTTTTTGCATTTTTTTTGCAATTTTTTTTGCATTTTTTTTGCATTTTTTTTACATTTTTTTTTGCATTTTTTTTGCATTTTTTTGCATTTTTTTGCATTTTTTTTTGCATTTTTTTTGCATTTTTTTTTTACATTTTTTTGCATTTTTTTTTGCATTTTTTTTGCATTTTTTTTGCATTTTTTTTTACATTTTTTTGCATTTTTTTTTTACATTTTTTTGCATTTTTTTTGCATTTTTTTTGCATTTTTTTGCATTTTTTTGCATTTTTTTTGCATTTTTTTTTACATTTTTTTGCATTTTTTTTTACATTTTTTTGCATTTTTTTTGCATTTTTTTTGCATTTTTTTTGCCTTTTTTTTTGCATTTTTTTTGCATTTTTTTTGCATTTTTTTTGCATTTTTTTTTACATTTTTTTGCATTTTTTTTACATTTTTTTGCATTTTTTTTTTGCATTTTTTTTACATTTTTTTGCATTTTTTTTTTGCATTTTTTTTGCATTTTTTTACATTTTTTTGCATTTTTTTTTGCATTTTTTTTGCATTTTTTTTTGCATTTTTTTGCATTTTTTTTTTGCATTTTTTTGCATTTTTTTTTTTACTTTTTTTGCATTTTTTTTACATTTTTTTGCATTTTTTTTTGCATTTTTTTTGCATTTTTTTGCATTTTTTTGCATTTTTTTTGCATTTTTTTTTTTACATTTTTTGCATTTTTTTTGCATTTTTTTTGCATTTTTTTGCATTTTTTTGCATTTTTTTTTGCATTTTTTTTGCATTTTTTTTTACATTTTTTTGCATTTTTTTTTGCATTTTTTTGCATTTTTTTTTTGCATTTTTTTGCATTTTTTTTTGCATTTTTTTTGCATTTTTTTACATTTTTTTTGCATTTTTTTTTGCATTTTTTGCATTTTTTTTTGCATTTTTTTTTGCATTTTTTTTGCATTTTTTTTGCATTTTTTTTGCATTTTTTTTGCAATTTTTTTTGCATTTTTTTTGCATTTTTTTTACATTTTTTTTGCATTTTTTTTGCATTTTTTTGCATTTTTTTTTGCATTTTTTTTGCATTTTTTTTTGCATTTTTTTTGCATTTTTTTTTTGCATTTTTTTTGCATTTTTTTTTTTACTTTTTTTTGCATTTTTTTTTACATTTTTTGCATTTTTTTTTTGCATTTTTTTTGCATTTTTTTACATTTTTTTTGCATTTTTTTTTGCATTTTTTTTGCATTTTTTTTTGCATTTTTTTGCATTTTTTTTTTGCATTTTTTTGCATTTTTTTTTTTACTTTTTTTGCATTTTTTTTACATTTTTTTGCATTTTTTTTTGCATTTTTTTACATTTTTTTTGCATTTTTTTTTGCATTTTTTTTGCATTTTTTTTTTGCATTTTTTTGCATTTTTTTTTTTACTTTTTTTGCATTTTTTTGCATTTTTTTTTTTTACTTTTTTTGCATTTTTTTTTGCATTTTTTTTGCATTTTTTTTGCATTTTTTTTTGCATTTTTTTTGCATTTTTTTTTGCATTTTTTTGCATTTTTTTTTGCATTTTTTTGTATTTTTTTGCATTTTTTTTTGCATTTTTTTTGCATTTTTTTTGCATTTTTTTTTGCATTTTTTTTGCATTTTTTTTGCATTTTTTTTTACATTTTTTTTGCATTTTTTTTACATTTTTTTGCATTTTTTTTTTGCATTTTTTTTGCATTTTTTTACATTTTTTTTGCATTTTTTTTTGCATTTTTTTTGCATTTTTTTTTTGCATTTTTTTGCATTTTTTTTGCATTTTTTTTGCATTTTTTTTTTACATTTTTTTGCATTTTTTTTGCATTTTTTTGCATTTTTTTTGCATTTTTTTTGCATTTTTTTTGCATTTTTTTTGCATTTTTTTTGCATTTTTTTTTACATTTTTTTGCATTTTTTTTACATTTTTTTGCATTTTTTTTTTGCATTTTTTTTTGCATTTTTTTACATTTTTTTTGCATTTTTTTTTGCATTTTTTGCATTTTTTTTTTGCATTTTTTTTGCATTTTTTTTGCATTTTTTTGCATTTTTTTTACATTTTTTTTGCATTTTTTTTTGCATTTTTTGCATTTTTTTTTGCATTTTTTTTGCATTTTTTTTTGCATTTTTTTTGCATTTTTTTTGCATTTTTTTTGCAATTTTTTTTGCATTTTTTTTGCATTTTTTTTACATTTTTTTTTGCATTTTTTTTGCATTTTTTTGCATTTTTTTGCATTTTTTTTTTGCATTTTTTTTGCATTTTTTTTTTACATTTTTTTGCATTTTTTTTTGCATTTTTTTGCATTTTTTTTGCATTTTTTTTTACATTTTTTTGCATTTTTTTTTTACATTTTTTTGCATTTTTTTTTGCATTTTTTTTGCATTTTTTTGCATTTTTTTGCATTTTTTTTGCATTTTTTTTTACATTTTTTTGCATTTTTTTTTTACATTTTTTTGCATTTTTTTGCATTTTTTTTGCATTTTTTTTGCATTTTTTTTTGCATTTTTTTTGCATTTTTTTTGCATTTTTTTTGCATTTTTTTTTACATTTTTTTGCATTTTTTTTACATTTTTTTGCATTTTTTTTTTGCATTTTTTTTGCATTTTTTTACATTTTTTTTGCATTTTTTTTTGCATTTTTTTTGCATTTTTTTTTGCATTTTTTTGCATTTTTTTTTTGCATTTTTTTGCATTTTTTTTTTACTTTTTTTGCATTTTTTTTTGCATTTTTTTTGCATTTTTTTTGCATTTTTTTTGCATTTTTTTTGCATTTTTTTTGCATTTTTTTTTGCATTTTTTTGCATTTTTTTTTGCATTTTTTTGTATTTTTTTGCATTTTTTTTTGCATTTTTTTTGCATTTTTTTTTTACATTTTTTTGCATTTTTTTTTGCATTTTTTTGCATTTTTTTTTTGCATTTTTTTGCATTTTTTTTTTGCATTTTTTTTGCATTTTTTTGCATTTTTTTGCATTTTTTTTTGCATTTTTTTTGCATTTTTTTTTTACATTTTTTTGCATTTTTTTTTGCATTTTTTTGCATTTTTTTTTTGCATTTTTTTTGCATTTTTTTGCATTTTTTTGCATTTTTTTTTGCATTTTTTTTGCATTTTTTTTTTACATTTTTTTGCATTTTTTTTGCATTTTTTTGCATTTTTTTTTTGCATTGTTTTGCATTTTTTTTGCATTTTTTTTGCATTTTTTTACATTTTTTTTGCATTTTTTTTTGCATTTTTTGCATTTTTTTTTGCATTTTTTTTGCATTTTTTTTTGCATTTTTTTTGCATTTTTTTTGCATTTTTTTTGCAATTTTTTTTGCATTTTTTTTGCATTTTTTTTACATTTTTTTTTACATTTTTTTGCATTTTTTTTTGCATTTTTTTTGCATTTTTTTGCATTTTTTTGCATTTTTTTTGCATTTTTTTTTTTACATTTTTTGCATTTTTTTTTTTACATTTTTTGCATTTTTTTTGCATTTTTTTTGCATTTTTTTGCATTTTTTTGCATTTTTTTTTGCATTTTTTTTGCATTTTTTTTTACATTTTTTTGCATTTTTTTTTGCATTTTTTTGCATTTTTTTTTTGCATTTTTTTGCATTTTTTTTTTGCATTTTTTTTTGCATTTTTTTACATTTTTTTTGCATTTTTTTTTGCATTTTTTGCATTTTTTTTTGCATTTTTTTTTGCATTTTTTTTGCATTTTTTTTGCATTTTTTTTGCATTTTTTTTGCAATTTTTTTTGCATTTTTTTTGCATTTTTTTTACATTTTTTTTTGCATTTTTTTTGCATTTTTTTGCATTTTTTTTTTGCATTTTTTTTGCATTTTTTTTTGCATTTTTTTGCATTTTTTTTTGCATTTTTTTGCATTTTTTTTTTACTTTTTTTGCATTTTTTTTTACATTTTTTTGCATTTTTTTTTTGCATTTTTTTTTGCATTTTTTTACATTTTTTTTGCATTTTTTTTTGCATTTTTTTTGCATTTTTTTTTGCATTTTTTTGCATTTTTTTTTTGCATTTTTTTGCATTTTTTTTTTTACTTTTTTTGCATTTTTTTTACATTTTTTTGCATTTTTTTTTGCATTTTTTTACATTTTTTTTGCATTTTTTTTTGCATTTTTTTTGCATTTTTTTTTTGCATTTTTTTGCATTTTTTTTTTTACTTTTTTTGCATTTTTTTGCATTTTTTTTTTACTTTTTTTGCATTTTTTTTTGCATTTTTTTTGCATTTTTTTTGCATTTTTTTTTGCATTTTTTTTGCATTTTTTTTTGCATTTTTTTGCATTTTTTTTTGCATTTTTTTGTATTTTTTTGCATTTTTTTTTGCATTTTTTTTGCATTTTTTTTGCATTTTTTTTGCATTTTTTTTGCATTTTTTTTGCATTTTTTTTGCATTTTTTTTTACATTTTTTTGCATTTTTTTTACATTTTTTTGCATTTTTTTTTTGCATTTTTTTTGCATTTTTTTACATTTTTTTTGCATTTTTTTTTGCATTTTTTTTGCATTTTTTTTTGCATTTTTTTGCATTTTTTTTGCATTTTTTTTGCATTTTTTTTTTACATTTTTTTGCATTTTTTTTTACATTTTTTTGCATTTTTTTTGCATTTTTTTGCATTTTTTTTGCATTTTTTTTGCATTTTTTTTGCATTTTTTTTGCATTTTTTTTGCATTTTTTTTTACATTTTTTTGCATTTTTTTTACATTTTTTTGCATTTTTTTTTTGCATTTTTTTTTGCATTTTTTTACATTTTTTTTGCATTTTTTTTTGCATTTTTTGCATTTTTTTTTGCATTTTTTTTGCATTTTTTTTGCATTTTTTTGCATTTTTTTTACATTTTTTTTGCATTTTTTTTTGCATTTTTTGCATTTTTTTTTGCATTTTTTTTGCATTTTTTTTTGCATTTTTTTTGCATTTTTTTTGCATTTTTTTTGCAATTTTTTTTGCATTTTTTTTGCATTTTTTTTACATTTTTTTTTGCATTTTTTTTGCATTTTTTTGCATTTTTTTGCATTTTTTTTTTGCATTTTTTTTGCATTTTTTTTTTACATTTTTTTGCATTTTTTTTTGCATTTTTTTGCATTTTTTTTGCATTTTTTTTTACATTTTTTTGCATTTTTTTTTTACATTTTTTTGCATTTTTTTTGCATTTTTTTTGCATTTTTTTGCATTTTTTTGCATTTTTTTTGCATTTTTTTTTACATTTTTTTGCATTTTTTTTTACATTTTTTTGCATTTTTTTGCATTTTTTTTGCATTTTTTTTGCATTTTTTTTTGCATTTTTTTTGCATTTTTTTTGCATTTTTTTTGCATTTTTTTTACATTTTTTTGCATTTTTTTTACATTTTTTTGCATTTTTTTTTTGCATTTTTTTTGCATTTTTTTACATTTTTTTTGCATTTTTTTTTGCATTTTTTTTGCATTTTTTTTTGCATTTTTTTGCATTTTTTTTTTGCATTTTTTTGCATTTTTTTTTTTACTTTTTTTGCATTTTTTTTTGCATTTTTTTTGCATTTTTTTTGCATTTTTTTTGCATTTTTTTTGCATTTTTTTTGCATTTTTTTTTGCATTTTTTTGCATTTTTTTTTGCATTTTTTTGTATTTTTTTGCATTTTTTTTTGCATTTTTTTTGCATTTTTTTTTTACATTTTTTTGCATTTTTTTTTGCATTTTTTTGCATTTTTTTTTTGCATTTTTTTGCATTTTTTTTTTGCATTTTTTTTGCATTTTTTTGCATTTTTTTGCATTTTTTTTTGCATTTTTTTTGCATTTTTTTTTTACATTTTTTTGCATTTTTTTTTGCATTTTTTTGCATTTTTTTTTTGCATTTTTTTTTGCATTTTTTTGCATTTTTTTGCATTTTTTTTTGCATTTTTTTTGCATTTTTTTTTTACATTTTTTTGCATTTTTTTTGCATTTTTTTGCATTTTTTTTTTGCATTGTTTTGCATTTTTTTTGCATTTTTTTTGCATTTTTTTACATTTTTTTTGCATTTTTTTTTGCATTTTTTGCATTTTTTTTTGCATTTTTTTTGCATTTTTTTTTGCATTTTTTTTGCATTTTTTTTGCATTTTTTTTGCAATTTTTTTTGCATTTTTTTTGCATTTTTTTTACATTTTTTTTTACATTTTTTTGCATTTTTTTTTGCATTTTTTTTGCATTTTTTTGCATTTTTTTGCATTTTTTTTGCATTTTTTTTTTTACATTTTTTGCATTTTTTTTGCATTTTTTTTGCATTTTTTTGCATTTTTTTGCATTTTTTTTTTGCATTTTTTTTGCATTTTTTTGCATTTTTTTGCATTTTTTTTTGCATTTTTTTTGCATTTTTTTTTACATTTTTTTGCATTTTTTTTTTGCATTTTTTTGCATTTTTTTTTGCATTTTTTTGCATTTTTTTTTTGCATTTTTTTTGCATTTTTTTACATTTTTTTTGCATTTTTTTTTGCATTTTTTGCATTTTTTTTTGCATTTTTTTTGCATTTTTTTTTGCATTTTTTTTGCATTTTTTTTGCATTTTTTTTGCAATTTTTTTTGCATTTTTTTTGCATTTTTTTTACATTTTTTTTTGCATTTTTTTTGCATTTTTTTGCATTTTTTTTTGCATTTTTTTTGCATTTTTTTTTGCATTTTTTTTGCATTTTTTTTTTGCATTTTTTTGCATTTTTTTTTTTACTTTTTTTGCATTTTTTTTACATTTTTTTGCATTTTTTTTTGCATTTTTTTACATTTTTTTTGCATTTTTTTTTGCATTTTTTTTTTGCATTTTTTTTGCATTTTTTTACATTTTTTTTGCATTTTTTTTTGCATTTTTTTTGCATTTTTTTTTGCATTTTTTTTTTGCATTTTTTTGCATTTTTTTTTTTACTTTTTTTGCATTTTTTTTACATTTTTTTGCATTTTTTTTTTGCATTTTTTTTGCATTTTTTTGCATTTTTTTGCATTTTTTTTTTGCATTTTTTTTGCATTTTTTTGCATTTTTTTGCATTTTTTTTTGCATTTTTTTTGCATTTTTTTTTTACATTTTTTTGCATTTTTTTTGCATTTTTTTGCATTTTTTTTTTGCATTGTTTTGCATTTTTTTTGCATTTTTTTTGCATTTTTTTACATTTTTTTTGCATTTTTTTTTGCATTTTTTGCATTTTTTTTTGCATTTTTTTTGCATTTTTTTTTGCATTTTTTTGCATTTTTTTTTTGCATTTTTTTGCATTTTTTTTTTTACTTTTTTTGCATTTTTTTTTGCATTTTTTTTGCATTTTTTTTGCATTTTTTTTGCATTTTTTTTGCATTTTTTTTGCATTTTTTTTTGCATTTTTTTGCATTTTTTTTTGCATTTTTTTGTATTTTTTTGCATTTTTTTTTGCATTTTTTTTGCATTTTTTTTTTACATTTTTTTGCATTTTTTTTTGCATTTTTTTGCATTTTTTTTGCATTTTTTTTGCATTTTTTTTGCATTTTTTTTGCAATTTTTTTTGCATTTTTTTTGCATTTTTTTTACATTTTTTTTTACATTTTTTTGCATTTTTTTTGCATTTTTTTTGCATTTTTTTGCATTTTTTTGCATTTTTTTTGCATTTTTTTTTTTACATTTTTTGCATTTTTTTTGCATTTTTTTTGCATTTTTTTGCATTTTTTTGCATTTTTTTTTTGCATTTTTTTTGCATTTTTTTGCATTTTTTTGCATTTTTTTTTGCATTTTTTTTGCATTTTTTTTTACATTTTTTTGCATTTTTTTTTGCATTTTTTTGCATTTTTTTTTGCATTTTTTTGCATTTTTTTTTTGCATTTTTTTTGCATTTTTTTACATTTTTTTTGCATTTTTTTTTGCATTTTTTGCATTTTTTTTTGCATTTTTTTTGCATTTTTTTTTGCATTTTTTTTGCATTTTTTTTGCATTTTTTTTGCAATTTTTTTTGCATTTTTTTTGCATTTTTTTTACATTTTTTTTTGCATTTTTTTTGCATTTTTTTGCATTTTTTTTTGCATTTTTTTTGCATTTTTTTTTGCATTTTTTTGCATTTTTTTTTTGCATTTTTTTGCATTTTTTTTTTTACTTTTTTTGCATTTTTTTTACATTTTTTTGCATTTTTTTTTGCATTTTTTTACATTTTTTTTGCATTTTTTTTTGCATTTTTTTTTTGCATTTTTTTTGCATTTTTTTACATTTTTTTTGCATTTTTTTTTGCATTTTTTTTGCATTTTTTTTTGCATTTTTTTTTTGCATTTTTTTGCATTTTTTTTTTTACTTTTTTTGCATTTTTTTTTACATTTTTTTGCATTTTTTTTTGCATTTTTTTACATTTTTTTTGCATTTTTTTTTTGCATTTTTTTTGCATTTTTTTTTTGCATTTTTTTGCATTTTTTTTTTTACTTTTTTTGCATTTTTTTTTGCATTTTTTTTGCATTTTTTTTGCATTTTTTTTGCATTTTTTTTTGCATTTTTTTTGCATTTTTTTTTGCATTTTTTTGCATTTTTTTTTGCATTTTTTTGTATTTTTTTGCATTTTTTTTTGCATTTTTTTTGCATTTTTTTTTTACATTTTTTTGCATTTTTTTTTGCATTTTTTTGCATTTTTTTTTTGCATTTTTTTGCATTTTTTTTTTGCATTTTTTTTGCATTTTTTTGCATTTTTTTGCATTTTTTTTTGCATTTTTTTTGCATTTTTTTTTTACATTTTTTTGCATTTTTTTTGCATTTTTTTGCATTTTTTTTTTGCATTTTTTTTGCATTTTTTTGCATTTTTTTGCATTTTTTTTTGCATTTTTTTTGCATTTTTTTTTTACATTTTTTTGCATTTTTTTTTGCATTTTTTTGCTTTTTTTTTTTGCATTTTTTTGCATTTTTTTTTTCATTTTTTTTGCATTTTTTTTACATTTTTTTTGCATTTTTTTTTGCATTTTTTTTGCATTTTTTTGCATTTTTTTGCATTTTTTTTGCATTTTTTTTTTTACATTTTTTGCATTTTTTTTTGCATTTTTTTTGCATTTTTTTGCATTTTTTTGCATTTTTTTTGCATTTTTTTTTTTACATTTTTTGCATTTTTTTTGCATTTTTTTTGCATTTTTTTGCATTTTTTTGCATTTTTTTTTTGCATTTTTTTTGCATTTTTTTGCATTTTTTTGCATTTTTTTTTGCATTTTTTTTGCATTTTTTTTTACATTTTTTTGCATTTTTTTTTGCATTTTTTTGCATTTTTTTTTGCATTTTTTTGCATTTTTTTTTTGCATTTTTTTTGCATTTTTTTACATTTTTTTTGCATTTTTTTTTGCATTTTTTGCATTTTTTTTTGCATTTTTTTTGCATTTTTTTTTGCATTTTTTTTGCATTTTTTTTGCATTTTTTTTGCAATTTTTTTTGCATTTTTTTTGCATTTTTTTTACATTTTTTTTTGCATTTTTTTTGCATTTTTTTGCATTTTTTTTTGCATTTTTTTTGCATTTTTTTTTGCATTTTTTTGCATTTTTTTTTTGCATTTTTTTGCATTTTTTTTTTTACTTTTTTTGCATTTTTTTTACATTTTTTTGCATTTTTTTTTGCATTTTTTTACATTTTTTTTGCATTTTTTTTTGCATTTTTTTTTTGCATTTTTTTTGCATTTTTTTACATTTTTTTTGCATTTTTTTTTGCATTTTTTTTGCATTTTTTTTTGCATTTTTTTTTTTGCATTTTTTTGCATTTTTTTTTTTACTTTTTTTGCATTTTTTTTTACATTTTTTTGCATTTTTTTTTGCATTTTTTTACATTTTTTTTGCATTTTTTTTTGCATTTTTTTTGCATTTTTTTTTTGCATTTTTTTGCATTTTTTTTTTTACTTTTTTTGCATTTTTTTTTGCATTTTTTTTGCATTTTTTTTGCATTTTTTTTTGCATTTTTTTTGCATTTTTTTTTGCATTTTTTTGCATTTTTTTTTGCATTTTTTTGTATTTTTTTGCATTTTTTTTTGCATTTTTTTTGCATTTTTTTTTTACATTTTTTTGCATTTTTTTTTGCATTTTTTTGCATTTTTTTTTTGCATTTTTTTGCATTTTTTTTTTGCATTTTTTTTGCATTTTTTTGCATTTTTTTGCATTTTTTTTTGCATTTTTTTTGCATTTTTTTTTTACATTTTTTTGCATTTTTTTTGCATTTTTTTGCATTTTTTTTTTGCATTTTTTTTGCATTTTTTTGCATTTTTTTGCATTTTTTTTTGCATTTTTTTTGCATTTTTTTTTTACATTTTTTTGCATTTTTTTTTGCATTTTTTTGCATTTTTTTTTTGCATTTTTTTGCATTTTTTTTTTCATTTTTTTTGCATTTTTTTTACATTTTTTTTGCATTTTTTTTTGCATTTTTTGCATTTTTTTTTGCATTTTTTTTTGCATTTTTTTTGCATTTTTTTTTGCATTTTTTTTGCATTTTTTTTGCATTTTTTTTGCAATTTTTTTTGCATTTTTTTTGCATTTTTTTTACATTTTTTTTTGCATTTTTTTTGCATTTTTTTGCATTTTTTTGCATTTTTTTTTGCATTTTTTTTGCATTTTTTTTTTTACATTTTTTTGCATTTTTTTTTGCATTTTTTTGCATTTTTTTTGCATTTTTTTTTACATTTTTTTGCATTTTTTTTTTACATTTTTTTGCATTTTTTTTGCATTTTTTTTTGCATTTTTTTGCATTTTTTTGCATTTTTTTTGCATTTTTTTTTACATTTTTTTGCATTTTTTTTTACATTTTTTTGCATTTTTTTTGCATTTTTTTTGCATTTTTTTTGCATTTTTTTTTGCATTTTTTTTGCATTTTTTTTGCATTTTTTTTGCATTTTTTTTTACATTTTTTTGCATTTTTTTTACATTTTTTTGCATTTTTTTTTTGCATTTTTTTTGCATTTTTTTACATTTTTTTTGCATTTTTTTGTATTTTTTTGCATTTTTTTTTGCATTTTTTTTGCATTTTTTTGTATTTTTTTGCATTTTTTTTTGCATTTTTTTTGCATTTTTTTTTACATTTTTTTGCATTTTTTTTTACATTTTTTTGCATTTTTTTTGCATTTTTTTTGCATTTTTTTTGCATTTTTTTTTGCATTTTTTTTGCATTTTTTTTGCATTTTTTTTGCATTTTTTTTTACATTTTTTTGCATTTTTTTTACATTTTTTTGCATTTTTTTTTGCATTTTTTTTGCATTTTTTTACATTTTTTTTGCATTTTTTTTTGCATTTTTTTTGCATTTTTTTTTGCATTTTTTTGCATTTTTTTTTTGCATTTTTTTGCATTTTTTTTTTTACTTTTTTTGCATTTTTTTTTGCATTTTTTTTGCATTTTTTTTGCATTTTTTTTTGCATTTTTTTTGCATTTTTTTTTGCATTTTTTTGCATTTTTTTTTGCATTTTTTTGTATTTTTTTGCATTTTTTTTGCATTTTTTTTGCATTTTTTTTTTACATTTTTTTGCATTTTTTTTTGCATTTTTTTGCATTTTTTTTTTGCATTTTTTTGCATTTTTTTTGCATTTTTTTGCATTTTTTTGCATTTTTTTTTGCATTTTTTTTGCATTTTTTTTTTACATTTTTTTGCATTTTTTTTTGCATTTTTTTGCATTTTTTTTGCATTTTTTTTTACATTTTTTTGCATTTTTTTTGCATTTTTTTTTGCATTTTTTTGCATTTTTTTGCATTTTTTTTGCATTTTTTTTTACATTTTTTTGCATTTTTTTTTACATTTTTTTGCATTTTTTTTGCATTTTTTTTGCATTTTTTTTGCATTTTTTTTTGCATTTTTTTTGCATTTTTTTTGCATTTTTTTTGCATTTTTTTTTACATTTTTTTGCATTTTTTTTACATTTTTTTGCATTTTTTTTTTGCATTTTTTTTGCATTTTTTTACATTTTTTTTGCATTTTTTTGTATTTTTTTGCATTTTTTTTTGCATTTTTTTTGCATTTTTTTTTACATTTTTTTGCATTTTTTTTTACATTTTTTTGCATTTTTTTTGCATTTTTTTTGCATTTTTTTTGCATTTTTTTTTGCATTTTTTTTGCATTTTTTTTGCATTTTTTTTGCATTTTTTTTTACATTTTTTTGCATTTTTTTTTACATTTTTTTGCATTTTTTTTTGCATTTTTTTTGCATTTTTTTACATTTTTTTTGCATTTTTTTTTGCATTTTTTTTGCATTTTTTTTTGCATTTTTTTGCATTTTTTTTTTGCATTTTTTTGCATTTTTTTTTTTTACTTTTTTTGCATTTTTTTTTGCATTTTTTTTGCATTTTTTTTGCATTTTTTTTTGCATTTTTTTTGCATTTTTTTTTGCATTTTTTTGCATTTTTTTTTGCATTTTTTTGTATTTTTTTGCATTTTTTTTTGCATTTTTTTTGCATTTTTTTTTTACATTTTTTTGCATTTTTTTTTGCATTTTTTTGCATTTTTTTTTTGCATTTTTTTGCATTTTTTTTGCATTTTTTTGCATTTTTTTGCATTTTTTTTTGCATTTTTTTTGCATTTTTTTTTTACATTTTTTTGCATTTTTTTTTGCATTTTTTTGCATTTTTTTTTTGCATTTTTTTTGCATTTTTTTGCATTTTTTTGCATTTTTTTTTGCATTTTTTTTGCATTTTTTTTTTACATTTTTTTGCATTTTTTTTGCATTTTTTTGCATTTTTTTTTTGCATTGTTTTGCATTTTTTTTGCATTTTTTTTGCATTTTTTTACATTTTTTTTGCATTTTTTTTTGCATTTTTTGCATTTTTTTTTGCATTTTTTTTGCATTTTTTTTTGCATTTTTTTTGCAATTTTTTTTGCATTTTTTTTGCATTTTTTTTACATTTTTTTTTACATTTTTTTGCATTTTTTTTTGCATTTTTTTTGCATTTTTTTGCATTTTTTTGCATTTTTTTTGCATTTTTTTTTTTACATTTTTTGCATTTTTTTTGCATTTTTTTGCATTTTTTTGCATTTTTTTTTGCATTTTTTTTTTG
This sequence comes from Zingel zingel, assembly GCA_023566125.1. Lineage (NCBI taxonomy): Eukaryota > Metazoa > Chordata > Actinopteri > Perciformes > Percidae > Zingel > Zingel zingel. Next base: position 55,530 of record JAKRKW010000075.1, read on the forward strand.
CATTTTTTTGCATTTTTTTTTTGCATTTTTTTTGCATTTTTTTGCATTTTTTTGCATTTTTTTTTGCATTTTTTTTTTGCATTTTTTTGCATTTTTTTTTTGCATTTTTTTTGCATTTTTTTGCATTTTTTTGCATTTTTTTTTGCATTTTTTTTGCATTTTTTTTTACATTTTTTTGCATTTTTTTTGCATTTTTTTGCATTTTTTTTTTGCATTTTTTTGCATTTTTTTTTTGCATTTTTTTTGCATTTTTTTTACATTTTTTTTGCATTTTTTTTTGCATTTTTTGCATTTTTTTTTGCATTTTTTTTGCATTTTTTTTTGCATTTTTTTTGCATTTTTTTTGCATTTTTTTTGCAATTTTTTTTGCATTTTTTTTGCATTTTTTTTACATTTTTTTTTGCATTTTTTTTGCATTTTTTTGCATTTTTTTTTGCATTTTTTTTGCTTTTTTTTTTGCATTTTTTTGCATTTTTTTTTTGCATTTTTTTGCATTTTTTTTTTTACTTTTTTTGCATTTTTTTTACATTTTTTTGCATTTTTTTTTGCATTTTTTTACATTTTTTTTGCATTTTTTTTTGCATTTTTTTTTTGCATTTTTTTTGCATTTTTTTACATTTTTTTTGCATTTTTTTTTGCATTTTTTTTGCATTTTTTTTTGCATTTTTTTGCATTTTTTTTTGCATTTTTTTGCATTTTTTTTTTTACTTTTTTTGCATTTTTTTTTACATTTTTTTGCATTTTTTTTTGCATTTTTTTACATTTTTTTTGCATTTTTTTTTGCATTTTTTTTGCATTTTTTTTTTGCATTTTTTTGCATTTTTTTTTTTTACTTTTTTTGCATTTTTTTTTGCATTTTTTTTGCATTTTTTTGCATTTTTTTTGCATTTTTTTTTGCATTTTTTTTGCATTTTTTTTTGCATTTTTTTGCATTTTTTTTTTGCATTTTTTTGCATTTTTTTTTTTACTTTTTTTGCATTTTTTTTACATTTTTTTGCATTTTTTTTTGCATTTTTTTTTGCATTTTTTTACATTTTTTTTGCATTTTTTTTTGCATTTTTTTTTTGCATTTTTTTTGCATTTTTTTACATTTTTTTTGCATTTTTTTTTGCATTTTTTTTGCATTTTTTTTTGCATTTTTTTGCATTTTTTTTTGCATTTTTTTGCATTTTTTTTTTTACTTTTTTTGCATTTTTTTTTACATTTTTTTGCATTTTTTTTTGCATTTTTTTACATTTTTTTTGCATTTTTTTTTGCATTTTTTTTGCATTTTTTTTTTGCATTTTTTTGCATTTTTTTTTTTTACTTTTTTTGCATTTTTTTTTGCATTTTTTTTGCATTTTTTTGCATTTTTTTTGCATTTTTTTTTGCATTTTTTTTGCATTTTTTTTTGCATTTTTTTGCATTTTTTTTTGCATTTTTTTGTATTTTTTTGCATTTTTTTTTGCATTTTTTTTGCATTTTTTTTTTACATTTTTTTGCATTTTTTTTTGCATTTTTTTGCATTTTTTTTTTGCATTTTTTTGCATTTTTTTTTTGCATTTTTTTTGCATTTTTTTGCATTTTTTTGCATTTTTTTTTGCATTTTTTTTGCATTTTTTTTTTACATTTTTTTGCATTTTTTTTGCATTTTTTTGCATTTTTTTTTGCATTTTTTTTGCATTTTTTTTTGCATTTTTTTGCATTTTTTTTTTGCATTTTTTTGCATTTTTTTTTTACTTTTTTTGCATTTTTTTTACATTTTTTTGCATTTTTTTTTTGCATTTTTTTTGCATTTTTTTACATTTTTTTTGCATTTTTTTTGCATTTTTTTTGCATTTTTTTTTGCATTTTTTTGCATTTTTTTTTTGCATTTTTTTGCATTTTTTTTTTTACTTTTTTTGCATTTTTTTTACATTTTTTTGCATTTTTTTTTGCATTTTTTTACATTTTTTTTGCATTTTTTTTTGCATTTTTTTTGCATTTTTTTTTTGCATTTTTTTGCATTTTTTTTTTTACTTTTTTTGCATTTTTTTGCATTTTTTTTTTTACTTTTTTTGCATTTTTTTTTGCATTTTTTTTGCATTTTTTTTGCATTTTTTTTTGCATTTTTTTTGCATTTTTTTTTGCATTTTTTTTTGCATTTTTTTGTATTTTTTTGCATTTTTTTTTGCATTTTTTTTGCATTTTTTTTGCATTTTTTTTGCATTTTTTTTGCATTTTTTTTGCATTTTTTTTGCATTTTTTTTTACATTTTTTTGCATTTTTTTTACATTTTTTTGCATTTTTTTTTTGCATTTTTTTTGCATTTTTTTACATTTTTTTTGCATTTTTTTTTGCATTTTTTTTGCATTTTTTTTTGCATTTTTTTGCATTTTTTTTGCATTTTTTTTGCATTTTTTTTTTACATTTTTTTGCATTTTTTTTTACATTTTTTTGCATTTTTTTTGCATTTTTTTGCATTTTTTTTGCATTTTTTTTGCATTTTTTTTGCATTTTTTTTGCATTTTTTTTGCATTTTTTTTTACATTTTTTTGCATTTTTTTTACATTTTTTTGCATTTTTTTTTTGCATTTTTTTTTGCATTTTTTTACATTTTTTTTGCATTTTTTTTTGCATTTTTTGCATTTTTTTTTGCATTTTTTTTGCATTTTTTTTGCATTTTTTTGCATTTTTTTTACATTTTTTTTGCATTTTTTTTTTGCATTTTTTGCATTTTTTTTTGCATTTTTTTTGCATTTTTTTTTGCATTTTTTTTGCATTTTTTTTGCATTTTTTTTGCAATTTTTTTTGCATTTTTTTTGCATTTTTTTTACATTTTTTTTTGCATTTTTTTTGCATTTTTTTGCATTTTTTTGCATTTTTTTTTTGCATTTTTTTTGCATTTTTTTTTTACATTTTTTTGCATTTTTTTTTGCATTTTTTTGCATTTTTTTTGCATTTTTTTTTACATTTTTTTGCATTTTTTTTTTACATTTTTTTGCATTTTTTTGCATTTTTTTTGCATTTTTTTGCATTTTTTTGCATTTTTTTTGCATTTTTTTTTACATTTTTTTGCATTTTTTTTTACATTTTTTTGCATTTTTTTGCATTTTTTTTGCATTTTTTTTGCATTTTTTTTTTTACATTTTTTGCATTTTTTTTGCATTTTTTTGCATTTTTTTGCATTTTTTTTTGCATTTTTTTTTTGCATTTTTTTGCATTTTTTTTTTGCATTTTTTTGCATTTTTTTGCATTTTTTTTGCATTTTTTTTTTACATTTTTTTGCATTTTTTTTTGCATTTTTTTGCATTTTTTTTTTGCATTTTTTTTGCATTTTTTTGCATTTTTTTGCATTTTTTTTTGCATTTTTTTTGCATTTTTTTTTTACATTTTTTTGCATTTTTTTTGCATTTTTTTGCATTTTTTTTTTGCATTGTTTTGCATTTTTTTTGCATTTTTTTTGCATTTTTTTACATTTTTTTTGCATTTTTTTTTGCATTTTTTGCATTTTTTTTTGCATTTTTTTTGCATTTTTTTTTGCATTTTTTTTGCAATTTTTTTTGCATTTTTTTTGCATTTTTTTTACATTTTTTTTTACATTTTTTTGCATTTTTTTTTGCATTTTTTTTGCATTTTTTTGCATTTTTTTGCATTTTTTTTGCATTTTTTTTTTACATTTTTTGCATTTTTTTTGCATTTTTTTGCATTTTTTTGCATTTTTTTTTGCATTTTTTTTTTGCATTTTTTTGCATTTTTTTTTTGCATTTTTTTTGCATTTTTTTGCATTTTTTTGCATTTTTTTTTGCATTTTTTTTTTGCATTTTTTTGCATTTTTTTTTTGCATTTTTTTTGCATTTTTTTGCATTTTTTTGCATTTTTTTTTGCATTTTTTTTGCATTTTTTTTTACATTTTTTTGCATTTTTTTTTGCATTTTTTTGCATTTTTTTTTTGCATTTTTTTGCATTTTTTTTTTGCATTTTTTTTGCATTTTTTTTACATTTTTTTTGCATTTTTTTTTGCATTTTTTGCATTTTTTTTTGCATTTTTTTTGCATTTTTTTTTGCATTTTTTTTGCATTTTTTTTGCATTTTTTTTGCAATTTTTTTTGCATTTTTTTTGCATTTTTTTTACATTTTTTTTTGCATTTTTTTTGCATTTTTTTGCATTTTTTTTTGCATTTTTTTTGCTTTTTTTTTTGCATTTTTTTGCATTTTTTTTTTGCATTTTTTTGCATTTTTTTTTTTACTTTTTTTGCATTTTTTTTACATTTTTTTGCATTTTTTTTTGCATTTTTTTACATTTTTTTTGCATTTTTTTTTGCATTTTTTTTTTGCATTTTTTTTGCATTTTTTTACATTTTTTTTGCATTTTTTTTTGCATTTTTTTTGCATTTTTTTTTGCATTTTTTTGCATTTTTTTTTGCATTTTTTTGCATTTTTTTTTTTACTTTTTTTGCATTTTTTTTACATTTTTTTGCATTTTTTTTTGCATTTTTTTACATTTTTTTTGCATTTTTTTTTGCATTTTTTTTGCATTTTTTTTTGCATTTTTTTGCATTTTTTTTTTTTACTTTTTTTGCATTTTTTTTTGCATTTTTTTTGCATTTTTTTTGCATTTTTTTTGCATTTTTTTTTGCATTTTTTTTGCATTTTTTTTTGCATTTTTTTGCATTTTTTTTTGCATTTTTTTGTATTTTTTTGCATTTTTTTTTGCATTTTTTTTGCATTTTTTTTTTACATTTTTTTGCATTTTTTTTTGCATTTTTTTGCATTTTTTTTTTGCATTTTTTTGCATTTTTTTTTTGCATTTTTTTTGCATTTTTTGCATTTTTTTGCATTTTTTTTTGCATTTTTTTTGCATTTTTTTTTTACATTTTTTTGCATTTTTTTTGCATTTTTTTGCATTTTTTTTTGCATTTTTTTTGCATTTTTTTTTGCATTTTTTTGCATTTTTTTTTTGCATTTTTTTGCATTTTTTTTTTACTTTTTTTGCATTTTTTTTACATTTTTTTGCATTTTTTTTTTGCATTTTTTTTGCATTTTTTTACATTTTTTTTGCATTTTTTTTTGCATTTTTTTTGCATTTTTTTTTGCATTTTTTTGCATTTTTTTTTAGCATTTTTTTGCATTTTTTTTTTTACTTTTTTTGCATTTTTTTTACATTTTTTTGCATTTTTTTTTGCATTTTTTTACATTTTTTTTGCATTTTTTTTTGCATTTTTTTTGCATTTTTTTTTTGCATTTTTTTGCATTTTTTTTTTTACTTTTTTTGCATTTTTTTGCATTTTTTTTTTTACTTTTTTTGCATTTTTTTTTGCATTTTTTTTGCATTTTTTTTGCATTTTTTTTTGCATTTTTTTTGCATTTTTTTTTGCATTTTTTTGCATTTTTTTTTGCATTTTTTTGTATTTTTTTGCATTTTTTTTTGCATTTTTTTTGCATTTTTTTTGCATTTTTTTTGCATTTTTTTTGCATTTTTTTTGCATTTTTTTTTACATTTTTTTGCATTTTTTTTACATTTTTTTGCATTTTTTTTTTGCATTTTTTTTGCATTTTTTTACATTTTTTTTGCATTTTTTTTTGCATTTTTTTTGCATTTTTTTTTTGCATTTTTTTGCATTTTTTTTGCATTTTTTTTTTGCATTTTTTTTTTGCATTTTTTTGCATTTTTTTTTGCATTTTTTTTGCATTTTTTTTACATTTTTTTTGCATTTTTTTTTGCATTTTTTGCATTTTTTTTTGCATTTTTTTTGCATTTTTTTTTGCATTTTTTTTGCATTTTTTTTGCATTTTTTTTGCAATTTTTTTTGCATTTTTTTTGCATTTTTTTTACATTTTTTTTTGCATTTTTTTTGCATTTTTTTGCATTTTTTTTTGCATTTTTTTTGCTTTTTTTTTTGCATTTTTTTGCATTTTTTTTTTGCATTTTTTTGCATTTTTTTTTTTACTTTTTTTGCATTTTTTTTACATTTTTTTGCATTTTTTTTTGCATTTTTTTACATTTTTTTTGCATTTTTTTTTGCATTTTTTTTTTGCATTTTTTTTGCATTTTTTTACATTTTTTTTGCATTTTTTTTTGCATTTTTTTTGCATTTTTTTTTGCATTTTTTTGCATTTTTTTTTGCATTTTTTTGCATTTTTTTTTTTACTTTTTTTGCATTTTTTTTTACATTTTTTTGCATTTTTTTTTGCATTTTTTTACATTTTTTTTGCATTTTTTTTTGCATTTTTTTTGCATTTTTTTTTGCATTTTTTTGCATTTTTTTTTTTTACTTTTTTTGCATTTTTTTTTGCATTTTTTTTGCATTTTTTTTGCATTTTTTTTGCATTTTTTTTTGCATTTTTTTTGCATTTTTTTTTGCATTTTTTTGCATTTTTTTTTGCATTTTTTTGTATTTTTTTGCATTTTTTTTTGCATTTTTTTTGCATTTTTTTTTTACATTTTTTTGCATTTTTTTTTGCATTTTTTTGCATTTTTTTTTTGCATTTTTTTGCATTTTTTTTTGCATTTTTTTTGCATTTTTTTGCATTTTTTTGCATTTTTTTTTGCATTTTTTTTGCATTTTTTTTTTACATTTTTTTGCATTTTTTTTGCATTTTTTTGCATTTTTTTTTGCATTTTTTTTGCATTTTTTTTTGCATTTTTTTGCATTTTTTTTTTGCATTTTTTTGCATTTTTTTTTTACTTTTTTTGCATTTTTTTTACATTTTTTTGCATTTTTTTTTTGCATTTTTTTTGCATTTTTTTACATTTTTTTTGCATTTTTTTTTGCATTTTTTTTGCATTTTTTTTTGCATTTTTTTGCATTTTTTTTTTGCATTTTTTTGCATTTTTTTTTTTACTTTTTTTGCATTTTTTTTACATTTTTTTGCATTTTTTTTTGCATTTTTTTACATTTTTTTTGCATTTTTTTTTGCATTTTTTTTGCATTTTTTTTTTGCATTTTTTTGCATTTTTTTTTTTACTTTTTTTGCATTTTTTTGCATTTTTTTTTTTACTTTTTTTGCATTTTTTTTTGCATTTTTTTTGCATTTTTTTTGCATTTTTTTTTGCATTTTTTTTGCATTTTTTTTTGCATTTTTTTGCATTTTTTTTTGCATTTTTTTGTATTTTTTTGCATTTTTTTTTGCATTTTTTTTGCATTTTTTTTGCATTTTTTTTGCATTTTTTTTGCATTTTTTTGCATTTTTTTTTTACATTTTTTTGCATTTTTTTTACATTTTTTTGCATTTTTTTTTTGCATTTTTTTTGCATTTTTTTACATTTTTTTTGCATTTTTTTTTGCATTTTTTTTGCATTTTTTTTTGCATTTTTTTGCATTTTTTTTGCATTTTTTTTGCATTTTTTTTTTACATTTTTTTGCATTTTTTTTTACATTTTTTTGCATTTTTTTTGCATTTTTTTGCATTTTTTTTGCATTTTTTTTGCATTTTTTTTGCATTTTTTTTGCATTTTTTTTTGCATTTTTTTTTACATTTTTTTGCATTTTTTTTACATTTTTTTGCATTTTTTTTTTGCATTTTTTTTTGCATTTTTTTTGCATTTTTTTTTTGCATTTTTTTGCATTTTTTTTTTTACTTTTTTTGCATTTTTTTGCATTTTTTTTTTTACTTTTTTTGCATTTTTTTTTGCATTTTTTTTGCATTTTTTTTGCATTTTTTTTTGCATTTTTTTTGCATTTTTTTTTGCATTTTTTTGCATTTTTTTTTGCATTTTTTTGTATTTTTTGCATTTTTTTTTGCATTTTTTTTGCATTTTTTTTGCATTTTTTTTGCATTTTTTTTGCATTTTTTTTGCATTTTTTTTTACATTTTTTTGCATTTTTTTTACATTTTTTTGCATTTTTTTTTTGCATTTTTTTTGCATTTTTTTACATTTTTTTTGCATTTTTTTTTGCATTTTTTTTGCATTTTTTTTTGCATTTTTTTGCATTTTTTTTGCATTTTTTTTGCATTTTTTTTTTACATTTTTTTGCATTTTTTTTTACATTTTTTTGCATTTTTTTTGCATTTTTTTGCATTTTTTTTGCATTTTTTTTGCATTTTTTTTGCATTTTTTTTGCATTTTTTTTGCATTTTTTTTTACATTTTTTTGCATTTTTTTTACATTTTTTTGCATTTTTTTTTTGCATTTTTTTTTGCATTTTTTTACATTTTTTTTGCATTTTTTTTTGCATTTTTTGCATTTTTTTTTTGCATTTTTTTTGCATTTTTTTTGCATTTTTTTGCATTTTTTTTACATTTTTTTTGCATTTTTTTTTTGCATTTTTTGCATTTTTTTTTGCATTTTTTTTGCATTTTTTTTTGCATTTTTTTTGCATTTTTTTTGCATTTTTTTTGCAATTTTTTTTGCATTTTTTTTGCATTTTTTTTACATTTTTTTTTGCATTTTTTTTGCATTTTTTTGCATTTTTTTGCATTTTTTTTTTGCATTTTTTTTGCATTTTTTTTTTACATTTTTTTGCATTTTTTTTTGCATTTTTTTGCATTTTTTTTGCATTTTTTTTTACATTTTTTTGCATTTTTTTTTTACATTTTTTTGCATTTTTTTGCATTTTTTTTGCATTTTTTTGCATTTTTTTGCATTTTTTTTGCATTTTTTTTTACATTTTTTTGCATTTTTTTTTACATTTTTTTGCATTTTTTTGCATTTTTTTTGCATTTTTTTTGCATTTTTTTTTGCATTTTTTTTGCATTTTTTTTGCATTTTTTTTGCATTTTTTTTTACATTTTTTTGCATTTTTTTTACATTTTTTTGCATTTTTTTTTTGCATTTTTTTTGCATTTTTTTACATTTTTTTTGCATTTTTTTTTGCATTTTTTTTGCATTTTTTTTTGCATTTTTTTGCATTTTTTTTTTGCATTTTTTTGCATTTTTTTTTTTACTTTTTTTGCATTTTTTTTTGCATTTTTTTTGCATTTTTTTTGCATTTTTTTTGCATTTTTTTTGCATTTTTTTTGCATTTTTTTTGCATTTTTTTGCATTTTTTTTTGCATTTTTTTGTATTTTTTTGCATTTTTTTTTGCATTTTTTTTGCATTTTTTTTTTACATTTTTTTGCATTTTTTTTGCATTTTTTTGCATTTTTTTTTTGCATTTTTTTGCATTTTTTTTTTGCATTTTTTTTGCATTTTTTTGCATTTTTTTGCATTTTTTTTTGCATTTTTTTTGCATTTTTTTTTTACATTTTTTTGCATTTTTTTTTGCATTTTTTTGCATTTTTTTTTTGCATTTTTTTTTGCATTTTTTTGCATTTTTTTGCATTTTTTTTTGCATTTTTTTTGCATTTTTTTTTTACATTTTTTTGCATTTTTTTTGCATTTTTTTGCATTTTTTTTTTGCATTGTTTTGCATTTTTTTTGCATTTTTTTTGCATTTTTTTACATTTTTTTTGCATTTTTTTTTGCATTTTTTGCATTTTTTTTTGCATTTTTTTTGCATTTTTTTTTGCATTTTTTTTGCATTTTTTTTGCATTTTTTTTGCAATTTTTTTTGCATTTTTTTTGCATTTTTTTTTGCATTTTTTTGCATTTTTTTTTGCATTTTTTTGCATTTTTTTTTTGCATTTTTTTTGCATTTTTTTACATTTTTTTTGCATTTTTTTTTGCATTTTTTGCATTTTTTTTTGCATTTTTTTTGCATTTTTTTTTGCATTTTTTTTGCATTTTTTTGCATTTTTTTTGCAATTTTTTTTGCATTTTTTTTGCATTTTTTTTACATTTTTTTTTGCATTTTTTTTGCATTTTTTTGCATTTTTTTTTGCATTTTTTTTGCATTTTTTTTTGCATTTTTTTGCATTTTTTTTTTGCATTTTTTTGCATTTTTTTTTTTACTTTTTTGCATTTTTTTTACATTTTTTTGCATTTTTTTTTGCATTTTTTTACATTTTTTTTGCATTTTTTTTTGCATTTTTTTTTTGCATTTTTTTTGCATTTTTTTACATTTTTTTTGCATTTTTTTTTGCATTTTTTTTGCATTTTTTTTTGCATTTTTTTTTTGCATTTTTTTGCATTTTTTTTTTTACTTTTTTTGCATTTTTTTTTACATTTTTTTGCATTTTTTTTTGCATTTTTTTACATTTTTTTTGCATTTTTTTTTGCATTTTTTTTGCATTTTTTTTTTGCATTTTTTTGCATTTTTTTTTTTACTTTTTTTGCATTTTTTTTTGCATTTTTTTTGCATTTTTTTTGCATTTTTTTTGCATTTTTTTTTGCATTTTTTTTGCATTTTTTTTTGCATTTTTTTGCATTTTTTTTTGCATTTTTTTGTATTTTTTTGCATTTTTTTTTGCATTTTTTTTGCATTTTTTTTTTACATTTTTTTGCATTTTTTTTTGCATTTTTTTGCATTTTTTTTTTGCATTTTTTTGCATTTTTTTTTTGCATTTTTTTTGCATTTTTTTGCATTTTTTTGCATTTTTTTTTGCATTTTTTTTGCATTTTTTTTTTACATTTTTTTGCATTTTTTTTGCATTTTTTTGCATTTTTTTTTTGCATTTTTTTTGCATTTTTTTGCATTTTTTTGCATTTTTTTTTGCATTTTTTTTGCATTTTTTTTTTACATTTTTTTGCATTTTTTTTTGCATTTTTTTGCATTTTTTTTTTGCATTTTTTTGCATTTTTTTTTTCATTTTTTTTGCATTTTTTTTACATTTTTTTTGCATTTTTTTTTGCATTTTTTGCATTTTTTTTTGCATTTTTTTTGCATTTTTTTTTGCATTTTTTTTGCATTTTTTTTGCATTTTTTTTGCAATTTTTTTTGCATTTTTTTTGCATTTTTTTTACATTTTTTTTTGCATTTTTTTTGCATTTTTTTGCATTTTTTTGCATTTTTTTTTGCATTTTTTTTGCATTTTTTTTTTACATTTTTTTGCATTTTTTTTTGCATTTTTTTGCATTTTTTTTGCATTTTTTTTTACATTTTTTTGCATTTTTTTTTTACATTTTTTTGCATTTTTTTTGCATTTTTTTTTGCATTTTTTTGCATTTTTTTGCATTTTTTTTGCATTTTTTTTTGCATTTTTTTTGCATTTTTTTTGCATTTTTTTTGCATTTTTTTTTACATTTTTTTGCATTTTTTTTACATTTTTTTGCATTTTTTTTTTGCATTTTTTTTGCATTTTTTTACATTTTTTTTGCATTTTTTTGCATTTTTTTTTTCATTTTTTTTGCATTTTTTTTACATTTTTTTTGCATTTTTTTTTGCATTTTTTGCATTTTTTTTTGCATTTTTTTTGCATTTTTTTTTGCATTTTTTTTGCATTTTTTTTGCATTTTTTTTGCAATTTTTTTTGCATTTTTTTGCATTTTTTTTTGCATTTTTTTTGCATTTTTTTTTGCATTTTTTTGCATTTTTTTTTTGCATTTTTTTGCATTTTTTTTTTTACTTTTTTTGCATTTTTTTTTGCATTTTTTTTGCATTTTTTTTGCATTTTTTTTTGCATTTTTTTTGCATTTTTTTTTGCATTTTTTTGCATTTTTTTTTGCATTTTTTTGTATTTTTTTGCATTTTTTTTTGCATTTTTTTTGCATTTTTTTTTTACATTTTTTTGCATTTTTTTTTGCATTTTTTTGCATTTTTTTTTTGCATTTTTTTGCATTTTTTTTGCATTTTTTTGCATTTTTTTGCATTTTTTTTTGCATTTTTTTTGCATTTTTTTTTTACATTTTTTTGCATTTTTTTTTGCATTTTTTTGCATTTTTTTTTTGCATTTTTTTTGCATTTTTTTGCATTTTTTTGCATTTTTTTTTGCATTTTTTTTGCATTTTTTTTTTACATTTTTTTGCATTTTTTTTGCATTTTTTTGCATTTTTTTTTTGCATTGTTTTGCATTTTTTTTGCATTTTTTTTGCATTTTTTTACATTTTTTTTGCATTTTTTTTTGCATTTTTTGCATTTTTTTTTGCATTTTTTTTGCATTTTTTTTTGCATTTTTTTTGCAATTTTTTTTGCATTTTTTTTGCATTTTTTTTACATTTTTTTTTACATTTTTTTGCATTTTTTTTTGCATTTTTTTTGCATTTTTTTGCATTTTTTTGCATTTTTTTTGCATTTTTTTTTTTACATTTTTTGCATTTTTTTTGCATTTTTTTGCATTTTTTTGCATTTTTTTTTGCATTTTTTTTTTGCATTTTTTTGCATTTTTTTTTTGCATTTTTTTTGCATTTTTTTGCATTTTTTTGCATTTTTTTTTGCATTTTTTTTTTGCATTTTTTTGCATTTTTTTTTTGCATTTTTTTTGCATTTTTTTGCATTTTTTTGCATTTTTTTTTGCATTTTTTTTGCATTTTTTTTTACATTTTTTTGCATTTTTTTTGCATTTTTTTGCATTTTTTTTTTGCATTTTTTTGCATTTTTTTTTTGCATTTTTTTTGCATTTTTTTTACATTTTTTTTGCATTTTTTTTTGCATTTTTTGCATTTTTTTTTGCATTTTTTTTGCATTTTTTTTTGCATTTTTTTTGCATTTTTTTTGCATTTTTTTTGCAATTTTTTTTGCATTTTTTTTGCATTTTTTTTACATTTTTTTTTGCATTTTTTTTGCATTTTTTTGCATTTTTTTTTGCATTTTTTTTGCATTTTTTTTTGCATTTTTTTGCATTTTTTTTTTGCATTTTTTTACATTTTTTTTTTTACTTTTTTTGCATTTTTTTTACATTTTTTTGCATTTTTTTTTGCATTTTTTTACATTTTTTTTGCATTTTTTTTTGCATTTTTTTTTTGCATTTTTTTTGCATTTTTTTACATTTTTTTTGCATTTTTTTTTGCATTTTTTTTGCATTTTTTTTTGCATTTTTTTGCATTTTTTTTTGCATTTTTTTGCATTTTTTTTTTTACTTTTTTTGCATTTTTTTTTACATTTTTTTGCATTTTTTTTTGCATTTTTTTACATTTTTTTTGCATTTTTTTTTGCATTTTTTTTGCATTTTTTTTTTGCATTTTTTTGCATTTTTTTTTTTTACTTTTTTTGCATTTTTTTTTGCATTTTTTTTGCATTTTTTTTGCATTTTTTTTGCATTTTTTTTTGCATTTTTTTTGCATTTTTTTTTGCATTTTTTTGCATTTTTTTTTGCATTTTTTTGTATTTTTTTGCATTTTTTTTTGCATTTTTTTTGCATTTTTTTTTTACATTTTTTTGCATTTTTTTTTGCATTTTTTTGCATTTTTTTTTTGCATTTTTTTGCATTTTTTTTTTGCATTTTTTTTGCATTTTTTTGCATTTTTTTGCATTTTTTTTTGCATTTTTTTTGCATTTTTTTTTTACATTTTTTTGCATTTTTTTTGCATTTTTTTGCATTTTTTTTTTGCATTTTTTTTGCATTTTTTTGCATTTTTTTGCATTTTTTTTTGCATTTTTTTTGCATTTTTTTTTTACATTTTTTTGCATTTTTTTTTGCATTTTTTTGCATTTTTTTTTTCATTTTTTTGCATTTTTTTTTTCATTTTTTTTGCATTTTTTTACATTTTTTTTGCATTTTTTTTTGCATTTTTTGCATTTTTTTTTGCATTTTTTTTGCATTTTTTTTTGCATTTTTTTTGCATTTTTTTTGCATTTTTTTTGCAATTTTTTTTGCATTTTTTTTGCATTTTTTTTACATTTTTTTTTGCATTTTTTTTGCATTTTTTTGCATTTTTTTTTGCATTTTTTTTGCATTTTTTTTTGCATTTTTTTGCATTTTTTTTGCATTTTTTTTGCATTTTTTTTTACATTTTTTTGCATTTTTTTTTACATTTTTTTGCATTTTTTTTGCATTTTTTTTGCATTTTTTTTGCATTTTTTTTGCATTTTTTTTGCATTTTTTTTGCATTTTTTTTGCATTTTTTTTGCATTTTTTTTTTACATTTTTTTGCATTTTTTTTACATTTTTTTGCATTTTTTTTTTGCATTTTTTTTGCATTTTTTTACATTTTTTTTTGCTTTTTTTTTTGCATTTTTTGCATTTTTTTTTGCATTTTTTTTGCATTTTTTTTTGCATTTTTTTGCATTTTTTTTGCATTTTTTTTGCATTTTTTTTTACATTTTTTTGCATTTTTTTTTACATTTTTTTGCATTTTTTTTGCATTTTTTTTGCATTTTTTTTGCATTTTTTTTGCATTTTTTTTGCATTTTTTTTGCATTTTTTTTGCATTTTTTTTTTACATTTTTTTGCATTATTTTTACATTTTTTGGCATTTTTTTTTTGCATTTTTTTTGCATTTTTTTACATTTTTTTTGCATTTTTTTTTGCATTTTTTGCATTTTTTTTTGCATTTTTTTTGCATTTTTTTTTGCATTTTTTTTGCATTTTTTTTGCATTTTTTTTGCAATTTTTTTTGCATTTTTTTTGCATTTTTTTTACATTTTTTTTTACATTTTTTTGCATTTTTTTTTGCATTTTTTTTGCATTTTTTTGCATTTTTTTGCATTTTTTTTGCATTTTTTTTTTTACATTTTTTGCATTTTTTTTGCATTTTTTTTGCATTTTTTTGCATTTTTTTGCATTTTTTTTTGCATTTTTTTTTGCATTTTTTTTGCATTTTTTTTTTACATTTTTTTGCATTTTTTTTGCATTTTTTTGCATTTTTTTTTGCATTTTTTTGCATTTTTTTTTTCATTTTTTTTGCATTTTTTTACATTTTTTTTGCATTTTTTTTTGCATTTTTTGCATTTTTTTTTGCATTTTTTTTGCATTTTTTTTTGCATTTTTTTTGCATTTTTTTTGCATTTTTTTTGCAATTTTTTTTGCATTTTTTTTGCATTTTTTTTACATTTTTTTTTGCATTTTTTTTGCATTTTTTTGCATTTTTTTTTGCATTTTTTTTGCATTTTTTTTTGCATTTTTTTGCATTTTTTTTGCATTTTTTTTGCATTTTTTTTTACATTTTTTTGCATTTTTTTTTACATTTTTTTGCATTTTTTTTGCATTTTTTTGCATTTTTTTTGCATTTTTTTTGCATTTTTTTTGCATTTTTTTTGCATTTTTTTTGCATTTTTTTTGCATTTTTTTTGCATTTTTTTTTTACATTTTTTTGCATTTTTTTTACATTTTTTTGCATTTTTTTTTTGCATTTTTTTTGCATTTTTTTACATTTTTTTTTGCATTTTTTTTTGCATTTTTTGCATTTTTTTTTGCATTTTTTTTGCATTTTTTTTTGCATTTTTTTGCATTTTTTTTGCATTTTTTTTGCATTTTTTTTTACATTTTTTTGCATTTTTTTTTACATTTTTTTGCATTTTTTTTGCATTTTTTTTGCATTTTTTTTGCATTTTTTTTGCATTTTTTTTGCATTTTTTTTGCATTTTTTTTGCATTTTTTTTTTTACATTTTTTTGCATTATTTTTACATTTTTTGGCATTTTTTTTTTGCATTTTTTTTGCATTTTTTTACATTTTTTTTGCATTTTTTTTTGCATTTTTTGCATTTTTTTTTGCATTTTTTTTGCATTTTTTTTTGCATTTTTTTTGCATTTTTTTTGCATTTTTTTTGCAATTTTTTTTGCATTTTTTTTGCATTTTTTTTACATTTTTTTTTACATTTTTTTGCATTTTTTTTTGCATTTTTTTTGCATTTTTTTGCATTTTTTTGCATTTTTTTTGCATTTTTTTTTTTACATTTTTTGCATTTTTTTTGCATTTTTTTTGCATTTTTTTTGCATTTTTTTGCATTTTTTTTTGCATTTTTTTTTTGCATTTTTTTGCATTTTTTTTTTGCATTTTTTTTGCATTTTTTTGCATTTTTTTGCATTTTTTTTTGCATTTTTTTTGCATTTTTTTTTACATTTTTTTGCATTTTTTTTTGCATTTTTTTGCATTTTTTTTTTGCATTTTTTTGCATTTTTTTTTTGCATTTTTTTTGCATTTTTTTACATTTTTTTTGCATTTTTTTTTGCATTTTTTGCATTTTTTTTTGCATTTTTTTTGCATTTTTTTTTTGCATTTTTTTTGCATTTTTTTTGCATTTTTTTTGCAATTTTTTTTGCATTTTTTTTGCATTTTTTTTACATTTTTTTTTGCATTTTTTTTGCATTTTTTTGCATTTTTTTTTGCATTTTTTTTGCATTTTTTTTTGCATTTTTTTGCATTTTTTTTTTGCATTTTTTTGCATTTTTTTTTTTACTTTTTTTGCATTTTTTTTACATTTTTTTGCATTTTTTTTTGCATTTTTTTACATTTTTTTTGCATTTTTTTTTGCATTTTTTTTTTGCATTTTTTTTGCATTTTTTTACATTTTTTTTGCATTTTTTTTTGCATTTTTTTTGCATTTTTTTTTGCATTTTTTTGCATTTTTTTTTTGCATTTTTTTGCATTTTTTTTTTTACTTTTTTTGCATTTTTTTTTACATTTTTTTGCATTTTTTTTTGCATTTTTTTACATTTTTTTGCATTTTTTTTTGCATTTTTTTTGCATTTTTTTTTTGCATTTTTTTGCATTTTTTTTTTTACTTTTTTTGCATTTTTTTTTGCATTTTTTTTGCATTTTTTTTGCATTTTTTTTGCATTTTTTTTTGCATCTTTTTTGCATTTTTTTTTGCATTTTTTTGCATTTTTTTTTGCATTTTTTTGTATTTTTTTGCATTTTTTTTTGCATTTTTTTTGCATTTTTTTTTTACATTTTTTTGCAATTTTTTTTGCATTTTTTTGCATTTTTTTTTTGCATTTTTTTGCATTTTTTTTTTGCATTTTTTTTGCATTTTTTTGCATTTTTTTGCATTTTTTTTTGCATTTTTTTTGCATTTTTTTTTTACATTTTTTTGCATTTTTTTTGCATTTTTTTGCATTTTTTTTTTGCATTTTTTTTGCATTTTTTTGCATTTTTTTGCATTTTTTTTTGCATTTTTTTTGCATTTTTTTTTTACATTTTTTTGCATTTTTTTTTGCATTTTTTTGCATTTTTTTTTTGCATTTTTTTGCATTTTTTTTTCATTTTTTTTGCATTTTTTTACATTTTTTTTGCATTTTTTTTTGCATTTTTTGCATTTTTTTTTGCATTTTTTTTGCATTTTTTTTTGCATTTTTTTTGCATTTTTTTTGCATTTTTTTTGCAATTTTTTTTGCATTTTTTTTGCATTTTTTTTACATTTTTTTTTGCATTTTTTTTGCATTTTTTTGCATTTTTTTTTGCATTTTTTTTGCATTTTTTTTTGCATTTTTTTGCATTTTTTTGCATTTTTTTTGCATTTTTTTTTACATTTTTTTGCATTTTTTTTTACATTTTTTTGCATTTTTTTTGCATTTTTTTTGCATTTTTTTTGCATTTTTTTTGCATTTTTTTTGCATTTTTTTTGCATTTTTTTTGCATTTTTTTTTTACATTTTTTTGCATTTTTTTTACATTTTTTTGCATTTTTTTTTTGCATTTTTTTTGCATTTTTTTACATTTTTTTTGCATTTTTTTTTGCATTTTTTTTGCATTTTTTTTTTTACATTTTTTTGCATTTTTTTTTGCATTTTTTTGCATTTTTTTTTTGCATTTTTTTGCATTTTTTTTTTGCATTTTTTTTGCATTTTTTTGCATTTTTTTGCATTTTTTTTTGCATTTTTTTTGCATTTTTTTTTTTACATTTTTTTGCATTTTTTTTTGCATTTTTTTGCATTTTTTTTTGCATTTTTTTTGCATTTTTTTGCATTTTTTTGCATTTTTTTTGCATTTTTTTTGCATTTTTTTGCATTTTTTTTGCATTTTTTTTGCATTTTTTTTTACATTTTTTTGCATTTTTTTTTACATTTTTTTGCATTTTTTTTGCATTTTTTTTGCATTTTTTTTGCATTTTTTTTTGCATTTTTTTTGCATTTTTTTTGCATTTTTTTTGCATTTTTTTTACATTTTTTTGCATTTTTTTTACATTTTTTTGCATTTTTTTTTTGCATTTTTTTTGCATTTTTTTACATTTTTTTTGCATTTTTTTTTGCATTTTTTTTGCATTTTTTTTTGCATTTTTTTGCATTTTTTTTTTGCATTTTTTTGCATTTTTTTTTTTACTTTTTTTGCATTTTTTTTGCATTTTTTTTTGCATTTTTTTTGCATTTTTTTTTGCATTTTTTTGCATTTTTTTTTGCATTTTTTTGTATTTTTTTGCATTTTTTTTTGCATTTTTTTTGCATTTTTTTTTTACATTTTTTTGCATTTTTTTTTGCATTTTTTTGCATTTTTTTTTTGCATTTTTTTGCATTTTTTTTTTGCATTTTTTTTGCATTTTTTTGCATTTTTTTGCATTTTTTTTTGCATTTTTTTTGCATTTTTTTTTTACATTTTTTTGCATTTTTTTTTGCATTTTTTTGCATTTTTTTTTTGCATTTTTTTTGCATTTTTTTGCATTTTTTTTAACTTTTTTGCATTTTTTTTTGCATTTTTTTTGCATTTTTTTTGCATTTTATTTGCATTTTTTTTGCATTTTTTTGCATTTTTTTTTGCATTTTTTTGCATTTTTTTGCATTTTTTTGCATTTTTTTTGCATTTTTTTTGCATTTTTTTGCATTTTTTTTGCATTTTTTTTGCATTTTTTTTTACATTTTTTTGCATTTTTTTTTACATTTTTTTGCATTTTTTTGCATTTTTTTTGCATTTTTTTTGCATTTTTTTTTGCATTTTTTTTGCATTTTTTTTGCATTTTTTTTGCATTTTTTTTTACATTTTTTTGCATTTTTTTTACATTTTTTTGCATTTTTTTTTTGCATTTTTTTTGCATTTTTTTACATTTTTTTTGCATTTTTTTTTGCATTTTTTTTGCATTTTTTTTTGCATTTTTTTGCATTTTTTTTTTGCATTTTTTTGCATTTTTTTTTTTACTTTTTTTGCATTTTTTTTGCATTTTTTTTTGCATTTTTTTTGCATTTTTTTTTGCATTTTTTTGCATTTTTTTTTGCATTTTTTTGTATTTTTTTGCATTTTTTTTTGCATTTTTTTTGCATTTTTTTTTACATTTTTTTGCATTATTTTTTTGCATTTTTTTGCATTTTTTTTTTGCATTTTTTTGCATTTTTTTTTGCATTTTTTTTGCATTTTTTTGCATTTTTTTGCATTTTTTTTTGCATTTTTTTTGCATTTTTTTTTTACATTTTTTTGCATTTTTTTTTGCATTTTTTTGCATTTTTTTTTTGCATTTTTTTTGCATTTTTTTGCATTTTTTTTAACTTTTTTTGCATTTTTTTTTGCATTTTTTTTGCATTTTTTTTGCATTTTTTTTGCATTTTTTTTGCATTTTTTTGCATTTTTTTTGCATTTTTTTTGCATTTTTTTTTACATTTTTTTGTATTTTTTTTTACATTTTTTTGCATTTTTTTTTGCATTTTTTTTGCATTTTTTTTGCATTTTTTTTTGCATTTTTTTTGCATTTTTTTTGCATTTTTTTTGCATTTTTTTTTACATTTTTTTGCATTTTTTTACATTTTTTTGCATTTTTTTTTTGCATTTTTTTTGCATTTTTTTACATTTTTTTTGCATTTTTTTTTGCATTTTTTTTGCATTTTTTTTTGCATTTTTTTGCATTTTTTTTTTGCATTTTTTTGCATTTTTTTTTTACTTTTTTTGCATTTTTTTTGCATTTTTTTTTGCATTTTTTTTGCATTTTTTTTTGCATTTTTTTGCATTTTTTTTTGCATTTTTTTGTATTTTTTTGCATTTTTTTTTGCATTTTTTTTTGCATTTTTTTGCATTTTTTTTTTGCATTTTTTTGCATTTTTTTTTTGCATTTTTTTTGCATTTTTTTGCATTTTTTTGCATTTTTTTTTGCATTTTTTTTGCATTTTTTTTTTACATTTTTTTGCATTTTTTTTTGCATTTTTTTGCATTTTTTTTTGCATTTTTTTTGCATTTTTTTGCATTTTTTTGCATTTTTTTTTGCATTTTTTTTGCATTTTTTTTTTACATTTTTTTGCATTTTTTTTTGCATTTTTTTGCATTTTTTTTTTGCATTGTTTTGCATTTTTTTTGCATTTTTTTTTGCATTTTTTTACATTTTTTTTGCATTTTTTTTTGCATTTTTTGCATTTTTTTTTGCATTTTTTTTGCATTTTTTTTGCATTTTTTTTGCATTTTTTTTGCATTTTTTTTGCAATTTTTTTTGCATTTTTTTTGCATTTTTTTTACATTTTTTTTTACATTTTTTTGCATTTTTTTTTGCATTTTTTTTGCATTTTTTTGCATTTTTTTGCATTTTTTTTGCATTTTTTTTTTTACATTTTTTGCATTTTTTTTGCATTTTTTTTGCATTTTTTTGCATTTTTTTGCATTTTTTTTGCATTTTTTTTTTGCATTTTTTTGCATTTTTTTTTTGCATTTTTTTTGCATTTTTTTGCATTTTTTTGCATTTTTTTTTGCATTTTTTTTGCATTTTTTTTTACATTTTTTTGCATTTTTTTTTGCATTTTTTTGCATTTTTTTTTTGCATTTTTTTGCATTTTTTTTTTGCATTTTTTTTGCATTTTTTTACATTTTTTTTGCATTTTTTTTTGCATTTTTTGCATTTTTTTTTGCATTTTTTTTGCATTTTTTTTTGCATTTTTTTTGCATTTTTTTTGCATTTTTTTTGCAATTTTTTTTGCATTTTTTTTGCATTTTTTTTACATTTTTTTTTGCATTTTTTTTGCATTTTTTTGCATTTTTTTTTGCATTTTTTTTGCATTTTTTTTTGCATTTTTTTGCATTTTTTTTTTGCATTTTTTTGCATTTTTTTTTTTACTTTTTTTGCATTTTTTTTACATTTTTTTGCATTTTTTTTTTGCATTTTTTTTGCATTTTTTTACATTTTTTTTGCATTTTTTTTTGCATTTTTTTTGCATTTTTTTTTGCATTTTTTTGCATTTTTTTTTGCATTTTTTTGCATTTTTTTTTTTACTTTTTTTGCATTTTTTTTTTACATTTTTTTGCATTTTTTTTGCATTTTTTTACATTTTTTTTGCATTTTTTTTTGCATTTTTTTTGCATTTTTTTTTTGCATTTTTTTGCATTTTTTTTTTTACTTTTTTTGCATTTTTTTTTTGCATTTTTTTTGCATTTTTTTTTGCATTTTTTTGCATTTTTTTTTGCATTTTTTTGTATTTTTTTGCATTTTTTTTTGCATTTTTTTTGCATTTTTTTTTTACATTTTTTTGCATTTTTTTTTGCATTTTTTTGCATTTTTTTTTTGCATTTTTTTGCATTTTTTTTTTGCATTTTTTTTGCATTTTTTTGCATTTTTTTGCATTTTTTTTTGCATTTTTTTTGCATTTTTTTTTTACATTTTTTTGCATTTTTTTTGCATTTTTTTGCATTTTTTTTTTGCATTTTTTTTGCATTTTTTTGCATTTTTTTTGCATTTTTTTTGCATTTTTTTTTACATTTTTTTGCATTTTTTTTTACATTTTTTTGCATTTTTTTTTTGCATTTTTTTTGCATTTTTTTACATTTTTTTTGCATTTTTTTTTGCATTTTTTGCATTTTTTTTTGCATTTTTTTTGCATTTTTTTTTGCATTTTTTTTGCATTTTTTTTGCATTTTTTTTGCAATTTTTTTTGCATTTTTTTTGCATTTTTTTTACATTTTTTTTTGCATTTTTTTTGCATTTTTTTGCATTTTTTTTGCATTTTTTTTGCATTTTTTTTTGCATTTTTTTTGCATTTTTTTTTGCATTTTTTTGCATTTTTTTTTGCATTTTTTTGTATTTTTTTGCATTTTTTTTTGCATTTTTTTTGCATTTTTTTTTTACATTTTTTTGCATTTTTTTTTGCATTTTTTTTTGCATTTTTTTGCATTTTTTTTTTGCATTTTTTTGCATTTTTTTTTTGCATTTTTTTGCATTTTTTTTGCATTTTTTTGCATTTTTTTTTGCATTTTTTTTGCATTTTTTTTTTTACATTTTTTTGCATTTTTTTTGCATTTTTTTGCATTTTTTTTTTGCATTTTTTTTGCATTTTTTTGCATTTTTTTGCATTTTTTTTGCATTTTTTTTGCATTTTTTTTTTTACATTTTTTTGCATTTTTTTTTGCATTTTTTTGCATTTTTTTTTTGCATTTTTTTGCATTTTTTTTTCATTTTTTTGCATTTTTTTACATTTTTTTTGCATTTTTTTTTGCATTTTTTGCATTTTTTTTTGCATTTTTTTTGCATTTTTTTTTGCATTTTTTTTGCATTTTTTTTGCATTTTTTTTGCAATTTTTTTTGCATTTTTTTGCATTTTTTTTACATTTTTTTTTGCATTTTTTTTGCATTTTTTGCATTTTTTTTGCATTTTTTTTGCATTTTTTTTGCATTTTTTTGTATTTTTTTGCATTTTTTTTTGCATTTTTTTTGCATTTTTTTTTACATTTTTTTGCATTTTTTTTGCATTTTTTTTGCATTTTTTTTTGCATTTTTTTGCATTTTTTTTTTGCATTTTTATTTTTTGCATTTTTTTTTTGCATTTTTTTTGCATTTTTTTTGCATTTTTTTGCATTTTTTTTGCTATTTTTTGTTTTTTTGATTTTTTGCATTTTTTTTTGCATTTTTTTTGCATTTTTTTTTTACATTTTTTTGCATTTTTTTTTGCATTTTTTTGCATTTTTTTTTGCATTTTTTTTGCATTTTTTTGCATTTTTTTGCATTTTTTTTTGCATTTTTTTTGCATTTTTTTTTTTACATTTTTTTGCATTTTTTTTTGCATTTTTTTGCATTTTTTTTTGCATTGTTTTGCATTTTTTTGCATTTTTTTTGCATTTTTTTACATTTTTTTTGCATTTTTTTTTGCATTTTTTGCATTTTTTTTTGCATTTTTTTGCATTTTTTTTTGCATTTTTTTTGCATTTTTTTTGCATTTTTTTTGCATTTTTTTTTACATTTTTTTGCATTTTTTTTTACATTTTTTTGCATTTTTTTTTTGCATTTTTTTTGCATTTTTTTACATTTTTTTTGCATTTTTTTTTGCATTTTTTGCATTTTTTTTTGCATTTTTTTTGCATTTTTTTTTGCATTTTTTTTGCATTTTTTTTGCATTTTTTTTGCAATTTTTTTTGCATTTTTTTTGCATTTTTTTTACATTTTTTTTTGCATTTTTTTTGCATTTTTTTGCATTTTTTTTGCATTTTTTTTGCATTTTTTTTTGCATTTTTTTTGCATTTTTTTTTGCATTTTTTTGCATTTTTTTTTGCATTTTTTTGTATTTTTTTGCATTTTTTTTTGCATTTTTTTTGCATTTTTTTTTTTACATTTTTTTGCATTTTTTTTGCATTTTTTTTTGCATTTTTTTGCATTTTTTTTTTGCATTTTTTTGCATTTTTTTTTTGCATTTTTTTGCATTTTTTTTGCATTTTTTTGCATTTTTTTTTGCATTTTTTTTGCATTTTTTTTTTTTACATTTTTTTGCATTTTTTTTGCATTTTTTTGCATTTTTTTTTTGCATTTTTTTTGCATTTTTTTGCATTTTTTTGCATTTTTTTTGCATTTTTTTTGCATTTTTTTTGCATTTTTTTTGCATTTTTTTTGCATTTTTTTTTACATTTTTTTGCATTTTTTTTACATTTTTTTGCATTTTTTTTTTGCATTTTTTTTGCATTTTTTTACATTTTTTTTGCATTTTTTTTTGCATTTTTTTTGCATTTTTTTTTGCATTTTTTTGCATTTTTTTTGCATTTTTTTTGCATTTTTTTTTACATTTTTTTGCATTTTTTTTTACATTTTTTTGCATTTTTTTGCATTTTTTTTGCATTTTTTTTGCATTTTTTTTGCATTTTTTTTGCATTTTTTTTGCATTTTTTTTTACATTTTTTTGCATTTTTTTTTACATTTTTTTGCATTTTTTTTTTGCATTTTTTTTGCATTTTTTTACATTTTTTTTGCATTTTTTTTTGCATTTTTTGCATTTTTTTTTGCATTTTTTTTGCATTTTTTTTTGCATTTTTTTTGCATTTTTTTTGCATTTTTTTTGCAATTTTTTTTGCATTTTTTTGCATTTTTTTTACATTTTTTTTTGCATTTTTTTTGCATTTTTTTGCATTTTTTTTGCATTTTTTTTGCATTTTTTTTTGCATTTTTTTTGCATTTTTTTTTGCATTTTTTTGCATTTTTTTTGCATTTTTTTGTATTTTTTTGCATTTTTTTTTGCATTTTTTTTGCATTTTTTTTTTACATTTTTTTGCATTTTTTTTTGCATTTTTTTTTGCATTTTTTTGCATTTTTTTTTTGCATTTTTTTGCATTTTTTTTTTGCATTTTTTTGCATTTTTTTTTGCATTTTTTTGCATTTTTTTTTGCATTTTTTTTGCATTTTTTTTTTTTACATTTTTTTGCATTTTTTTTGCATTTTTTTGCATTTTTTTTTTGCATTTTTTTTGCATTTTTTTGCATTTTTTTGCATTTTTTTTGCATTTTTTTTGCATTTTTTTTTTACATTTTTTTGCATTTTTTTTTGCATTTTTTTGCATTTTTTTTTTGCATTTTTTTACATTTTTTTTGCATTTTTTTTTGCATTTTTTGCATTTTTTTTTGCATTTTTTTTGCATTTTTTTTTGCATTTTTTTTGCATTTTTTTTGCATTTTTTTTGCAATTTTTTTTGCATTTTTTTTGCATTTTTTTTACATTTTTTTTTGCATTTTTTTTGCATTTTTTTGCATTTTTTTTGCATTTTTTTTGCATTTTTTTTGCATTTTTTTGTATTTTTTTGCATTTTTTTTTGCATTTTTTTTGCATTTTTTTGCATTTTTTTGCATTTTTTTTTTGCATTTTTTTGCATTTTTTTTTTGCATTTTTTTTGCATTTTTTTGCATTTTTTTGCATTTTTTTTTGCATTTTTTTTGCATTTTTTTTTACATTTTTTTGCATTTTTTTTTGCATTTTTTTGCATTTTTTTTTTGCATTTTTTTTGCATTTTTTTGCATTTTTTTGCATTTTTTTTTGCATTTTTTTTGCATTTTTTTTTTACATTTTTTTGCATTTTTTTTTGCATTTTTTTGCATTTTTTTTTTGCATTGTTTTGCATTTTTTTGCATTTTTTTTGCATTTTTTTACATTTTTTTTGCATTTTTTTTTGCATTTTTTGCATTTTTTTTTGCATTTTTTTTGCATTTTTTTTTGCATTTTTTTTGCATTTTTTTTGCATTTTTTTTGCAATTTTTTTTGCATTTTTTTTGCATTTTTTTTACATTTTTTTTTACATTTTTTTGCATTTTTTTTGCATTTTTTTTGCATTTTTTTGCATTTTTTTGCATTTTTTTTTGCATTTTTTTTTTGCATTTTTTTGCATTTTTTTTTGCATTTTTTTTGCATTTTTTTGCATTTTTTTGCATTTTTTTTTGCATTTTTTTTGCATTTTTTTTTACATTTTTTTGCATTTTTTTTTGCATTTTTTTTTTGCATTTTTTTGCATTTTTTTTTTGCATTTTTTTTGCATTTTTTTACATTTTTTTTGCATTTTTTTTGCATTTTTTTTTACATTTTTTTGCATTTTTTTTTACATTTTTTTGCATTTTTTTTGCATTTTTTTTGCATTTTTTTTGCATTTTTTTTGCATTTTTTTTGCATTTTTTTTGCATTTTTTTTGCATTTTTTTTTACATTTTTTTTGCATTTTTTTTACATTTTTTTGCATTTTTTTTTTGCATTTTTTTTGCATTTTTTTACATTTTTTTTGCATTTTTTTTTTGCATTTTTTGCATTTTTTTTTGCATTTTTTTTGCATTTTTTTTTGCATTTTTTTTGCATTTTTTTTGCATTTTTTTTGCAATTTTTTTTGCATTTTTTTTGCATTTTTTTTACATTTTTTTTTGCATTTTTTTTGCATTTTTTTGCATTTTTTTTGCATTTTTTTTGCATTTTTTTTTGCATTTTTTTTGCATTTTTTTTTGCATTTTTTTGCATTTTTTTTTGCATTTTTTTGTATTTTTTTGCATTTTTTTTTGCATTTTTTTTGCATTTTTTTTTTACATTTTTTTGCATTTTTTTTTGCATTTTTTTGCATTTTTTTTTGCATTTTTTTGCATTTTTTTTTTGCATTTTTTTGCATTTTTTTTGCATTTTTTTGCATTTTTTTTTGCATTTTTTTTGCATTTTTTTTTTTACATTTTTTTGCATTTTTTTTGCATTTTTTTGCATTTTTTTTTTGCATTTTTTTTGCATTTTTTTGCATTTTTTTGCATTTTTTTTTGCATTTTTTTTGCATTTTTTTTTTACATTTTTTTGCATTTTTTTTTGCATTTTTTTGCATTTTTTTTTTGCATTTTTTTGCATTTTTTTTTTCATTTTTTTTGCATTTTTTTACATTTTTTTTGCATTTTTTTTTGCATTTTTTGCATTTTTTTTTGCATTTTTTTTGCATTTTTTTTTGCATTTTTTTTGCATTTTTTTTGCATTTTTTTACATTTTTTTTGCATTTTTTTGTATTTTTTTGCATTTTTTTTTGCATTTTTTTTGCATTTTTTTGCATTTTTTTGCATTTTTTTTTTGCATTTTTTTGCATTTTTTTTTGCATTTTTTTTGCATTTTTTTGCATTTTTTTGCATTTTTTTTTGCATTTTTTTTGCATTTTTTTTTTACATTTTTTTGCATTTTTTTTTGCATTTTTTTGCATTTTTTTTTTGCATTTTTTTTGCATTTTTTTGCATTTTTTTGCATTTTTTTTTGCATTTTTTTTGCATTTTTTTTTTACATTTTTTTGCATTTTTTTTTGCATTTTTTTGCATTTTTTTTTTGCATTGTTTTGCATTTTTTTGCATTTTTTTTGCATTTTTTTACATTTTTTTTGCATTTTTTTTTGCATTTTTTGCATTTTTTTTTGCATTTTTTTTGCATTTTTTTTTGCATTTTTTTTGCATTTTTTTTGCATTTTTTTTGCAATTTTTTTTGCATTTTTTTTGCATTTTTTTTACATTTTTTTTTACATTTTTTTGCATTTTTTTTGCATTTTTTTTGCATTTTTTTGCATTTTTTTGCATTTTTTTTGCATTTTTTTTTTTACATTTTTTGCATTTTTTTTGCATTTTTTTTGCATTTTTTTGCATTTTTTTGCATTTTTTTTTGCATTTTTTTTTTGCATTTTTTTGCATTTTTTTTTGCATTTTTTTTGCATTTTTTTGCATTTTTTTGCATTTTTTTTTGCATTTTTTTTGCATTTTTTTTTACATTTTTTTGCATTTTTTTTTGCATTTTTTTTTGCATTTTTTTGCATTTTTTTTTTGCATTTTTTTTGCATTTTTTTACATTTTTTTTGCATTTTTTTTGCATTTTTTTTTACATTTTTTTGCATTTTTTTTTACATTTTTTTGCATTTTTTTTGCATTTTTTTTGCATTTTTTTTGCATTTTTTTTGCATTTTTTTTGCATTTTTTTTGCATTTTTTTTGCATTTTTTTTTACATTTTTTTGCATTTTTTTTTACATTTTTTTGCATTTTTTTTTTGCATTTTTTTTGCATTTTTTTACATTTTTTTTGCATTTTTTTTTTGCATTTTTTGCATTTTTTTTTGCATTTTTTTTGCATTTTTTTTTGCATTTTTTTTGCATTTTTTTTGCATTTTTTTTGCAATTTTTTTTGCATTTTTTTTGCATTTTTTTTACATTTTTTTTTGCATTTTTTTTGCATTTTTTTGCATTTTTTTTGCATTTTTTTTGCATTTTTTTTTGCATTTTTTTTGCATTTTTTTTTGCATTTTTTTGCATTTTTTTTTGCATTTTTTTGTATTTTTTTGCATTTTTTTTTGCATTTTTTTTGCATTTTTTTTTTACATTTTTTTGCATTTTTTTTTGCATTTTTTTGCATTTTTTTTTGCATTTTTTTGCATTTTTTTTTTGCATTTTTTTGCATTTTTTTTGCATTTTTTTGCATTTTTTTTTGCATTTTTTTTGCATTTTTTTTTTACATTTTTTTGCATTTTTTTTTGCATTTTTTTTGCATTTTTTTTTTTACATTTTTTTGCATTTTTTTTTGCATTTTTTTGCATTTTTTTTTGCATTTTTTTGCATTTTTTTTTTCATTTTTTTTGCATTTTTTTACATTTTTTTTGCATTTTTTTTTGCATTTTTTGCATTTTTTTTTGCATTTTTTTTGCATTTTTTTTTGCATTTTTTTTGCATTTTTTTTGCATTTTTTTACATTTTTTTTGCATTTTTTTTTGCATTTTTTTTGCATTTTTTTTTTGCATTTTTTTGCATTTTTTTTTTTACTTTTTTTGCATTTTTTTTTGCATTTTTTTTGCATTTTTTTTGCATTTTTTTTGCATTTTTTTTTGCATTTTTTTTGCATTTTTTTTTGCATTTTTTTGCATTTTTTTTTGCATTTTTTTTGCATTTTTTTTTGCATTTTTTTTGCATTTTTTTTGCATTTTTTTACATTTTTTTTGCATTTTTTTTTGCATTTTTTTTGCATTTTTTTTTGCATTTTTTTGCATTTTTTTTTGCATTTTTTTGTATTTTTTTGCATTTTTTTTTGCATTTTTTTTGCATTTTTTTTTTACATTTTTTTGCATTTTTTTTGCATTTTTTTGCATTTTTTTTTTGCATTTTTTTGCATTTTTTTTTGCATTTTTTTTGCATTTTTTTGCATTTTTTTGCATTTTTTTTTGCATTTTTTTTGCATTTTTTTTTTACATTTTTTTGCATTTTTTTTGCATTTTTTTGCATTTTTTTTTTTCATTTTTTTTGCATTTTTTTACATTTTTTTTGCATTTTTTTTTGCATTTTTTGCATTTTTTTTTGCATTTTTTTTGCATTTTTTTTTGCATTTTTTTTGCATTTTTTTTGCATTTTTTTTGCAATTTTTTTTGCATTTTTTTTGCATTTTTTTTTGCATTTTTTTGCATTTTTTTTTGCATTTTTTTGCATTTTTTTTTTGCATTTTTTTGCATTTTTTTTTTTACTTTTTTTTCATTTTTTTTACATTTTTTTGCATTTTTTTTTGCATTTTTTTACATTTTTTTTGCATTTTTTTTTGCATTTTTTTTGCATTTTTTTTTTGCATTTTTTTGCATTTTTTTTTTTACTTTTTTTGCATTTTTTTTTGCATTTTTTTTGCATTTTTTTTGCATTTTTTTTGCATTTTTTTTTGCATTTTTTTTGCATTTTTTTTTGCATTTTTTTGCATTTTTTTTGCATTTTTTTGTATTTTTTTGCATTTTTTTTTGCATTTTTTTTGCATTTTTTTTTTACATTTTTTTGCATTTTTTTTTGCATTTTTTTGCATTTTTTTTTTGCATTTGTTTGCATTTTTTTTTTGCATTTTTTTTGCATTTTTTTGCATTTTTTTGCATTTTTTTTTGCATTTTTTTTGCATTTTTTTTTTACATTTTTTTGCATTTTTTTTGCATTTTTTTGCATTTTTTTTTTGCATTTTTTTTGCATTTTTTTGCATTTTTTTGCATTTTTTTTTGCATTTTTTTTGCATTTTTTTTTTACATTTTTTTGCATTTTTTTTTGCATTTTTTTGCATTTTTTTTTTGCATTTTTTTGCATTTTTTTTTTTCATTTTTTTTGCATTTTTTTACATTTTTTTTGCATTTTTTTTTGCATTTTTTGCATTTTTTTTTGCATTTTTTTTGCATTTTTTTTTGCATTTTTTTTGCATTTTTTTTGCATTTTTTTTGCAATTTTTTTTGCATTTTTTTTGCATTTTTTTTACATTTTTTTTTGCATTTTTTTTGCATTTTTTTGCATTTTTTTTTTGCATTTTTTTTGCATTTTTTTTTGCATTTTTTTGCATTTTTTTTGCATTTTTTTTGCATTTTTTTTTACATTTTTTTGCATTTTTTTTTACATTTTTTTGCATTTTTTTTGCATTTTTTTTGCATTTTTTTTGCATTTTTTTTGCATTTTTTTTGCATTTTTTTTGCATTTTTTTTGCATTTTTTTTTACATTTTTTTGCATTTTTTTTTACATTTTTTTGCATTTTTTTTTTGCATTTTTTTTGCATTTTTTTACATTTTTTTTGCATTTTTTTTTGCATTTTTTTTGCATTTTTTTTTGCATTTTTTTGCATTTTTTTTGCATTTTTTTTGCATTTTTTTTTACATTTTTTTGCATTTTTTTTTACATTTTTTTGCATTTTTTTTGCATTTTTTTTGCATTTTTTTTGCATTTTTTTTGCATTTTTTTTGCATTTTTTTTGCATTTTTTTTGCATTTTTTTTTACATTTTTTTGCATTTTTTTTACATTTTTTTGCATTTTTTTTTTGCATTTTTTTTGCATTTTTTTACATTTTTTTTGCATTTTTTTTTTGCATTTTTTGCATTTTTTTTTGCATTTTTTTTGCATTTTTTTTTGCATTTTTTTTGCATTTTTTTTGCATTTTTTTTGCAATTTTTTTTGCATTTTTTTTGCATTTTTTTTACATTTTTTTTTGCATTTTTTTTGCATTTTTTTGCATTTTTTTTGCATTTTTTTTGCATTTTTTTTTGCATTTTTTTTGCATTTTTTTTTGCATTTTTTTGCATTTTTTTTTGCATTTTTTTGTATTTTTTTGCATTTTTTTTTGCATTTTTTTTGCATTTTTTTTTTACATTTTTTTGCATTTTTTTTTGCATTTTTTTGCATTTTTTTTTGCATTTTTTTGCATTTTTTTTTTGCATTTTTTTGCATTTTTTTTGCATTTTTTTGCATTTTTTTTTGCATTTTTTTTGCATTTTTTTTTTACATTTTTTTGCATTTTTTTTGCATTTTTTTGCATTTTTTTTTTGCATTTTTTTTGCATTTTTTTGCATTTTTTTGCATTTTTTTTTGCATTTTTTTTGCATTTTTTTTTTACATTTTTTTGCATTTTTTTTTGCATTTTTTTGCATTTTTTTTTTGCATTTTTTTGCATTTTTTTTTTCATTTTTTTTGCATTTTTTTACATTTTTTTTGCATTTTTTTTTGCATTTTTTGCATTTTTTTTTGCATTTTTTTTGCATTTTTTTTTGCATTTTTTTTGCATTTTTTTTGCATTTTTTTTGCAATTTTTTTTGCATTTTTTTTGCATTTTTTTTACATTTTTTTTTGCATTTTTTTTGCATTTTTTTGCATTTTTTTTTGCATTTTTTTTGCATTTTTTTTTGCATTTTTTTGCATTTTTTTTGCATTTTTTTTACATTTTTTTGCATTTTTTTTTACATTTTTTTGCATTTTTTTTGCATTTTTTTTGCATTTTTTTTGCATTTTTTTTGCATTTTTTTTGCATTTTTTTTGCATTTTTTTTGCATTTTTTTTGCATTTTTTTTTTACATTTTTTTGCATTTTTTTTACATTTTTTTGCATTTTTTTTTTGCATTTTTTTTGCATTTTTTTACATTTTTTTTGCATTTTTTTTTGCATTTTTTTTGCATTTTTTTTTGCATTTTTTTGCATTTTTTTTTTGCATTTTTTTGCATTTTTTTTTTTACTTTTTTTGCATTTTTTTTACATTTTTTTGCATTTTTTTTTGCATTTTTTTACATTTTTTTTGCATTTTTTTTGCATTTTTTTTTTACATTTTTTTGCATTTTTTTTACATTTTTTTGCATTTTTTTTTTGCATTTTTTTTGCATTTTTTTACATTTTTTTTGCATTTTTTTTTGCATTTTTTTTGCATTTTTTTTTGCATTTTTTTGCATTTTTTTTTTGCATTTTTTTGCATTTTTTTTTTTACTTTTTTTGCATTTTTTTTACATTTTTTTGCATTTTTTTTTACTTTTTTTGCATTTTTTTTTGCATTTTTTTTGCATTTTTTTTGCATTTTTTTTGCATTTTTTTTTGCATTTTTTTTGCATTTTTTTTTGCATTTTTTTGCATTTTTTTTTGCATTTTTTTGCATTTTTTTTTTGCATTTTTTGCATTTTTTTTGCATTTTTTTTGCATTTTTTTTTGCATTTTTTTTGCATTTTTTTTGCATTTTTTTTGCAATTTTTTTTGCATTTTTTTTGCATTTTTTTTACATTTTTTTTTGCATTTTTTTGCATTTTTTTGCATTTTTTTTTGCATTTTTTTTGCATTTTTTTTTGCATTTTTTTGCATTTTTTTTGCATTTTTTTTGCATTTTTTTTACATTTTTTTGCATTTTTTTTTACATTTTTTTGCATTTTTTTTGCATTTTTTTTGCATTTTTTTTGCATTTTTTTTGCATTTTTTTTGCATTTTTTTTGCATTTTTTTTGCATTTTTTTTTACATTTTTTTGCATTTTTTTTACATTTTTTTGCATTTTTTTTTTGCATTTTTTTTGCATTTTTTTACATTTTTTTTGCATTTTTTTTTGCATTTTTTTTGCATTTTTTTTTGCATTTTTTTGCATTTTTTTTGCATTTTTTTTGCATTTTTTTTTACATTTTTTTGCATTTTTTTTTTACATTTTTTTGCATTTTTTTTGCATTTTTTTTGCATTTTTTTTGCATTTTTTTTGCATTTTTTTTGCATTTTTTTTGCATTTTTTTTGCATTTTTTTTGCATTTTTTTTTACATTTTTTTGCATTTTTTTTACATTTTTTTGCATTTTTTTTTTGCATTTTTTTTGCATTTTTTTACATTTTTTTTGCATTTTTTTTTGCATTTTTTGCATTTTTTTTTGCATTTTTTTTGCATTTTTTTTTGCATTTTTTTTGCATTTTTTTTGCATTTTTTTTGCAATTTTTTTTGCATTTTTTTTGCATTTTTTTTACATTTTTTTTGCATTTTTTTTGCAATTTTTTTTGCATTTTTTTTGCATTTTTTGCATTTTTTTTGCATTTTTTTTGCATTTTTTTTTGCATTTTTTTTGCATTTTTTTTTGCATTTTTTTGCATTTTTTTTTGCATTTTTTTGTATTTTTTTGCATTTTTTTTTGCATTTTTTTTGCATTTTTTTTTTACATTTTTTTGCATTTTTTTTTGCATTTTTTTGCATTTTTTTTTTGCATTTTTTTTACATTTTTTTTTGCATTTTTTTGCATTTTTTTTGCATTTTTTTGCATTTTTTTTTGCATTTTTTTGCATTTTTTTTTACATTTTTTTGCATTTTTTTTGCATTTTTTTGCATTTTTTTTTTGCATTTTTTTTGCATTTTTTTGCATTTTTTTGCATTTTTTTTTGCATTTTTTTTGCATTTTTTTTTTACATTTTTTTGCATTTTTTTTTGCATTTTTTTGCATTTTTTTTTTGCATTTTTTTTTTCATTTTTTTTGCATTTTTTTACATTTTTTTTGCATTTTTTTTTGAATTTTTTGCATTTTTTTTTGCATTTTTTTTGCATTTTTTTTTGCATTTTTTTGCATTTTTTTTGCATTTTTTTGCATTTTTTTTTGCATTTTTTTTGCATTTTTTTTTTACATTTTTTTGCATTTTTTTTTGCATTTTTTTGCATTTTTTTTTTGCATTTTTTTGCATTTTTTTTGCATTTTTTTGCATTTTTTTTGCATTTTTTTGCATTTTTTTTTGCATTTTTTTTGCATTTTTTTTTACATTTTTTTGCATTTTTTTTGCATTTTTTTGCATTTTTTTTTTGCATTTTTTTTGCATTTTTTTGCATTTTTTTGCATTTTTTTTTGCATTTTTTTTGCATTTTTTTTTTACATTTTTTTGCATTTTTTTTTGCATTTTTTTGCATTTTTTTTTTGCATTTTTTTGCATTTTTTTTTTCATTTTTTTTGCATTTTTTTACATTTTTTTTGCATTTTTTTTTGAATTTTTTGCATTTTTTTTTGCATTTTTTTTGCATTTTTTTTTGCATTTTTTTTGCATTTTTTTTGCATTTTTTTTGCAATTTTTTTTGCATTTTTTTTGCATTTTTTTTACATTTTTTTTTGCATTTTTTTTGCATTTTTTTGCATTTTTTTTTGCATTTTTTTTGCATTTTTTTTTGCATTTTTTTGCATTTTTTTTGCATTTTTTTTGCATTTTTTTTTACATTTTTTTGCATTTTTTTTTACATTTTTTTGCATTTTTTTTGCATTTTTTTTGCATTTTTTTTGCATTTTTTTTGCATTTTTTTTGCATTTTTTTTGCATTTTTTTTTACATTTTTTTGCATTTTTTTTACATTTTTTTGCATTTTTTTTTTGCATTTTTTTTGCATTTTTTTACATTTTTTTTGCATTTTTTTTTGCATTTTTTTTGCATTTTTTTTTGCATTTTTTTGCATTTTTTTTTTGCATTTTTTTGCATTTTTTTTTTTTACTTTTTTTTGCATTTTTTTTACATTTTTTTGCATTTTTTTTTGCATTTTTTTACATTTTTTTTGCATTTTTTTTTGCATTTTTTTTGCATTTTTTTACATTTTTTTTGCATTTTTTTTTGAATTTTTTGCATTTTTTTTTGCATTTTTTTTGCATTTTTTTTTGCATTTTTTTGCATTTTTTTTGCATTTTTTTGCATTTTTTTTTGCATTTTTTTTGCATTTTTTTTTTACATTTTTTTGCATTTTTTTTTGCATTTTTTTGCATTTTTTTTTTGCATTTTTTTGCATTTTTTTTTGCATTTTTTTGCATTTTTTTTGCATTTTTTTGCATTTTTTTTTGCATTTTTTTTGCATTTTTTTTTACATTTTTTTGCATTTTTTTTGCATTTTTTTGCATTTTTTTTTTGCATTTTTTTTGCATTTTTTTGCATTTTTTTGCATTTTTTTTTGCATTTTTTTTTGCATTTTTTTTTTACATTTTTTTGCATTTTTTTTTGCATTTTTTTGCATTTTTTTTTTGCATTTTTTTGCATTTTTTTTTTCATTTTTTTTGCATTTTTTTACATTTTTTTTGCATTTTTTTTTGAATTTTTTGCATTTTTTTTTGCATTTTTTTTGCATTTTTTTTGCATTTTTTTTGCAATTTTTTTTGCATTTTTTTTGCATTTTTTTTACATTTTTTTTTGCATTTTTTTTGCATTTTTTTGCATTTTTTTTTTGCATTTTTTTTGCATTTTTTTTTGCATTTTTTTGCATTTTTTTTGCATTTTTTTTGCATTTTTTTTTACATTTTTTTGCATTTTTTTTTACATTTTTTTGCATTTTTTTTGCATTTTTTTTGCATTTTTTTTGCATTTTTTTTGCATTTTTTTTGCATTTTTTTTGCATTTTTTTTTACATTTTTTTGCATTTTTTTTTACATTTTTTTGCATTTTTTTTTTGCATTTTTTTTGCATTTTTTTACATTTTTTTTGCATTTTTTTTTGCATTTTTTTTGCATTTTTTTTTTGCATTTTTTTGCATTTTTTTTTTGCATTTTTTTGCATTTTTTTTTTTTACTTTTTTTGCATTTTTTTTACATTTTTTTGCATTTTTTTTTGCATTTTTTTACATTTTTTTTGCATTTTTTTTTGCATTTTTTTTGCATTTTTTTTTTGCATTTTTTTGCATTTTTTTTTTTACTTTTTTTGCATTTTTTTTTGCATTTTTTTTGCATTTTTTTTGCATTTTTTTTGCATTTTTTTTTGCATTTTTTTTGCATTTTTTTGCATTTTTTTGCATTTTTTTTTGCATTTTTTTGTATTTTTTTGCATTTTTTTTTGCTTTTTTTTTGCATTTTTTTTTTACATTTTTTTGCATTTTTTTTGCATTTTTTTGCATTTTTTTTTTGCATTTTTTTTGCATTTTTTTGCATTTTTTTGCATTTTTTTTTGCATTTTTTTTGCATTTTTTTTTTACATTTTTTTGCATTTTTTTTTGCATTTTTTTGCATTTTTTTTTTGCATTTTTTTGCATTTTTTTTTTCATTTTTTTTGCATTTTTTTACATTTTTTTTGCATTTTTTTTTGCATTTTTTGCATTTTTTTTTGCATTTTTTTTGCATTTTTTTTTGCATTTTTTTTGCATTTTTTTTGCATTTTTTTTGCAATTTTTTTGCATTTTTTTTGCATTTTTTTTACATTTTTTTTGCATTTTTTTTGCATTTTTTTGCATTTTTTTTTTGCATTTTTTTTGCATTTTTTTTTGCATTTTTTTGCATTTTTTTTGCATTTTTTTTGCATTTTTTTTTACATTTTTTTGCATTTTTTTTTACATTTTTTTGCATTTTTTTTGCATTTTTTTTGCATTTTTTTTGCATTTTTTTTGCATTTTTTTTGCATTTTTTTTGCATTTTTTTTTACATTTTTTTGCATTTTTTTTTACATTTTTTTGCATTTTTTTTTTGCATTTTTTTTGCATTTTTTACATTTTTTTTGCATTTTTTTTTGCATTTTTTTTGCATTTTTTTTTGCATTTTTTTGCATTTTTTTGTATTTTTTTGCATTTTTTTTTGCATTTTTTTTGCATTTTTTTTTTTACATTTTTTTGCATTTTTTTTTGCATTTTTTTGCATTTTTTTTTTGCATTTTTTTGCATTTTTTTTTTGCATTTTTTTGCATTTTTTTTGCATTTTTTTGCATTTTTTTTTGCATTTTTTTTGCATTTTTTTTTTACATTTTTTTGCATTTTTTTTGCATTTTTTTGCTTTTTTTTTTGCATTTTTTTTGCATTTTTTTGCATTTTTTTGCATTTTTTTTTGCATTTTTTTTGCATTTTTTTTTTACATTTTTTTGCATTTTTTTTTGCATTTTTTTGCATTTTTTTTTTGCATTTTTTTGCATTTTTTTTTTCATTTTTTTTGCATTTTTTTACATTTTTTTTGCATTTTTTTTGCATTTTTTGCATTTTTTTTTGCATTTTTTTTGCATTTTTTTTTGCATTTTTTTGCATTTTTTTTGCATTTTTTTTGCATTTTTTTTTACATTTTTTTGCATTTTTTTTTACATTTTTTTGCATTTTTTTTGCATTTTTTTTGCATTTTTTTTGCATTTTTTTTGCATTTTTTTTGCTTTTTTTTTGCATTTTTTTTTACATTTTTTTGCATTTTTTTTACATTTTTTTGCATTTTTTTTTTGCATTTTTTTTTGCATTTTTTTACATTTTTTTTGCATTTTTTTTTGCATTTTTTTTGCATTTTTTTTTGCATTTTTTTGCATTTTTTTTGCATTTTTTTTGCATTTTTTTTTACATTTTTTTGCATTTTTTTTTACATTTTTTTGCATTTTTTTTGCATTTTTTTTGCATTTTTTTTGCATTTTTTTTGCATTTTTTTTGCATTTTTTTTGCATTTTTTTTGCATTTTTTTTTTACATTTTTTTGCATTTTTTTTACATTTTTTTGCATTTTTTTTTTGCATTTTTTTTGCATTTTTTTACATTTTTTTTGCATTTTTTTTTGCATTTTTTGCATTTTTTTTTGCATTTTTTTTGCATTTTTTTTTGCATTTTTTTTGCATTTTTTTTGCATTTTTTTTGCAATTTTTTTTGCATTTTTTTTGCATTTTTTTTACATTTTTTTTTGCATTTTTTTGCATTTTTTTGCATTTTTTTTGCATTTTTTTTGCATTTTTTTTTGCATTTTTTTTGCATTTTTTTTTTACATTTTTTTGCATTTTTTTTGCATTTTTTTGCTTTTTTTTTTGCATTTTTTTTGCATTTTTTTGCATTTTTTTGCATTTTTTTTTGCATTTTTTTTGCATTTTTTTTTTACATTTTTTTGCATTTTTTTTTGCATTTTTTTGCATTTTTTTTTTGCATTTTTTTGCATTTTTTTTTTCATTTTTTTTGCATTTTTTTACATTTTTTTTGCATTTTTTTTGCATTTTTTGCATTTTTTTTTGCATTTTTTTTGCATTTTTTTTTGCATTTTTTTGCATTTTTTTTGCATTTTTTTTGCATTTTTTTTTACATTTTTTTGCATTTTTTTTTACATTTTTTTGCATTTTTTTTGCATTTTTTTTGCATTTTTTTTGCATTTTTTTTGCATTTTTTTTGCTTTTTTTTTGCATTTTTTTTTACATTTTTTTGCATTTTTTTTACATTTTTTTGCATTTTTTTTTTGCATTTTTTTTTGCATTTTTTTACATTTTTTTTGCATTTTTTTTTGCATTTTTTTTGCATTTTTTTTTGCATTTTTTTGCATTTTTTTTGCATTTTTTTTGCATTTTTTTTTACATTTTTTTGCATTTTTTTTTACATTTTTTTGCATTTTTTTTGCATTTTTTTTGCATTTTTTTTGCATTTTTTTTGCATTTTTTTTGCATTTTTTTTGCATTTTTTTTGCATTTTTTTTTTACATTTTTTTGCATTTTTTTTACATTTTTTTGCATTTTTTTTTTGCATTTTTTTTGCATTTTTTTACATTTTTTTTGCATTTTTTTTTTGCATTTTTTGCATTTTTTTTTGCATTTTTTTTGCATTTTTTTTTGCATTTTTTTTGCATTTTTTTTGCATTTTTTTTGCAATTTTTTTTGCATTTTTTTTGCATTTTTTTTACATTTTTTTTTGCATTTTTTTGCATTTTTTTGCATTTTTTTTGCATTTTTTTTGCATTTTTTTTTGCATTTTTTTTGCATTTTTTTTTGCATTTTTTTGCATTTTTTTTTGCATTTTTTTGTATTTTTTTGCATTTTTTTTGCATTTTTTTTTTACATTTTTTTGCATTTTTTTTTGCATTTTTTTGCATTTTTTTTTGCATTTTTTTGCATTTTTTTTTTCATTTTTTTTGCATTTTTTTACATTTTTTTTGCATTTTTTTTGCATTTTTTGCATTTTTTTTTGCATTTTTTTTGCATTTTTTTTTGCATTTTTTTGCATTTTTTTTGCATTTTTTTTGCATTTTTTTTTTACATTTTTTTGCATTTTTTTTTACATTTTTTTGCATTTTTTTTGCATTTTTTTTGCATTTTTTTTGCATTTTTTTTGCATTTTTTTTTGCATTTTTTTTGCATTTTTTTTTACATTTTTTTGCATTTTTTTTACATTTTTTTTGCATTTTTTTTTTGCATTTTTTTTGCATTTTTTTACATTTTTTTTGCATTTTTTTTTGCATTTTTTTTGCATTTTTTTTTGCATTTTTTTGCATTTTTTTTGCATTTTTTTTGCATTTTTTTTTACATTTTTTTGCATTTTTTTTTACATTTTTTTGCATTTTTTTTGCATTTTTTTTGCATTTTTTTTGCATTTTTTTTGCATTTTTTTTGCATTTTTTTTGCATTTTTTTTGCATTTTTTTTTTACATTTTTTTGCATTTTTTTTACATTTTTTTGCATTTTTTTTTTGCATTTTTTTTGCATTTTTTTTACATTTTTTTTGCATTTTTTTTTGCATTTTTTGCATTTTTTTTGCATTTTTTTTGCATTTTTTTTTGCATTTTTTTTTGCATTTTTTTTGCATTTTTTTTGCAATTTTTTTTGCATTTTTTTTGCATTTTTTTTTACATTTTTTTTTGCATTTTTTTTGCATTTTTTTGCATTTTTTTTGCATTTTTTTTGCATTTTTTTTTGCATTTTTTTTGCATTTTTTTTTGCATTTTTTTGCATTTTTTTTTGCATTTTTTTGTATTTTTTTGCATTTTTTTTTGCATTTTTTTTGCATTTTTTTTGCATTTTTTTGCATTTTTTTTTGCATTTTTTTTGCATTTTTTTTTTACATTTTTTTTTTACATTTTTTTGCATTTTTTTTGCATTTTTTTGCATTTTTTTTTTGCATTTTTTTTGCATTTTTTTGCATTTTTTTGCATTTTTTTTTGCATTTTTTTTTGCATTTTTTTTTTACATTTTTTTGCATTTTTTTGCTTTTTTTGCATTTTTTTGCATTTTTTTTTTGCATTTTTTTGCATTTTTTTTTTCATTTTTTTTGCATTTTTTTACATTTTTTTTGCATTTTTTTTTGCATTTTTTGCATTTTTTTTTGCATTTTTTTTGCATTTTTTTTTGCATTTTTTTTGCATTTTTTTTGCATTTTTTTTGCAATTTTTTTTGCATTTTTTTTGCATTTTTTTTACATTTTTTTTTGCATTTTTTTTGCATTTTTTGCATTTTTTTTTTGCATTTTTTTTTGCATTTTTTGCATTTTTTTTTGCATTTTTTTTGCATTTTTTTTTTGCATTTTTTTTGCATTTTTTTTGCATTTTTTTTTGCATTTTTTTTACATTTTTTTGCATTTTTTTTACATTTTTTTGCATTTTTTTTTGCATTTTTTTTGCATTTTTTTACATTTTTTTTGCATTTTTTTTTGCATTTTTTTTGCATTTTTTTTTGCATTTTTTTGCATTTTTTTTGCATTTTTTTTGCATTTTTTTTTTACATTTTTTTGCATTTTTTTTACATTTTTTTGCATTTTTTTTGCATTTTTTTTGCATTTTTTTTGCATTTTTTTTGCATTTTTTTGCATTTTTTTTGCATTTTTTTTGCATTTTTTTTTACATTTTTTTGCATTTTTTTTACATTTTTTTGCATTTTTTTTTTGCATTTTTTTTGCATTTTTTTACATTTTTTTTGCATTTTTTTTTGCATTTTTTGCATTTTTTTTTGCATTTTTTTGCATTTTTTTTTGCATTTTTTTTGCATTTTTTTTGCATTTTTTTTGCAATTTTTTTTGCATTTTTTTTGCATTTTTTTACATTTTTTTTTGCATTTTTTTGCATTTTTTTGCATTTTTTTTGCATTTTTTTTGCATTTTTTTTTGCATTTTTTTTGCATTTTTTTTTGCATTTTTTTGCATTTTTTTTTGCATTTTTTTGCATTTTTTTTTGCATTTTTTTGCATTTTTTTTTTGCATTGTTTTGCATTTTTTTGCATTTTTTTTGCATTTTTTTACATTTTTTTTGCATTTTTTTTTGCATTTTTTTGCATTTTTTTTGCATTTTTTTTGCATTTTTTTTTGCATTTTTTTTGCATTTTTTTTGCATTTTTTTTGCAATTTTTTTTGCATTTTTTTGCATTTTTTTTACATTTTTTTTTTTACATTTTTTTGCATTTTTTTTTGCATTTTTTTTGCATTTTTTTGCATTTTTTTTGCATTTTTTTTGCATTTTTTTTTTTACATTTTTTGCATTTTTTTTGCATTTTTTTTGCATTTTTTTGCATTTTTTTTGCATTTTTTTTTTGCATTTTTTTTTTGCATTTTTTTGCATTTTTTTTTTGCATTTTTTTTGCATTTTTTTGCATTTTTTTTGCATTTTTTTTTGCATTTTTTTTGCATTTTTTTTTACATTTTTTTGCATTTTTTTTTGCATTTTTTTGCATTTTTTTTTTGCATTTTTTTGCATTTTTTTTGCAATTTTTTTTGCATTTTTTTTGCATTTTTTTTGCAATTTTTTTTGCATTTTTTTTGCATTTTTTTACATTTTTTTTTGCATTTTTTTTGCATTTTTTTGCATTTTTTTTTGCATTTTTTTTGCATTTTTTTTTGCATTTTTTTGCATTTTTTTTTTGCATTTTTTTGCATTTTTTTTTTTTACTTTTTTTGCATTTTTTTTACATTTTTTTGCATTTTTTTTTTGCATTTTTTTTGCATTTTTTTTACATTTTTTTTGCATTTTTTTTTGCATTTTTTTTGCATTTTTTTTTGCATTTTTTTGCATTTTTTTTTTGCATTTTTTTGCATTTTTTTTTTTTACTTTTTTTTACATTTTTTTGCATTTTTTTTTGCATTATTTTACATTTTTTTTGCATTTTTTTTTGCATTTTTTTTGCATTTTTTTTTGCATTTTTTTTGCATTTTTTTTTTTACTTTTTTTGCATTTTTTTTTGCATTTTTTTTGCATTTTTTTTGCATTTTTTTTGCATTTTTTTTGCATTTTTTTTGCATTTTTTTTTTACATTTTTTTGCATTTTTTTTTGCATTTTTTTGCATTTTTTTTTTTGCATTTTTTTGCATTTTTTTTTTGCATTTTTTTTGCATTTTTTTGCATTTTTTTGCATTTTTTTTTGCATTTTTTTTGCATTTTTTTTTTACATTTTTTTGCATTTTTTTTTGCATTTTTTTGCATTTTTTTTTTACATTTTTTTGCATTTTTT
This sequence comes from Zingel zingel, assembly GCA_023566125.1. NCBI lineage: Eukaryota > Metazoa > Chordata > Actinopteri > Perciformes > Percidae > Zingel > Zingel zingel. Next base: position 97,120 of record JAKRKW010000075.1, read on the forward strand.
TTTGCATTTTTTGCATTTTTTTTTGCATTTTTTTTGCATTTTTTTTTGCATTTTTTTTGCATTTTTTTTGCATTTTTTTTGCAATTTTTTTTGCATTTTTTTTGCATTTTTTTTACATTTTTTTTTGCATTTTTTTTGCATTTTTTTGCATTTTTTTTTGCATTTTTTTTGCATTTTTTTTTGCATTTTTTTGCATTTTTTTTGCATTTTTTTTTGCATTTTTTTTTACATTTTTTTGCATTTTTTTTTACATTTTTTTGCATTTTTTTTGCATTTTTTTTGCATTTTTTTGCATTTTTTTTGCATTTTTTTTGCATTTTTTTTTGCATTTTTTTGTATTTTTTTTGCATTTTTTTTTGCATTTTTTTTGCATTTTTTTTTTACATTTTTTTGCATTTTTTTTTGCATTTTTTTGCATTTTTTTTTTGCATTTTTTTTGCATTTTTTTTTTGCATTTTTTTTTTGCATTTTTTTGCATTTTTTTGCATTTTTTTTTGCATTTTTTTTGCATTTTTTTTTTACATTTTTTTGCATTTTTTTTGCATTTTTTTGCATTTTTTTTTTGCATTTTTTTTGCATTTTTTTGCATTTTTTTGCATTTTTTTTTGCATTTTTTTTGCATTTTTTTTTTTACATTTTTTTGCATTTTTTTTGCATTTTTTTGCATTTTTTTTTTGCATTTTTTTGCATTTTTTTGCATTTTTTTTTTCATTTTTTTTGCATTTTTTTACATTTTTTTTGCATTTTTTTTTGCATTTTTTGCATTTTTTTTTGCATTTTTTTTGCATTTTTTTTTGCATTTTTTTTGCATTTTTTTTGCATTTTTTTTGCAATTTTTTTTGCATTTTTTTTGCATTTTTTTTACATTTTTTTTTGCATTTTTTTTGCATTTTTTTGCATTTTTTTTTGCATTTTTTTTGCATTTTTTTTTGCATTTTTTTGCATTTTTTTTGCATTTTTTTTGCATTTTTTTTTACATTTTTTTGCATTTTTTTTTTACATTTTTTTGCATTTTTTTTGCATTTTTTTTGCATTTTTTTTGCATTTTTTTTGCATTTTTTTTGCATTTTTTTTGCATTTTTTTGCATTTTTTTTACATTTTTTTGCATTTTTTTTACATTTTTTTGCATTTTTTTTTGCATTTTTTTTGCATTTTTTTACATTTTTTTTGCATTTTTTTTTGCATTTTTTTGCATTTTTTTTTGCATTTTTTTGCATTTTTTTTGCATTTTTTTTGCATTTTTTTTTACATTTTTTTGCATTTTTTTTTACATTTTTTTGCATTTTTTTTGCATTTTTTTTGCATTTTTTTTGCATTTTTTTTGCATTTTTTTTGCATTTTTTTTGCATTTTTTTTGCATTTTTTTTTACATTTTTTTGCATTTTTTTTACATTTTTTTGCATTTTTTTTTTGCATTTTTTTTGCATTTTTTTACATTTTTTTGCATTTTTTTTTTGCATTTTTTGCATTTTTTTTTGCATTTTTTTTGCATTTTTTTTTGCATTTTTTTTGCATTTTTTTTGCATTTTTTTTGCAATTTTTTTTTGCATTTTTTTGCATTTTTTTACATTTTTTTTGCATTTTTTTTTGCATTTTTTGCATTTTTTTTGCATTTTTTTTGCATTTTTTTTTGCATTTTTTGCATTTTTTTTTGCATTTTTTTGCATTTTTTTTTTGCATTTTTTTTGCATTTTTTTTTGCATTTTTTTGCATTTTTTTTTGCATTTTTTTTGCATTTTTTTTTTACATTTTTTTGCATTTTTTTTGCATTTTTTTGCATTTTTTTTTTGCATTTTTTTTGCATTTTTTTGCATTTTTTTGCATTTTTTTTTGCATTTTTTTTGCATTTTTTTTTTACATTTTTTTGCATTTTTTTTTGCATTTTTTTGCATTTTTTTTTTGCATTTTTTTGCATTTTTTTTTTCATTTTTTTTGCATTTTTTTACATTTTTTTTGCAATTTTTTTTGCATTTTTTTTGCATTTTTTTTACATTTTTTTTTGCATTTTTTTTGCATTTTTTTTGCATTTTTTTTTGCATTTTTTTTGCATTTTTTTTTGCATTTTTTTGCATTTTTTTTTTGCATTTTTTTGCATTTTTTTTTTTACTTTTTTTTGCATTTTTTTTACATTTTTTTGCATTTTTTTTTTGCATTTTTTTTGCATTTTTTTTACATTTTTTTTGCATTTTTTTTTGCATTTTTTTTGCATTTTTTTTTGCATTTTTTTGCATTTTTTTTTTGCATTTTTTTGCATTTTTTTTTTTACTTTTTTTACATTTTTTTGCATTTTTTTTGCATTTTTTTACATTTTTTTTGCATTTTTTTTTGCATTTTTTTTGCATTTTTTTTTGCATTTTTTTGCATTTTTTTTTTACTTTTTTTGCATTTTTTTTTGCATTTTTTTTGCATTTTTTTTGCATTTTTTTTGCATTTTTTTTTGCATTTTTTTTGCATTTTTTTTTGCATTTTTTTGCATTTTTTTTTACATTTTTTTGCATTTTTTTTGCATTTTTTTTGCATTTTTTTTGCATTTTTTTTGCATTTTTTTTGCATTTTTTTTGCATTTTTTTGCATTTTTTTTTACATTTTTTTGCATTTTTTTTACATTTTTTTGCATTTTTTTTTTGCATTTTTTTTGCATTTTTTTTACATTTTTTTTGCATTTTTTTTTGCATTTTTTGCATTTTTTTTTGCATTTTTTTTGCATTTTTTTTTGCATTTTTTTTGCATTTTTTTTGCATTTTTTTTGCATTTTTTTTGCATTTTTTTTGCATTTTTTTTACATTTTTTTTTGCATTTTTTTTGCATTTTTTTGCATTTTTTTTGCATTTTTTTTGCATTTTTTTTTGCATTTTTTTTGCATTTTTTTTTTGCATTTTTTTGCATTTTTTTTTGCATTTTTTTGTATTTTTTTGCATTTTTTTTTGCATTTTTTTTTGCATTTTTTTTGCATTTTTTTGCATTTTTTTTTGCATTTTTTTTGCATTTTTTTTTTACATTTTTTTGCATTTTTTTTGCATTTTTTTGCATTTTTTTTTTGCATTTTTTTTGCATTTTTTTGCATTTTTTTGCATTTTTTTTTGCATTTTTTTACATTTTTTTGCATTTTTTTTGCATTTTTTTACATTTTTTGCATTTTTTTTTTACATTTTTTTGCATTTTTTTTTGCATTTTTTTGCATTTTTTTTTTGCATTTTTTTGCATTTTTTTTTTCATTTTTTTTGCATTTTTTTACATTTTTTTGCATTTTTTTTTGCATTTTTTGCATTTTTTTTTGCATTTTTTTTGCATTTTTTTTTGCATTTTTTTTGCATTTTTTTTGCATTTTTTTTGCAATTTTTTTTGCATTTTTTTTGCATTTTTTTTACATTTTTTTTGCATTTTTTTTGCATTTTTTTGCATTTTTTTTTGCATTTTTTTTTGCATTTTTTGCATTTTTTTTTGCATTTTTTTTGCATTTTTTTTTGCATTTTTTTTGCATTTTTTTTGCATTTTTTTTGCATTTTTTTTTACATTTTTTTGCATTTTTTTTACATTTTTTTGCATTTTTTTTTTGCATTTTTTTTGCATTTTTTTACATTTTTTTGCATTTTTTTTGCATTTTTTTGCATTTTTTTTTTGCATTTTTTTTGCATTTTTTTTGCATTTTTTTGCATTTTTTTTTGCATTTTTTTTGCATTTTTTTTTTACATTTTTTTGCATTTTTTTTTGCATTTTTTTGCATTTTTTTTTTGCATTTTTTTTGCATTTTTTTTTTCATTTTTTTTGCATTTTTTTACATTTTTTTGCATTTTTTTTTGCATTTTTTGCATTTTTTTTTGCATTTTTTTTGCATTTTTTTTTGCATTTTTTTTGCATTTTTTTTGCATTTTTTTTGCAATTTTTTTTGCATTTTTTTTGCATTTTTTTACATTTTTTTTTTGCATTTTTTTTGCATTTTTTTGCATTTTTTTTTGCATTTTTTTTTGCATTTTTTGCATTTTTTTTTTGCATTTTTTTTGCATTTTTTTTTGCATTTTTTTTGCATTTTTTTTGCATTTTTTTTTGCATTTTTTTTTACATTTTTTTGCATTTTTTTTACATTTTTTTGCATTTTTTTTTTGCATTTTTTTTGCATTTTTTTACATTTTTTTTGCATTTTTTTTTGCATTTTTTTTGCATTTTTTTTTGCATTTTTTTGCATTTTTTTTGCATTTTTTTTGCATTTTTTTTTACATTTTTTTTGCATTTTTTTTTACATTTTTTTGCATTTTTTTTGCATTTTTTTTGCATTTTTTTTTGCATTTTTTTTGCATTTTTTTGCATTTTTTTTGCATTTTTTTTGCATTTTTTTTTACATTTTTTGCATTTTTTTTACATTTTTTTGCATTTTTTTTTTGCATTTTTTTTGCATTTTTTTACATTTTTTTTGCATTTTTTTTTGCATTTTTTGCATTTTTTTTTGCATTTTTTTTGCATTTTTTTTTGCATTTTTTTTGCATTTTTTTTGCATTTTTTTTGCATTTTTTTTGCATTTTTTTTTGCATTTTTTTTACATTTTTTTTTGCATTTTTTTGCATTTTTTTGCATTTTTTTTGCATTTTTTTTGCATTTTTTTTTTGCATTTTTTTTGCATTTTTTTTTGCATTTTTTTGCATTTTTTTTTGCATTTTTTTGCATTTTTTTTTGCATTTTTTTGCATTTTTTTTTGCATTGTTTTGCATTTTTTTGCATTTTTTTTGCATTTTTTTACATTTTTTTTGCATTTTTTTTTGCATTTTTTTGCATTTTTTTTGCATTTTTTTTGCATTTTTTTTGCATTTTTTTTGCATTTTTTTTGCATTTTTTTTGCAATTTTTTTTGCATTTTTTTTGCATTTTTTTTACATTTTTTTTTTACATTTTTTTGCATTTTTTTTTGCATTTTTTTTGCATTTTTTTGCATTTTTTTTGCATTTTTTTGCATTTTTTTTTTGCATTTTTTTGCATTTTTTTTGCATTTTTTTTGCATTTTTTTTGCATTTTTTTTGCATTTTTTTTTGCATTTTTTTTTTGCATTTTTTTGCATTTTTTTTTTGCATTTTTTTTTGCATTTTTTTGCATTTTTTTGCATTTTTTTTTGCATTTTTTTTGCATTTTTTTTTACATTTTTTTGCATTTTTTTTTGCATTTTTTTGCATTTTTTTTTTGCATTTTTTTGCATTTTTTTTGCATTTTTTTTGCATTTTTTTTTGCATTTTTTTTGCAATTTTTTTTGCATTTTTTATTTTGCATTTTTTTTTGCATTTTTTTTGCATTTTTTTGCATTTTTTTTTGCATTTTTTTTGCATTTTTTTTTGCATTTTTTTGCATTTTTTTGCATTTTTTTGCATTTTTTTTTTGCATTTTTTTGCATTTTTTTTTTGCATTTTTTTGCATTTTTTTTTAGCATTTTTTTGCATTTTTTTTTTGCATTTTTTTTGCATTTTTTTACATTTTTTTGCATTTTTTTTTGCATTTTTTTTGCATTTTTTTTTGCATTTTTTTGCATTTTTTTTTTGCATTTTTTTTGCATTTTTTTTTTCTTTTTTTTACATTTTTTTGCATTTTTTGCTTTTTTTGCATTTTTTTTTGCATTTTTTTTGCATTTTTTTTGCATTTTTTTTGCATTTTTTTGCATTTTTTTTGCATTTTTTTTTGCATTTTTTTGCATTTTTTTTTGCATTTTTTTTGCATTTTTTTTTGCATTTTTTTGCATTTTTTTTGCATTTTTTTTGCATTTTTTTTTGCATTTTTTGCATTTTTTTTTGCATTTTTTTTGCATTTTTTTTGCATTTTTTGCATTTTTTTTTGCATTTTTTTGCATTTTTTTTTTGCATTTTTTTGCATTTTTTTTTGCATTTTTTTGCATTTTTTTTTGCATTTTTTTGCATTTTTTTTTGCATTTTTTTGCATTTTTTTTTGCATTTTTTTTGCATTTTTTTTTTGCATTTTTTTTGCATTTTTTTTTGCATTTTTTTGCATTTTTTTTTGCATTTTTTTTGCATTTTTTTTTTGCATTTTTTTTGCATTTTTTTTGCATTTTTTTTTGCATTTTTTTTGCATTTTTTTGCATTTTTTTTGCATTTTTATTTTTTGCATTTTTTTTGCATTTTTTTGCATTTTTTTTACATTTTTTTGCATTTTTTTTGCATTTTTTTTTGCATTTTTTTTGCATTTTTTTTGCATTTTTTTTTGCATTTTTTTGCATTTTTTTTGCATTTTTTTTGCATTTTTTTTGCATTTTTTTGCATTTTTTTTTACATTTTTTTTGCATTTTTTTTGCATTTTTTTTGCATTTTTTTGCATTTTTTTTGCATTTTTTTTGCATTTTTTTTTGCATTTTTTTGCTATTTTTTTTGCATTTTTTTTTGCATTTTTTTTGCATTTTTTTTTACATTTTTTTGCATTTTTTTTTGCATTTTTTTGCATTTTTTTTTGCATTTTTTTTGCATTTTTTTTTGCATTTTTTTTGCATTTTTTTTGCATTTTTTTTGCATTTTTTTTGCATTTTTTTTGCATTTTTTTTTACATTTTTTTTGCATTTTTTTGCATTTTTTTTTGCATTTTTTTTGCATTTTTTTTGCATTTTTTTGCATTTTTTTTTGCATTTTTTTTGCATTTTTTTTTACATTTTTTGCATTTTTTTTGCATTTTTTTGCATTTTTTTTTTGCATTTTTTTGCATTTTTTTTTTCATTTTTTTTGCATTTTTTTACATTTTTTTTTGCATTTTTTTTTGCATTTTTTTGCATTTTTTTTTGCATTTTTTTTGCATTTTTTTTTGCATTTTTTTTGCATTTTTTTTGCATTTTTTTTGCAATTTTTTTTGCATTTTTTTTGCATTTTTTTTGCATTTTTTTTTGCATTTTTTTTGCATTTTTTGCATTTTTTTTGCATTTTTTTTGCATTTTTTTTTGCATTTTTTTGCATTTTTTTTGCATTTTTTTTGCATTTTTTTTTCATTTTTTTGCATTTTTTTTTACATTTTTTTGCATTTTTTTTGCATTTTTTTTGCATTTTTTTTGCATTTTTTTTGCATTTTTTTTGCATTTTTTTTGCATTTTTTTGCATTTTTTTTACATTTTTTTGCATTTTTTTTTACATTTTTTTGCATTTTTTTTTTGCATTTTTTTTGCATTTTTTTTACATTTTTTTTGCATTTTTTTTTGCATTTTTTTTGCATTTTTTTTTGCATTTTTTTGCATTTTTTTTGCATTTTTTTTGCATTTTTTTTTACATTTTTTTGCATTTTTTTTTACATTTTTTGCATTTTTTTTGCATTTTTTTTGCATTTTTTTTGCATTTTTTTTGCATTTTTTTTGCATTTTTTTTGCATTTTTTTTGCATTTTTTTTACATTTTTTTGCATTTTTTTTACATTTTTTTGCATTTTTTTTTTGCATTTTTTTTGCATTTTTTTACATTTTTTTGCATTTTTTTTTGCATTTTTTGCATTTTTTTTGCATTTTTTTGCATTTTTTTTTGCATTTTTTTGCATTTTTTTTGCATTTTTTTTGCAATTTTTTTTGCATTTTTTTTTTTGCATTTTTTTTACATTTTTTTTTGCATTTTTTTTTGCATTTTTTTGCATTTTTTTTGCATTTTTTTTGCATTTTTTTTGCATTTTTTTTGCATTTTTTTTTGCATTTTTTTGCATTTTTTTTTGCATTTTTTTGCATTTTTTTTGCATTTTTTTGCATTTTTTTTGCATTTTTTTTGCATTTTTTTTTTACATTTTTTTGCATTTTTTTTGCATTTTTTTGCATTTTTTTTTGCATTTTTTTTGCATTTTTTGCATTTTTTTGCATTTTTTTTGCATTTTTTTTGCATTTTTTTTTACATTTTTTTTGCATTTTTTTTTGCATTTTTTTGCATTTTTTTTTGCATTTTTTTGCATTTTTTTTTGCATTTTTTTTGCATTTTTTTTGCATTTTTTTGCATTTTTTTTTGCATTTTTTTTGCATTTTTTTTACATTTTTTTGCATTTTTTTTTGCATTTTTTTGCATTTTTTTTTGCATTTTTTTTGCATTTTTTTTTGCATTTTTTTTGCATTTTTTTTTTGCATTTTTTGCATTTTTTTTTTCTTTTTTTGCATTTTTTTGCATTTTTTTGCATTTTTTTTGCATTTTTTTTTGCATTTTTTTTGCATTTTTTTTGCATTTTTTTGCATTTTTTTTTGCATTTTTTTGCATTTTTTTTTTCATTTTTTTTGCATTTTTTTACATTTTTTTTGCATTTTTTTTTGCATTTTTTTGCATTTTTTTTTTTGCATTTTTTTTTGCATTTTTTTTTTGCATTTTTTTTGCATTTTTTTTGCATTTTTTTTGCAATTTTTTTTGCATTTTTTTTGCATTTTTTTTACATTTTTTTTTGCATTTTTTTTGCATTTTTTTGCATTTTTTTTTTTGCATTTTTTTTTGCATTTTTTGCATTTTTTTTTGCATTTTTTTTTGCATTTTTTTTTGCATTTTTTTTGCATTTTTTTTGCATTTTTTTTGCATT
>JAKRKW010000076.1:40000-62500 GCA_023566125.1 Zingel zingel
CATTTTTTTTGCATTTTTTTTTGCATTTTTTGTGGGTTTTTTTGCATTTTTTTTGCATTTTTTGTGGGTTTTTTTGCATTTTTTTTGCATTTTTTTTGTATTTTTTGTGGGTTTTTTTGCATTTTTTTGTTTTTTTTTTGCATTTTTTTGTTGGTTTTTTTGCATTTTTTTTTGCATTTTTTTGTGTTTTTCTGCATTTTTTTTTGCATTTTTTGTGGGTTTTTTTGCATTTTTTTTGCATTTTTTGTGTTTTTTTTTGCATTTTTTTGTGTTTTTTTTTGCATTTTTTTTGTATTTTTTTGCATTTTTTTTTGCATTTTTTTTTGTTTTTTTGCATTTTTTTTGCATTTTTTTTGTGTTTTTTTGCATTTTTTTTGCATTTTTTTGTGTTTTTTTTGCATTTTTTTGTGTTTTTTTTTGCATTTTTTTGCAATTTTTTGTTTTTTTGAATTTTTTTTGCATTTTTTGTGGGGTTTTTTCCATTTTTTTTTGCATTTTTTGTGGGTTTTTTTGCATTTTATTGTTGGTTTTTTTTGCATTTTTTTTGCATTTTTTGTGGGGTTTTTTCCATTTTTTTTGCATTTTTTTGCATTTTTTTTGCATTTTTTTTGCATTTTTTTTTGCATTTTTTGTGTTTTTTTTTGCATTTTTTTGCATTTTTTGTGGGGTTTTTTTCATTTTTTTTTTTTTTTTTTTTCATTTTTTTTGCATTTTTTGTGGGGTTTTTTGCAGTTTTTGTGTTTTTTTTTGCATTTTTTTTGCATTTTTTTAGCATTTTTTTAGCATTTTTTTTGCATTTTTTTTGCATTTTTTGTGTTTTTTTGCATTTTTTTGCATTTTTTGTGGGGTTGTTTTGCATTTTTTTGCATTTTTTTTGCATTTTTTTTGCATTTTTTGTGTTTTTTTTTGCATTTTTTTTGCACACACACAAAAAATGCAAAAAAACCCACAAAAAATGCAAAAAAAATGCAAAAAAAACACAAAAAAAATGCAAATTTTTTTTGCATTTTTTTTGTTTTTTTTGCATTTTTTTTGCATTTTTTGTGGGTTTTTTTGCATTTTTTGTTTTTTTTTTACATTTTTTGTGGGGTTTTTTTGCATTTTTTTTGCATTTTTTGTGGTTTTTTTTGCATTTTTTTGTGTTTTTTTTTGCATTTTTTTGTGTTTTTTTTGCATTTTTTTTTGCATTTTTTGTGCATTTTTTTTGCATTTTTTTGCATTTTTTTTGCGTTTTTTTGCATTTTTTTGCATTTTTTGTGGGTTTTTTGCATTTTTTTTGTGTTTTTTTTTTTTACATTTTTTGTGGGGTTTTTTTGCATTTTTTTTGTATTTTTTTGCATTTTTTTTGCATTTTTTTTTGTTTTTTTGCATTTTTTTTGCATTTTTTTTGTTTTTTTGCATTTTTTTTTGCATTTTTTTTTGTTTTTTTGCATTTTTTTTGCATTTTTTTTGTGTTTTTTTGCATTTTTTTTGCATTTTTTTGTGTTTTTTTTTGCATTTTTTTGTGTTTTTTTTTGCATTTTTTGTGTTTTTTTTGCATTTTTTTTGTGTTTTTTTTTTGTGTTTTTTTTGTTTTTTTTGTTTTTTTGTTTTTTTTTTGCATTTTTTTGTGTTTTTTTTTTGCATTTTTTGTTTTTTTTTGCATTTTTTTTGTTTTTTTTTGCATTTTTTGTGTTTTTTTGTGGTTTTTTTTGCATTTATTTTGTGTTTTTTTTGCATTTTTTTGTGTTTTTTTTTTGCAATATTTTGTGTGTTTTTTGTGTTTTTTTTGCATTTTTTTGCGTTTTTTTTGCATTTTTTTGCATTTTTTTGTGTTTTTTTGCATTTTTTTTTGCATTTTTTGTGGGTTTTTTTGCATTTTATTGTTTTTTTTTGCATTTTTTTTTGCATTTTTTGTGGGGTTTTTTGCATTTTTTTTGTGTTTTTTTGCATTTTTTTTGCATTTTTTTGCATTTTTTTGCATTTTTTTTGCATTTTTTTTTGCATTTTTTGTGTTTTTTTTTGCATTTTTTTTGCATTTTTTTTGCATTTTTTTTGCATTTTTTGTGGGGTTTTTTGCATTTTTTTTGCATTTTTTTTGCATTTTTTGTGGTTTTTTTTGCTTTTTTTTTTGCGTTTTTTTGTTTGTTTTTTTTGCATTTTTTTTGCATTTTTTTGTGTTTTTTTGCATTTTTTTTTGCATTTTTTGTGGGTTTTTTTGCATTTTATTGTTGTTTTTTTTTGCTTTTTTTTGCATTTTTTGTGGGGTTTTTTGCATTTTTTTTGCATTTTTTTGCATTTTTTTGCATTTTTTTTGCATTTTTTTTTGCATTTTTTGTGGTTTTTTTTGCATTTTTTTGCATTTTTTTTGCATTTTTTGTGGGGTTTTTTGCATTTTTTTTGCATTTTTTTTGCATTTTTTGTGGTTTTTTTTGCATTTTTTTTGCGTTTTTTTGTTTGTTTTTTTTGCATTTTATTGTTGGTTTTTTTTGCATTTTTTTTGCATTTTTTGTGGGGTTTTTTCCATTTTTTTTGCATTTTTTTTGTGTTTTTTTGCATTTTTTTTGCATTTTTTTTGCATTTTTTGTGTTTTTTTTTGCATTTTTTTTGCATTTTTTTTGCATTTTTTTTGCATTTTTTGTGGTTTTTTTTGCATTTTTTTGCATTTTTTGTGGGGTTTTTTTCATTTTTTTTTTTTTTTTTTTTCATTTTTTTTTCATTTTTTGTGGGGTTTTTTGCATTTTTTGTGTTTTTTTTTGCATTTTTTTTGCATTTTTTTAGCATTTTTTTTGCATTTTTTTTGCATTTTTTTTGCATTTTTTTTGCATTTTTTGTGTTTTTTTGCATTTTTTTTGCATTTTTTGTGGGGTTGTTTTGCATTTTTTTGCATTTTTTTTGCATTTTTTTTGCATTTTTTGTGTTTTTTTTGCACACACACAAAAAATGCAAAAAAACCCACAAAAAATGCAAAAAAAATGCAAAAAAAATGCAAATTTTTTTTGCATTTTTTTTGTTTTTTTTGCATTTTTTTTGCATTTTTTGTGGGTTTTTTTGCATTTTTTGTGTTTTTTTTTTACATTTTTTGTGGGGTTTTTTTGCATTTATTTTGCATTTTTTGTGGTTTTTTTTTGCATTTTTTTGTGTTTTTTTTTGCATTTTTTTGCATTTTTTTTGCATTTTTTTTTGCATTTTTTTTGCATTTTTTTGTGTTTTTTTTTGCATTTTTTTTGCATTTTTTTTGTGTTTTTTTTGCATTTTTTTGTGGTTTTTTTTGCATTTTTTGTTTTTTTTTTGCATTTTTTGTTTTTTTTTGCATTTTTTTTGTTTTTTTTGCATTTTTTTTTGCATTTTTTTGCATTTTTTTTGCATTTTTTTTTGCATTTTTTTGCATTTTTTTTGTGTTTTTTTTGTTTTTTTTGTGTTTTTTTTGCATTTTTTTGCATTTTTGTGCTTTTTTTTTGCATTTTTTGCGTTTTTTTGCATTTTTTTTGCATTTTTTTTTGCATTTTTTTTGCATTTTTTTGCATTTTTTGTGGGTTTTTTTTGCATTTTTTGTGTTTTTTTGCATTTTTTTTTGCATTTTTTTGTGTTTTTTTTGCATTTTTTTTTTGCATTTTTTGTGGGTTTTTTGCATTTTTTTGTGTTTTTTTTACATTTTTTGCATTTTTTTTGCATTTTTTTTGCATTTTTTTTGCATTTTTTGTGGTTTTTTTTTGCATTTTTTGTTTTTTTGCATTTTTTTTGCATTTTTTTTGTGTTTTTTTGCATTTTTTTGTGTTTTTTTTTACATTTTTTGTGGGTTTTTTTGCATTTTTTTTTGCATTTTTTTTGCATTTTTTGTGTTTTTTTTTGCATTTTTTTGCATTTTTTGTGGGGTTTTTTTCATTTTTTTTTTTTTTTTTTTTCATTTTTTTTGCATTTTTTGTGGGGTTTTTTGCAGTTTTTGTGTTTTTTTTTGCATTTTTTTTGCATTTTTTTAGCATTTTTTTTGCATTTTTTTTGCATTTTTTTTGCATTTTTTGTGTTTTTTTGCATTTTTTTGCATTTTTTGTGGGGTTGTTTTGCATTTTTTTGCATTTTTTTTGCATTTTTTTTGCATTTTTTGTGTTTTTTTTTGCATTTTTTTTGCACACACACAAAAAATGCAAAAAAAACCCACAAAAAATGCAAAAAAAATGCAAAAAAAAACACAAAAAAAATGCAAATTTTTTTTGCATTTTTTTTGTTTTTTTTGCATTTTTTTTGCATTTTTTGTGGGTTTTTTTGCATTTTTTGTTTTTTTTTTACATTTTTTGTGGGGTTTTTTTGCATTTTTTTTGCATTTTTTGTGGTTTTTTTTGCATTTTTTTGTGTTTTTTTTTGCATTTTTTTGTGTTTTTTTTGCATTTTTTTTTGCATTTTTTGTGCATTTTTTTTGCATTTTTTTGCATTTTTTTTGCGTTTTTTTGCATTTTTTTGCATTTTTTGTGGGTTTTTTGCATTTTTTTTGTGTTTTTTTTTTTTACATTTTTTGTGGGGTTTTTTTGCATTTTTTTTGTATTTTTTTGCATTTTTTTTGCATTTTTTTTTGTTTTTTTGCATTTTTTTTGCATTTTTTTTGTTTTTTTGCATTTTTTTTTGCATTTTTTTTTGTTTTTTTGCATTTTTTTTGCATTTTTTTTGTGTTTTTTTGCATTTTTTTTGCATTTTTTTGTGTTTTTTTTGCATTTTTTTGTGTTTTTTTTTGCATTTTTTGTGTTTTTTTTGCATTTTTTTTGTGTTTTTTTTTTGTGTTTTTTTTGTTTTTTTTGTTTTTTTGTTTTTTTTTTGCATTTTTTTGTGTTTTTTTTTTGCATTTTTTGTTTTTTTTTGCATTTTTTTTGTTTTTTTTTGCATTTTTTGTGTTTTTTTGTGGTTTTTTTTGCATTTATTTTGTGTTTTTTTTGCATTTTTTTGTGTTTTTTTTTTGCAATATTTTGTGTGTTTTTTGTGTTTTTTTTGCATTTTTTTGCGTTTTTTTTGCATTTTTTTGCATTTTTTTGTGTTTTTTTGCATTTTTTTTTGCATTTTTTGTGGGTTTTTTTGCATTTTATTGTTTTTTTTTGCATTTTTTTTTGCATTTTTTGTGGGGTTTTTTGCATTTTTTTTGTGTTTTTTTGCATTTTTTTTGCATTTTTTTGCATTTTTTTGCATTTTTTTTGCATTTTTTTTTGCATTTTTTGTGTTTTTTTTTGCATTTTTTTTGCATTTTTTTTGCATTTTTTTTGCATTTTTTTTGCATTTTTTGTGGGGTTTTTTGCATTTTTTTTGCATTTTTTTTGCATTTTTTGTGGTTTTTTTTGCTTTTTTTTTTGCGTTTTTTTGTTTGTTTTTTTTGCATTTTTTTTGCATTTTTTTGTGTTTTTTTGTGGTTTTTTTTGCATTTATTTTGTGTTTTTTTTGCATTTTTTTGTGTTTTTTTTTTGCAATATTTTGTGTGTTTTTTGTGGTTTTTTTGCATTTTTTTGCGTTTTTTTTGCATTTTTTTGCATTTTTTTGTGTTTTTTTGCATTTTTTTTTGCATTTTTTGTGGGTTTTTTTGCATTTTATTGTTTTTTTTTGCATTTTTTTTTGCATTTTTTGTGGGGTTTTTTGCATTTTTTTTGTGTTTTTTTGCATTTTTTTTGCATTTTTTTGCATTTTTTTGCATTTTTTTTGCATTTTTTTTTTGCATTTTTTGTGTTTTTTTTTGCATTTTTTTTGCATTTTTTTTGCATTTTTTTTGCATTTTTTGTGGGGTTTTTTGCATTTTTTTTGCATTTTTTTTGCATTTTTTGTGGTTTTTTTTGCTTTTTTTTTTGCGTTTTTTTGTTTGTTTTTTTTGCATTTTTTTTGCATTTTTTTGTGTTTTTTTGCATTTTTTTTTGCATTTTTTGTGGGTTTTTTTGCATTTTATTGTTGTTTTTTTTTGCTTTTTTTTGCATTTTTTGTGGGGTTTTTTGCATTTTTTTTGCATTTTTTTGCATTTTTTTGCATTTTTTTTGCATTTTTTTTTGCATTTTTTGTGGTTTTTTTTGCATTTTTTTGCATTTTTTTTGCATTTTTTGTGGGGTTTTTTGCATTTTTTTTGCATTTTTTTTGCATTTTTTGTGGTTTTTTTTGCATTTTTTTTGCGTTTTTTTGTTTGTTTTTTTTGCATTTTATTGTTGGTTTTTTTTGCATTTTTTTTGCATTTTTTGTGGGGTTTTTTCCATTTTTTTTGCATTTTTTTTGTGTTTTTTTGCATTTTTTTTGCATTTTTTTTGCATTTTTTGTGTTTTTTTTTGCATTTTTTTTGCATTTTTTTTGCATTTTTTTTTGCATTTTTTGTGGTTTTTTTTGCATTTTTTTGCATTTTTTGTGGGGTTTTTTTCATTTTTTTTTTTTTTTTTTTTCATTTTTTTTTCATTTTTTGTGGGGTTTTTTGCATTTTTTGTGTTTTTTTTTGCATTTTTTTTGCATTTTTTTGCATTTATTTTGCATTTTTTGTGGTTTTTTTTTGCATTTTTTTGTGTTTTTTTTTGCATTTTTTTGCATTTTTTTTGCATTTTTTTTTGCATTTTTTTTGCATTTTTTTGTGTTTTTTTTTGCATTTTTTTTGCATTTTTTTTGTGTTTTTTTTGCATTTTTTTGTGGTTTTTTTTGCATTTTTTGTTTTTTTTTGCATTTTTTGTTTTTTTTTGCATTTTTTTTGTTTTTTTTGCATTTTTTTTTGCATTTTTTTGCATTTTTTTTGCATTTTTTTTTGCATTTTTTTGCATTTTTTTTGTGTTTTTTTTGTTTTTTTTGTGTTTTTTTTGCATTTTTTTGCATTTTTGTGCTTTTTTTTTGCATTTTTTGCGTTTTTTTGCATTTTTTTTGCATTTTTTTTTGCATTTTTTTTGCATTTTTTTGCATTTTTTGTGGGTTTTTTTTGCATTTTTTGTGTTTTTTTGCATTTTTTTTTGCATTTTTTTGTGTTTTTTTTGCATTTTTTTTTTGCATTTTTTGTGGGTTTTTTGCATTTTTTTGTGTTTTTTTTACATTTTTTGCATTTTTTTTGCATTTTTTTTGCATTTTTTTTGCATTTTTTGTGGTTTTTTTTTGCATTTTTTGTTTTTTTGCATTTTTTTTGCATTTTTTTTGTGTTTTTTTGCATTTTTTTGTGTTTTTTTTTACATTTTTTGTGGGTTTTTTTGCATTTTTTTTTGCATTTTTTTTGCATTTTTTTTGCATTTTTTTTGCATTTTTTTAGCATTTTTTTAGCATTTTTTGTGGTTTTTTTTGCATTTTTTTGCATTTTTTTTGCATTTTTTGTGGGGTTTTTTGCATTTTTTTTGCATTTTTTTTGCATTTTTTGTGGTTTTTTTTGCATTTTTTTTGCGTTTTTTTGTTTGTTTTTTTTGCATTTTATTGTTGGTTTTTTTTGCATTTTTTTTGCATTTTTTGTGGGGTTTTTTCCATTTTTTTTGCATTTTTTTTGTGTTTTTTTGCATTTTTTTTGCATTTTTTTTGCATTTTTTGTGTTTTTTTTTGCATTTTTTTTGCATTTTTTTTGCATTTTTTTTTGCATTTTTTGTGGTTTTTTTTGCATTTTTTTGCATTTTTTGTGGGGTTTTTTTCATTTTTTTTTTTTTTTTTTTTCATTTTTTTTTCATTTTTTGTGGGGTTTTTTGCATTTTTTGTGTTTTTTTTTGCATTTTTTTTGCATTTTTTTAGCATTTTTTTTGCATTTTTTTTGCATTTTTTTTGCATTTTTTGTGTTTTTTTGCATTTTTTTTGCATTTTTTGTGGGGTTGTTTTGCATTTTTTTGCATTTTTTTTGCATTTTTTTTGCATTTTTTGTGTTTTTTTTGCACACACACAAAAAATGCAAAAAAACCCACAAAAAATGCAAAAAAAATGCAAAAAAAATGCAAAAAAAATGCAAATTTTTTTTGCATTTTTTTTGTTTTTTTTGCATTTTTTTTGCATTTTTTGTGGGTTTTTTTGCATTTTTTGTGTTTTTTTTTTACATTTTTTGTGGGGTTTTTTTGCATTTATTTTGCATTTTTTGTGGTTTTTTTTTGCATTTTTTTGTGTTTTTTTTTGCATTTTTTTGCATTTTTTTTGCATTTTTTTTTGCATTTTTTTTGCATTTTTTTGTGTTTTTTTTTGCATTTTTTTTGCATTTTTTTTGTGTTTTTTTTGCATTTTTTTGTGGTTTTTTTTGCATTTTTTGTTTTTTTTTGCATTTTTTGTTTTTTTTTGCATTTTTTTTGTTTTTTTTGCATTTTTTTTTGCATTTTTTTGCATTTTTTTTGCATTTTTTTTTGCATTTTTTTGCATTTTTTTTGTGTTTTTTTTGTTTTTTTTGTGTTTTTTTTGCATTTTTTTGCATTTTTGTGCTTTTTTTTTGCATTTTTTGCGTTTTTTTGCATTTTTTTTGCATTTTTTTTTGCATTTTTTTTGCATTTTTTTGCATTTTTTGTGGGTTTTTTTTGCATTTTTTGTGTTTTTTTGCATTTTTTTTTGCATTTTTTTGTGTTTTTTTTGCATTTTTTTTTTGCATTTTTTGTGGGTTTTTTGCATTTTTTTTGCATTTTTTTTGCATTTTTTTTGCATTTTTTGTGGTTTTTTTTTGCATTTTTTGTTTTTTTGCATTTTTTTTGCATTTTTTTTGTGTTTTTTTGCATTTTTTTGTGTTTTTTTTTACATTTTTTGTGGGTTTTTTTGCATTTTTTTTTGCATTTTTTTTGCATTTTTTGTGTTTTTTTTTGCATTTTTTTGCATTTTTTGTGGGGTTTTTTTCATTTTTTTTTTTTTTTTTTTTCATTTTTTTTGCATTTTTTGTGGGGTTTTTTGCAGTTTTTGTGTTTTTTTTTGCATTTTTTTTGCATTTTTTTAGCATTTTTTTAGCATTTTTTTTGCATTTTTTTTGCATTTTTTGTGTTTTTTTGCATTTTTTTGCATTTTTTGTGGGGTTGTTTTGCATTTTTTTGCATTTTTTTTGCATTTTTTTTGTTTTTTTTGCATTTTTTTTGCATTTTTTGTGGGTTTTTTTGCATTTTTTGTTTTTTTTTTACATTTTTTGTGGGGTTTTTTTGCATTTTTTTTGCATTTTTTGTGGTTTTTTTTGCATTTTTTTGTGTTTTTTTTTGCATTTTTTTGTGTTTTTTTTGCATTTTTTTTTGCATTTTTTGTGCATTTTTTTTGCATTTTTTTGCATTTTTTTTGCGTTTTTTTGCATTTTTTTGCATTTTTTGTGGGTTTTTTGCATTTTTTTTGTGTTTTTTTTTTTTACATTTTTTGTGGGGTTTTTTTGCATTTTTTTTGTATTTTTTTGCATTTTTTTTGCATTTTTTTTTGTTTTTTTGCATTTTTTTTGCATTTTTTTTGTTTTTTTGCATTTTTTTTTGCATTTTTTTTTGTTTTTTTGCATTTTTTTTGCATTTTTTTGTGTTTTTTTGCATTTTTTTTGCATTTTTTTGTGTTTTTTTTGCATTTTTTTGTGTTTTTTTTTGCATTTTTTGTGTTTTTTTTGCATTTTTTTTGTGTTTTTTTTTTGTGTTTTTTTTGTTTTTTTTGTTTTTTTGTTTTTTTTTTGCATTTTTTTGTGTTTTTTTTTTGCATTTTTTGTTTTTTTTTGCATTTTTTTTGTTTTTTTTTGCATTTTTTGTGTTTTTTTGTGGTTTTTTTTGCATTTATTTTGTGTTTTTTTTGCATTTTTTTGTGTTTTTTTTTTGCAATATTTTGTGTGTTTTTTGTGTTTTTTTTGCATTTTTTTGCGTTTTTTTTGCATTTTTTTGCATTTTTTTGTGTTTTTTTGCATTTTTTTTTGCATTTTTTGTGGGTTTTTTTGCATTTTATTGTTTTTTTTTGCATTTTTTTTTGCATTTTTTGTGGGGTTTTTTGCATTTTTTTTGTGTTTTTTTGCATTTTTTTTGCATTTTTTTGCATTTTTTTGCATTTTTTTTGCATTTTTTTTTGCATTTTTTGTGTTTTTTTTTGCATTTTTTTTGCATTTTTTTTGCATTTTTTTTGCATTTTTTGTGGGGTTTTTTGCATTTTTTTTGCATTTTTTTTGCATTTTTTGTGGTTTTTTTTGCTTTTTTTTTTGCGTTTTTTTGTTTGTTTTTTTTGCATTTTTTTTGCATTTTTTTGTGTTTTTTTGCATTTTTTTTTGCATTTTTTGTGGGTTTTTTTGCATTTTATTGTTGTTTTTTTTTGCTTTTTTTTGCATTTTTTGTGGGGTTTTTTGCATTTTTTTTGCATTTTTTTGCATTTTTTTTGCATTTTTTTTTGCATTTTTTGTGGTTTTTTTTGCATTTTTTTGCATTTTTTTTGCATTTTTTGTGGGGTTTTTTGCATTTTTTTTGCATTTTTTTTGCATTTTTTGTGGTTTTTTTTGCATTTTTTTTGCGTTTTTTTGTTTGTTTTTTTTGCATTTTATTGTTGGTTTTTTTTGCATTTTTTTTGCATTTTTTGTGGGGTTTTTTCCATTTTTTTTGCATTTTTTTTGTGTTTTTTTGCATTTTTTTTGCATTTTTTTTGCATTTTTTGTGTTTTTTTTTGCATTTTTTTTGCATTTTTTTTGCATTTTTTTTTGCATTTTTTGTGGTTTTTTTTGCATTTTTTTGCATTTTTTGTGGGGTTTTTTTCATTTTTTTTTTTTTTTTTTTTCATTTTTTTTTCATTTTTTGTGGGGTTTTTTGCATTTTTTGTGTTTTTTTTTGCATTTTTTTTGCATTTTTTTAGCATTTTTTTTGCATTTTTTTTGCATTTTTTTTGCATTTTTTGTGTTTTTTTGCATTTTTTTTGCATTTTTTGTGGGGTTGTTTTGCATTTTTTTGCATTTTTTTTGCATTTTTTTTGCATTTTTTGTGTTTTTTTTGCATTTTTTTTGCATTTTTTGTGGGTTTTTTTGCATTTTTTGTGTTTTTTTTTTACATTTTTTGTGGGGTTTTTTTGCATTTATTTTGCATTTTTTGTGGGTTTTTTTTGCATTTTTTTGTGTTTTTTTTTGCATTTTTTTGCATTTTTTTTGCATTTTTTTTTGCATTTTTTTTGCATTTTTTTGTGTTTTTTTTTGCATTTTTTTTGCATTTTTTTTGTGTTTTTTTTGCATTTTTTTGTGGTTTTTTTTGCATTTTTTGTTTTTTTTTGCATTTTTTGTTTTTTTTTGCATTTTTTTTGTTTTTTTTGCATTTTTTTTTGCATTTTTTTGCATTTTTTTTGCATTTTTTTTTGCATTTTTTTGCATTTTTTTTGTGTTTTTTTTGTTTTTTTTGTGTTTTTTTTGCATTTTTTTGCATTTTTGTGCTTTTTTTTTGCATTTTTTGCGTTTTTTTGCATTTTTTTTGCATTTTTTTTTGCATTTTTTTTGCATTTTTTTGCATTTTTTGTGGGTTTTTTTTGCATTTTTTGTGTTTTTTTGCATTTTTTTTTGCATTTTTTTGTGTTTTTTTTGCATTTTTTTTTTGCATTTTTTGTGGGTTTTTTGCATTTTTTTGTGTTTTTTTTACATTTTTTGCATTTTTTTTGCATTTTTTTTGCATTTTTTTTGCATTTTTTGTGGTTTTTTTTTGCATTTTTTGTTTTTTTGCATTTTTTTTGCATTTTTTTTGTGTTTTTTTGCATTTTTTTGTGTTTTTTTTTACATTTTTTGTGGGTTTTTTTGCATTTTTTTTTGCATTTTTTTTGCATTTTTTTTGCATTTTTTTTGCATTTTTTTAGCATTTTTTTAGCATTTTTTGTGTGTTTTTTTTGCATTTTTTGTGTTTTTTTTGCATTTTTTTTGCATTTTTTTTGTGTTTTTTTGCATTTTTTTTTGCATTTTTTGTGGTTTTTTTGCATTTTTTTTGCATTTTTTTTGCATTTTTTTGTGTTTTTTTTGCATTTTTTTTGCATTTTTTGTGTTTTTTTTTGCATTTTTTTTGCATTTTTTTTGCATTTTTTTGCATTTTTTTTGCATTTTTTGTGGGTTTTTTTGCATTTTTTGTGTTTTTTTTGCATTTTTTTGTATTTTTTTTGCATTTTTTTAGCATTTTTTTTGCATTTTTTTGCATTTTTTTGCATTTTTTTTTTTGCATTTTTTGTGGTTTTTTTTGCATTTTTTTGCATTTTTTTTGCATTTTTTGTGGGGTTTTTTGCATTTTTTTTGCATTTTTTTTGCATTTTTTGTGGTTTTTTTTGCATTTTTTTTGCGTTTTTTTGTTTGTTTTTTTTGCATTTTATTGTTGGTTTTTTTTGCATTTTTTTTGCATTTTTTGTGGGGTTTTTTCCATTTTTTTTGCATTTTTTTTGCATTTTTTTGCATTTTTTTTGCATTTTTTTTGCATTTTTTGTGTTTTTTTTTGCATTTTTTTTGCATTTTTTTTGCATTTTTTTTTGCATTTTTTGTGGTTTTTTTTGCATTTTTTTGCATTTTTTGTGGGGTTTTTTTCATTTTTTTTTTTTTTTTTTTTCATTTTTTTTTCATTTTTTGTGGGGTTTTTTGCATTTTTTGTGTTTTTTTTTGCATTTTTTTTGCATTTTTTTAGCATTTTTTTTGCATTTTTTTTGCATTTTTTTTGCATTTTTTGTGTTTTTTTGCATTTTTTTTGCATTTTTTGTGGGGTTGTTTTGCATTTTTTTGCATTTTTTTTGCATTTTTTTTGCATTTTTTGTGTTTTTTTTGCATTTTTTTTGCACACACACAAAAAATGCAAAAAAACCCACAAAAAATGCAAAAAAAATGCAAAAAAAATGCAAAAAAAATGCAAATTTTTTTTGCATTTTTTTTGTTTTTTTTGCATTTTTTTTGCATTTTTTGTGGGGTTTTTTGCATTTTTTTTGCATTTTTTTTGCATTTTTTGTGGTTTTTTTTGCATTTTTTTTGCGTTTTTTTGTTTGTTTTTTTTGCATTTTTTTGTGGGTTTTTTTGCATTTTTTTTGTATTTTTTTGTGTTTTTTTGCATTTTTTTTTGCATTTTTTGTGGGGTTTTTTGCATTTTTTTGTGGGTTTTTTTGCATTTTTTTTTTGCATTTTTTGTGGGTTTTTTTGCATTTTTTTTGCATTTTTTGTGGGTTTTTTTGCATTTTTTTTGCATTTTTTTTGTATTTTTTGTGGGTTTTTTTGCATTTTTTTGTTTTTTTTTTGCATTTTTTTGTTTTTTTTTTGCATTTTTTTGTTGGTTTTTTTGCATTTTTTTTTGCATTTTTTTGTGTTTTTCTGCATTTTTTTTTGCATTTTTTGTGGGTTTTTTTGCATTTTTTTTGCATTTTTTGTGTTTTTTTTTGCATTTTTTTGTGTTTTTTTTTGCATTTTTTTTGTATTTTTTTGCATTTTTTTTTGCATTTTTTTTTGTTTTTTTGCATTTTTTTTGCATTTTTTTTGTGTTTTTTTGCATTTTTTTTGCATTTTTTTGTGTTTTTTTTGCATTTTTTTGTGTTTTTTTTTGCATTTTTTTGCAATTTTTTGTTTTTTTGAATTTTTTTTGCATTTTTTGTGGGGTTTTTTCCATTTTTTTTTGCATTTTTTGTGGGTTTTTTTGCATTTTATTGTTGGTTTTTTTTGCATTTTTTTTGCATTTTTTTGCATTTTTTTTGCATTTTTTTTGCATTTTTTTTTGCATTTTTTGTGTTTTTTTTTGCATTTTTTTGCATTTTTTGTGGGGTTTTTTTCATTTTTTTTTTTTTTTTTTTTCATTTTTTTTGCATTTTTTGTGGGGTTTTTTGCAGTTTTTGTGTTTTTTTTTGCATTTTTTTTGCATTTTTTTAGCATTTTTTTAGCATTTTTTTTGCATTTTTTGTGTTTTTTTGCATTTTTTTGCATTTTTTGTGGGGTTGTTTTGCATTTTTTTGCATTTTTTTTGCATTTTTTTTGCATTTTTTGTGTTTTTTTTGCATTTTTTTTGCACACACACAAAAAATGCAAAAAAACCCACAAAAAATGCAAAAAAAATGCAAAAAAAACACAAAAAAAATGCAAATTTTTTTTGCATTTTTTTTGTTTTTTTTTGCATTTTTTTTGCATTTTTTGTGGGTTTTTTTGCATTTTTTGTTTTTTTTTTACATTTTTTGTGGGGTTTTTTTGCATTTTTTTTTGCATTTTTTGTGGTTTTTTTTGCATTTTTTTGTGTTTTTTTTTGCATTTTTTTGTGTTTTTTTTGCATTTTTTTTTGCATTTTTTGTGCATTTTTTTGCATTTTTTTGCATTTTTTTTGCGTTTTTTTGCATTTTTTTGCATTTTTTGTGGGTTTTTTGCATTTTTTTTGTGTTTTTTTTTTTTACATTTTTTGTGGGGTTTTTTTGCATTTTTTTTGTATTTTTTTGCATTTTTTTTGCATTTTTTTTTGTTTTTTTGCATTTTTTTTGCATTTTTTTTGTGTTTTTTTGCATTTTTTTTTGCATTTTTTTTTGTTTTTTTGCATTTTTTTTGCATTTTTTTTGTGTTTTTTTTGCATTTTTTTTGTGTTTTTTTTTTGTGTTTTTTTTGTTTTTTTTGTTTTTTTGTTTTTTTTTGCATTTTTTTGTGTTTTTTTTTTTGCATTTTTTGTTTTTTTTTGCATTTTTTTTGTTTTTTTTTGCATTTTTTGTGTTTTTTTGTGGTTTTTTTTGCATTTATTTTGTGTTTTTTTTGCATTTTTTTGTGTTTTTTTTTTGCAATATTTTGTGTGTTTTTTGTGTTTTTTTTGCATTTTTTTGCGTTTTTTTTTGCATTTTTTTGCATTTTTTTGTGTTTTTTTGCATTTTTTTTTGCATTTTTTGTGGGTTTTTTTGCATTTTATTGTTTTTTTTTGCATTTTTTTTTGCATTTTTTGTGGGGTTTTTTGCATTTTTTTTGTGTTTTTTTGCATTTTTTTTGCATTTTTTTGCATTTTTTTGCATTTTTTTTGCATTTTTTTTTGCATTTTTTGTGTTTTTTTTTGCATTTTTTTTGCATTTTTTTTGCATTTTTTTTGCATTTTTTGTGGGGTTTTTTGCATTTTTTTTGCATTTTTTTTGCATTTTTTGTGGTTTTTTTTGCTTTTTTTTTTGCGTTTTTTTGTTTGTTTTTTTTGCATTTTTTTTGCATTTTTTTGTGTTTTTTTGCATTTTTTTTTGCATTTTTTGTGGGTTTTTTTGCATTTTATTGTTGTTTTTTTTTGCTTTTTTTTGCATTTTTTGTGGGGTTTTTTGCATTTTTTTTGCATTTTTTTGCATTTTTTTGCATTTTTTTTGCATTTTTTTTTGCATTTTTTGTGGTTTTTTTTGCATTTTTTTGCATTTTTTTTGCATTTTTTGTGGGGTTTTTTGCATTTTTTTTGCATTTTTTTTGCATTTTTTGTGGTTTTTTTTGCATTTTTTTTGCGTTTTTTTGTTTGTTTTTTTTGCATTTTATTGTTGGTTTTTTTTGCATTTTTTTTGCATTTTTTGTGGGGTTTTTTCCATTTTTTTTGCATTTTTTTTGTGTTTTTTTGCATTTTTTTTGCATTTTTTTTGCATTTTTTGTGTTTTTTTTTGCATTTTTTTTTCATTTTTTTTGCATTTTTTTTTGCATTTTTTTGTGGTTTTTTTTGCATTTTTTTGCATTTTTTGTGGGGTTTTTTTCATTTTTTTTTTTTTTTTTTTTCATTTTTTTTTCATTTTTTGTGGGGTTTTTTGCATTTTTTGTGTTTTTTTTTGCATTTTTTTTGCATTTTTTTAGCATTTTTTTTGCATTTTTTTTGCATTTTTTTTGCATTTTTTTTGCATTTTTTGTGTTTTTTTGCATTTTTTTTGCATTTTTTGTGGGGTTGTTTTGCATTTTTTTGCATTTTTTTTGCATTTTTTTTGCATTTTTTGTGTTTTTTTGCATTTTTTTTGCATTTTTTGTGGGGTTGTTTTGCATTTTTTTGCATTTTTTTTGCATTTTTTTGCATTTTTTTGCATTTTTTTTGCATTTTTTTTTGCATTTTTTGTGTTTTTTTTTGCATTTTTTTTGCATTTTTTTTGCATTTTTTTTGCATTTTTTGTGGGGTTTTTTGCATTTTTTTTGCATTTTTTTTGCATTTTTTGTGGTTTTTTTTGCTTTTTTTTTTGCGTTTTTTTGTTTGTTTTTTTTGCATTTTTTTTGCATTTTTTTGTGTTTTTTTGCATTTTTTTTTGCATTTTTTGTGGGTTTTTTTGCATTTTATTGTTGTTTTTTTTTGCTTTTTTTTGCATTTTTTGTGGGGTTTTTTGCATTTTTTTTGCATTTTTTTGCATTTTTTTGCATTTTTTTTGCATTTTTTTTTGCATTTTTTGTGGTTTTTTTTGCATTTTTTTGCATTTTTTTTGCATTTTTTGTGGGGTTTTTTGCATTTTTTTTGCATTTTTTTTGCATTTTTTGTGGTTTTTTTTGCATTTTTTTTGCGTTTTTTTGTTTGTTTTTTTTGCATTTTATTGTTGGTTTTTTTTGCATTTTTTTTGCATTTTTTGTGGGGTTTTTTCCATTTTTTTTGCATTTTTTTTGTGTTTTTTTGCATTTTTTTTGCATTTTTTTTGCATTTTTTGTGTTTTTTTTTGCATTTTTTTTTCATTTTTTTTGCATTTTTTTTTGCATTTTTTGTGGTTTTTTTTGCATTTTTTTGCATTTTTTGTGGGGTTTTTTTCATTTTTTTTTTTTTTTTTTTTCATTTTTTTTTCATTTTTTGTGGGGTTTTTTGCATTTTTTGTGTTTTTTTTTGCATTTTTTTTGCATTTTTTTAGCATTTTTTTTGCATTTTTTTTGCATTTTTTTTGCATTTTTTTTTGCATTTTTTGTGTTTTTTTGCATTTTTTTTGCATTTTTTGTGGGGTTGTTTTGCATTTTTTTGCATTTTTTTTGCATTTTTTTTGCATTTTTTGTGTTTTTTTTGCATTTTTTTTGCACACACACAAAAAATGCAAAAAAACCCACAAAAAATGCAAAAAAAAATGCAAAAAAAATGCAAAAAAAATGCAAATTTTTTTTGCATTTTTTTTGTTTTTTTTGCATTTTTTTTGCATTTTTTGTGGGTTTTTTTGCATTTTTTGTGTTTTTTTTTTACATTTTTTGTGGGGTTTTTTTGCATTTATTTTGCATTTTTTGTGGTTTTTTTTGCATTTTTTTGTGTTTTTTTTTGCATTTTTTTGCATTTTTTTTGCATTTTTTTTTGCATTTTTTTTGCATTTTTTTGTGGGTTTTTTTTGCATTTTTTTTGCATTTTTTTTGTGTTTTTTTTGCATTTTTTTGTGGTTTTTTTTGCATTTTTTGTTTTTTTTTTGCATTTTTTGTTTTTTTTTGCATTTTTTTTGTTTTTTTTGCATTTTTTTTTGCATTTTTTTGCATTTTTTTTGCATTTTTTTTTGCATTTTTTTGCATTTTTTTTGTGTTTTTTTTGTTTTTTTTTGTGTTTTTTTTGCATTTTTTTGCATTTTTGTGCTTTTTTTTTGCATTTTTTGCGTTTTTTTGCATTTTTTTTGCATTTTTTTTTGCATTTTTTTTGCATTTTTTTGCATTTTTTGTGGGTTTTTTTTGCATTTTTTGTGTTTTTTTGCATTTTTTTTTGCATTTTTTTGTGTTTTTTTTGCATTTTTTTTTGCATTTTTTGTGGGTTTTTTGCATTTTTTTGTGTTTTTTTTTACATTTTTTGCATTTTTTTTGCATTTTTTTTGCATTTTTTTTGCATTTTTTGTGGTTTTTTTTTGCATTTTTTGTTTTTTTGCATTTTTTTTGCATTTTTTTTGTGTTTTTTTGCATTTTTTTGTGTTTTTTTTGCATTTTTTTTGCATTTTTTTAGCATTTTTTTAGCATTTTTTTAGCATTTTTTGTGTGTTTTTTTTGCATTTTTTGTGTTTTTTTTGCATTTTTTTTGCATTTTTTTTGTGTTTTTTTGCATTTTTTTTTGCATTTTTTGTGGTTTTTTTGCATTTTTTTTGCATTTTTTTTGCATTTTTTTGTGTTTTTTTTGCATTTTTTTTGCATTTTTTGTGTTTTTTTTTGCATTTTTTTTGCATTTTTTTTGCATTTTTTTGCATTTTTTTTGCATTTTTTGTGGGTTTTTTTGCATTTTTTGTGTTTTTTTTGCATTTTTTTGTATTTTTTTTGCATTTTTTTAGCATTTTTTTTGCATTTTTTTGCATTTTTTTGCATTTTTTTTTTTGCATTTTTTGTGGTTTTTTTTGCATTTTTTTGCATTTTTTTTGCATTTTTTGTGGGGTTTTTTGCATTTTTTTTGCATTTTTTTTGCATTTTTTGTGGTTTTTTTTGCATTTTTTTTGCGTTTTTTTGTTTGTTTTTTTTGCATTTTATTGTTGGTTTTTTTTGCATTTTTTTTGCATTTTTTGTGGGGTTTTTTCCATTTTTTTTGCATTTTTTTTGTGTTTTTTTGCATTTTTTTTGCATTTTTTTTGCATTTTTTGTGTTTTTTTTTGCATTTTTTTTGCATTTTTTTTGCATTTTTTTTTGCATTTTTTGTGGTTTTTTTTGCATTTTTTTGCATTTTTTGTGGGGTTTTTTTCATTTTTTTTTTTTTTTTTTTTCATTTTTTTTTCATTTTTTGTGGGGTTTTTTGCATTTTTTGTGTTTTTTTTTGCATTTTTTTTGCATTTTTTTAGCATTTTTTTTGCATTTTTTTTGCATTTTTTTTGCATTTTTTGTGTTTTTTTGCATTTTTTTTGCATTTTTTGTGGGGTTGTTTTGCATTTTTTTGCATTTTTTTTGCATTTTTTTTGCATTTTTTGTGTTTTTTTTGCATTTTTTTTGCACACACACAAAAAATGCAAAAAAACCCACAAAAAATGCAAAAAAAATGCAAAAAAAATGCAAATTTTTTTTGCATTTTTTTTGTTTTTTTTGCATTTTTTTTGCATTTTTTGTGGGTTTTTTTGCATTTTTTGTGTTTTTTTTTTACATTTTTTGTGGGGTTTTTTTGCATTTATTTTGCATTTTTTGTGGTTTTTTTTGCATTTTTTTGTGTTTTTTTTTGCATTTTTTTGCATTTTTTTTGCATTTTTTTTTGCATTTTTTTTGCATTTTTTTGTGGTTTTTTTTTGCATTTTTTTTGCATTTTTTTTGTGTTTTTTTTGCATTTTTTTGTGGTTTTTTTTGCATTTTTTGTTTTTTTTTGCATTTTTTGTTTTTTTTTGCATTTTTTTTGTTTTTTTTGCATTTTTTTTTGCATTTTTTTGCATTTTTTTTGCATTTTTTTTTGCATTTTTTTGCATTTTTTTTGTGTTTTTTTTGTTTTTTTTGTGTTTTTTTTGCATTTTTTTGCATTTTTGTGCTTTTTTTTGCATTTTTTGCGTTTTTTTGCATTTTTTTTGCATTTTTTTTTGCATTTTTTTTGCATTTTTTTGCATTTTTTGTGGGTTTTTTTTGCATTTTTTGTGTTTTTTTGCATTTTTTTTTGCATTTTTTTGTGTTTTTTTTGCATTTTTTTTGCATTTTTTGTGGGTTTTTTGCATTTTTTTTGTGTTTTTTTTACATTTTTTGCATTTTTTTTGCATTTTTTTTGCATTTTTTTTGCATTTTTTGTGGTTTTTTTTGCATTTTTTGTGTTTTTTTGCATTTTTTTTGCATTTTTTTTGTGTTTTTTTGCATTTTTTTGTGTTTTTTTTTACATTTTTTGTGGGTTTTTTTGCATTTTTTTTTGCATTTTTTTTGCATTTTTTTTGCATTTTTTTTGCATTTTTTTAGCATTTTTTTAGCATTTTTTGTGTGTTTTTTTTGCATTTTTTGTGTTTTTTTTGCATTTTTTTTGCATTTTTTTTGTGTTTTTTTGCATTTTTTTTTGCATTTTTTGTGGTTTTTTTGCATTTTTTTTGCATTTTTTTTGCATTTTTTTGTGTTTTTTTTGCATTTTTTTTGCATTTTTTGTGTTTTTTTTTGCATTTTTTTTGCATTTTTTTTGCATTTTTTTGCATTTTTTTTGCATTTTTTGTGGGTTTTTTTGCATTTTTTGTGTTTTTTTTGCATTTTTTTGTATTTTTTTTGCATTTTTTTAGCATTTTTTTTGCATTTTTTTGCATTTTTTTGCATTTTTTTTTTTGCATTTTTTTTGCATTTTTTTTGCATTTTTTTTTGCATTTTTTTTGCATTTTTTGCATTTTTTTTTGCATTTTTTTTGCATTTTTTTTGCATTTTTTTTTGCATTTTTTGTGGGTTTTTTTTGCATTTTTTTTGCATTTTTTTGTGTTTTTTTTTACATTTTTTGTGGGTTTTTTGCATTTTTTTTGTGTTTTTTTTTACATTTTTTGTGGGTTTTTTTGCATTTTTTTTTGCATTTTTTTTGCCATTTTTTTGCATTTTTTTGCATTTTTTTTTGTATTTTTTGTGGGTTTTTTGCATTTTTTTTTGTATTTTTTGTGGGTTTTTTGCATTTTTTTGCATTTTTTTTTTGCATTTTTTTTGCATTTTTTTTGCATTTTTTTTTGCATTTTTTGTGGGGTTTTTTTGCATTTTTTGTGGGTTTTTTTTGCATTTTTTTTGCATTTTTTTTTTTTTTTTTTACATTTTTTGTGGGTTTTTTGCATTTTTTTTGTGTTTTTTTTTACATTTTTTGTGGGTTTTTTTGCATTTTTTTTTGCATTTTTTTTTGCCATTTTTTTGCATTTTTTTTGCATTTTTTTTGCATTTTTTTTTGCATTTTTTGTGGGTTTTTTTGCATTTTTTGCATTTTTTTTTACATTTTTTGTGGGTTTTTTTTCCATTTTTTTTGCATTTTTTTTGCTTTTTTTGCATTTTTTTGCATTTTTTTTGCATTTTTTTTGCATTTTTTTGCGTTTTTTTTTGCATTTTTTTGCATTTTTTTGCATTTTTGTGCTTTTTTTTGCATTTTTTGTGTTTTTTTTTTGCATTTTTTGCGTTTTTTTGCATTTTTTTTGCATTTTTTTTGCTTTTTTTTGCATTTTTTGTGGGTTTTTTTTGCATTTTTTGTGTTTTTTTGCATTTTTTTTGCATTTTTTTTGTGTTTTTTTTGCATTTTTTTTGCATTTTTGTGGGTTTTTTGCATTTTTTTTTCATTTTTTTGCATTTTTTTTTGCATTTTTTTGCATTTTTTTTGCATTTTTTTTGCATTTTTTTTGCATTTTTTTTGCATTTTTGTGCTTTTTTTTGCATTTTTTTGCATTTTTTGTGGTTTTTTTTTGCATTTTTTTTGTGTTTTTTTTTTACATTTTTTTGTGGGGGTTTTTTCCATTTTTTTTGCATTTTTTTTGCATTTTTTTTGCTTTTTTTTTTGCATTTTTTTTGCATTTTTTTGCATTTTTTGTGGGTTTTTTTTGCATTTTTTTGCATTTTTTGTGTTTTTTTGCATTTTTTTTGCATTTTTTTGTGTTTTTATTGCATTTTTTTGCATTTTTGTGCTTTTTTTTGCATTTTTTGCGTTTTTTTGCATTTTTTTGCATTTTTTTTGCATTTTTTGCATTTTTTTTGTTTTTTTTGCATTTTTTTGCATTTTTTTTGCTTTTTTTTTTGCATTTTTTTGGGTGTTTTTGCATTTTTTTGCATTTTTTTTGCATTTTTTTTTGCATTTTTTTGCTTTTTTTTGCATTTTTTTTGCATTTTTTTTGCATTTTTTGTGGGTTTTTTTGCATTTTTTTGCATTTTTTGTGTTTTTTTGCATTTTTTTTGTGTTTTTATTGCATTTTTTTTGCATTTTTGTGCTTTTTTTTTTGCATTTTTTTTGCATTTTTTTGCATTTTTTTGCATTTTTTTGCATTTTTTGTGTTTTTTTTTGCATTTTTTGTGTTTTTTAGCATTTTTTTTGCATTTTTTTTGCATTTTTTTTGCATTTTTTGTGGGTTTTTTTTGCATTTTTTGTGTTTTTTTTGCATTTTTTTTGCATTTTTTTTGCATTTTTTTGCATTTTTTTTTGCATTTTTTGTGGGTTTTTTTGCATTTTTTTGTGTTTTTTTTTTACATTTTTTGTGGGGTTTTTTTCCATTTTTTTTGCATTTTTTTGCATTTTTTTTGCTTTTTTTTTTTGCATTTTTTGTGGGTTTTTTTGCATTTTTTTGCATTTTTTTTGCATTTTTTTTGCATTTTTTTGCATTTTTTTGCATTTTTTTTTCATTTTTTTGCATTTTTTTTTGCATTTTTTTGCATTTTTTGCATTTTTTTTGCATTTTTTTTTGCATTTTTTTTGCATTTTTTTTGCATTTTTTTTGCATTTTTGTGCTTTTTTTGCATTTTTTGTGGGTTTTTTTGCATTTTTTTTGTGTTTTTTTTTTACATTTTTTTGTGGGGGTTTTTTCCATTTTTTTTTGCATTTTTTTTGCTTTTTTTGCATTTTTTTTGCATTTTTTTTGTATTTTTTTTGCATTTTTTTTGTTTTTTTTTGCATTTTTTTTGCATTTTTTTTGCATTTTTTTTGCATTTTTGTGCTTTTTTTGCATTTTTTGTGGGTTTTTTTTTACATTTTTTTGTGGGGGTTTTTTCCATTTTTTTTGCATTTTTTTTGCTTTTTTTGCATTTTTTTTGCATTTTTTTTGCATTTTTTTTGCATTTTTTTTGCTTTTTTTTGCATTTTTTTGGGTGTTTTTGCATTTTTTTGCATTTTTTTTTGTATTTTTTGTGGGTTTTTTGCATTTTTTTTGCATTTTTTGTGGGTTTTTTTGCAT
>JAKRKW010000078.1:0-101000 GCA_023566125.1 Zingel zingel
AGCCAAAATGTAGCCAAAATATAGCTTTGAGTGGACATTTAAGCCTTTAATTTTAAAATCCTACATCAGAATATTCTGATATTACCCAATGACAGTATCCGATGTGTATAGTATCACCCTGAGGTGAAATGAGTCTGGCTAAACAGGAGGTTTTGTTTTTAGAGCAGCCTGAAAAAGAGTTACAATATGGCTTTAATTAGCAGCCAAAATGTAGCCAAAATATAGCTTTGAGTGGACATTTAAGCCTTTAATTTTAAAATCCTACATCAGAATATTCTGATATTACCCAGTGACAGTCTCCGATGTGTATCCTATCACCCTAAGGTGAAATGAGTCTGGCTAAACAGGAGGTTTTGTTTTTAGAGCAGCCTGAAAAAGAGTTACAATATGGCTTTAATTAGCAGCCAAAATGTAGCCAAAATAAAGCTTTGAGTGGACATTTAAGCCTTTAATTTTAAAATCCTACATCAGAATATTCTGATATTACTCAATGACAGTATCCGATGTGTATTCTATCACCCTGAAGTGAAATGAGTCTGGCTAAACAGGAGGTTTTGTTTTTAGAGCAGCCTGAGAAAGAGTTACAATATGGCTTCAATTAGATGCCAAAATATACCCACATAATAGCTTTAATTGGACATTTAAGCCTTTAATTTCAGAATCCTATATCAGAATAGTCTGATATTACCCAGTGACAGCCTGGGATGTGTACAATATCACCCTGAGGTGAAATGAGTCTGGCTAAACAGGAGGTTTTGTTTTTAGAGCAGCCTGAAAAAGAGTTACAATATTGCTTTAATTAGCAGCCAAAATGTAGCCAAAATATAGCTTTGAGTGGACATTTAAGCCTTTAATTTTAAAATCCTACATCAGAATATTCTGATATTACCCAATGACAGTATCCGATGTGTATAGTATCACCCTGAGGTGAAATGAGTCTGGCTAAACAGGAGGTTTTGTTTTTAGAGCAGCCTGAAAAAGAGTTACAATATGGCTTTAATTAGCAGCCAAAATGTAGCCAAAATATAGCTTTGAGTGGACATTTAAGCCTTTAATTTTAAAATCCTACATCAGAATATTCTGATATTACCCAGTGACAGTCTCCGATGTGTATCCTATCACCCTAAGGTGAAATGAGTCTGGCTAAACAGGAGGTTTTGTTTTTAGAGCAGCCTGAAAAAGAGTTACAATATGGCTTTAATTAGCAGCCAAAATGTAGCCAAAATAAAGCTTTGAGTGGACATTTAAGCCTTTAATTTTAAAATCCTACGTCAGAATATTCTGATATTACCCAATGACAGTTTCCGATGTGTATAGTATCACCCTGAGGTGAAATGAGTCTGGCTAAACAGGAGGTTTTGTTTTTAGAGCAGCCTGAGAAAGAGTTACAATATGGCTTCAATTAGATGCCAAAATATACCCACAGAATAGCTTTAATTGGACATTTAAGCCTTTAATTTCAGAATCCTATATCAGAATAGTCTGATATTACCCAGTGACAGCCTGGCATGTGTACAATATCACCCTGAGGTGAAATGAGTCTGGCTAAACAGGAGGTTTTGTTTTTAGAGCAGCCTGAAAATAAGTTACAATATGGCTTTAATTAGTAGCCAAAATGTAGCCAAAATATAGCTTTGAGTGGACATTAAAGCCTTTAATTTTAAAATCCTACATCAGAATATTCTGATATTACCCAATGACAGTATCCGATGTGTATACTATCAACCTGAGGTGAAATGAGTCTGGCTAAACAGGAGGTTTTGTTTTTAGAGCAGCCTGAAAAAGAGTTACAATATGGCTTTAATTAGCAGACAAAATGTAGCCAAAATATAGCTTTGAGTGGACATTAAAGCCTTTAATTTTAAAATCCTACATCAGAATATTCTGATATTACTCAATGACAGTATCCGATGTGTATTCTATCACCCTGAGATGAAATGAATCTGGCTAAACAGGAGGTTTTGTTTTTAGAGCAGCCTGAAAAAGAGTTACAATATGGCTTTAATTAGCAGCCAAAAATGTAGCCAAAATATAGCTTTGAGTGGACATTTAAGCCTTTAATTTTAAAATCCTATATCAGAATATTCTGATATTACCCAATGACAGTATCCGATGTGTATAGTATCACCCTGAGGTGAAATGAGTCTGGCTAAACAGGAGGTTTTGTTTTTAGAGCAGCCTGAAAAAGAGTTACAATATGGCTTTAATTAGCAGCCAAAATGTAGCCAAAATATAGCTTTGAGTGGACATTTAAGCCTTTAATTTTAAAATCCTACATCAGAATATTCTGATATTACCCAGTGACAGTCTCCGATGTGTATCCTATCACCCTAAGGTGAAATGAGTCTGGCTAAACAGGAGGTTTTGTTTTTAGAACAGCCTGAAAAAGAGTTACAATATGGCTTTAATTAGCAGCCAAAATGTAGCCAAAATATAGCTTTGAGTGGACATTTAAGCCTTTAATTTTAAAATCCTACATCAGAATATTCTGATATTACCCAATGACAGTATCCGATGTGCATAGTATCACCCTGAGGTGAAATGAGTCTGGCTAAACAGGAGGTTTTGTTTTTAGAGCAGCCTGAAAAAGAGTTACAATATGGCTTTAATTAGCAGCCAAAATGTAGCCAAAATAAAGCTTTGAGTGGACATTTAAGCCTTTAATTTTAAAATCCTACATCAGAATATTCTGATATTACCCAATGACAGTATCCGATGTGTATAGTATCACCCTGAGGTGAAATGAGTCTGGCTAAACAGGAGGTTTTGTTTTTAGAGCAGCCTGAAAAAGAGTTACAATATGGCTTTAATTAGCAGCCAAAATGTAGCCAAAATATAGCTTTGAGTGGACATTTAAGCCTTTAATTTTAAAATCCTACATCAGAATATTCTGATATTACCCAGTGACAGTCTCCGATGTGTATCCTATCACCCTAAGGTGAAATGAGTCTGGCTAAACAGGAGGTTTTGTTTTTAGAGCAGCCTGAAAATAAGTTACAATATGGCTTTAATTAGCAGCCAAAATGTAGACAAAATAAAGCTTTGAGTGGACATTTAAGCCTTTAATTTTAAAATCCTACATCAGAATATTCTGATATTACCCAATGACAGTACCCGATGTGTATAGTATCACCCTGAGGTGAAATGAGTCTGGCTAAACAGGAGGTTTTGTTTTTAGAGCAGCCTGAGAAAGAGTTACAATATGGCTTCAATTAGATGCCAAAATATACCCACATAATAGCTTTAATTGGACATTTAAGCCTTTAATTTCAGAATCCTATATCAGAATAGTCTGATATTACCCAGTGACAGCCTGGGATGTGTACAATATCACCCTGAGGTGAAATGAGTCTGGCTAAACAGGAGGTTTTGTTTTTAGAGCAGCCTGAAAATAAATTACAATATGGCTTTAATTAGCAGCCAAAATGTAGCCAAAATATAGCTTTGAGTGGACATTTAAGCCTTTAATTTTAAAATCCTACATCAGAATATTCTGATATTACCCAGTGACAGTCTCCGATGTGTATCCTATCACCCTAAGGTGAAATGAGTCTGGCTAAACAGGAGGTTTTGTTTTTAGAGCAGCCTGAAAAAGAGTTACAATATGGCTTTAATTAGCAGCCAAAATGTAGCCAAAATATAGCTTTGAGTGGACATTTAAGCCTTTAATTTTAAAATCCTACATCAGAATATTCTGATATTACCCAATGACAGTATCCGATGTGTATAGTATCACCCTGAGGTGAAATGAGTCTGGCTAAACAGGAGGTTTTGTTTTTAGAGCAGCCTGAAAAAGAGTTACAATATGGCTTTAATTAGCAGCCAAAATGTAGCCAAAATATAGCTTTGAGTGGACATTTAAGCCTTTAATTTTAAAATCCTACATCAGAATATTCTGATATTACCCAGTGACAGTCTCCGATGTGTATCCTATCACCCTAAGGTGAAATGAGTCTGGCTAAACAGGAGGTTTTGTTTTTAGAGCAGCCTGAAAAAGAGTTACAATATGGCTTTAATTAGCAGCCAAAATGTAGCTAAAATAAAGCTTTGAGTGGACATTTAAGCCTTTAATTTTAAAATCCTACATCAGAATATTCTGATATTACCCAATGACAGTATCCGATGTGTATAGTATCACCCTGAGGTGAAATGAGTCTGGCTAAACAGGAGGTTTTGTTTTTAGAGCAGCCTGAAAAAGAGTTACAATATGGCTTTAATTAGCAGCCAAAATGTAGCCAAAATATAGCTTTGAGTGGACATTTAAGCCTTTAATTTTAAAATCCTACATCAGAATATTCTGATATTACCCAGTGACAGTCTCCGTTGTGTATCCTATAACCCTAAGGTGAAATGAGTCTGGCTAAACAGGAGGTTTTGTTTTTAGAGCAGCCTGAAAAAGAGTTACAATATGGCTTTAATCAGCAGCCAAAATGTAGCCAAAATAAAGCTTTGAGTGGACATTTAAGCCTTTAATTTTAAAATCCTACATCAGAATATTCTGATATTACCCAATGACAGTATCCGATGTGTATAGTATCACCCTGAGGTGAAATGAGTCTGGCTAAACAGGAGGTTTTGTTTTTAGAGCAGCCTGAGAAAGAGTTACAATATGGCTTCAATTAGATGCCAAAATATACCCACAGAATAGCTTTAATTGGAAATGTAAGCCTTTAATTTCAGAATCCTATATCATAATAGTCTGATATTAACCAGTGACAGCCTGGGATGTGTACAATATCACCCTGAGGTGAAATGAGTCTGGCTAAACAGGAGGTGTTGTTTTTAGAGCAGCCTGAAAATAAGATACAATATCGCTTTAATGAGTAGCCAAAATGTAGCCAAAATATAGCTTTGAGTGGACATTAAAGCCTTTAATTTTAAAATCATACATCAGAATATTCTGATATTACCCAATGACAGTATCCAATGTGTATACTATCACCCTGAGGTGAAATGAGTCTGGCTAAACAGGAGGTTTCGTTTTTAGATCATCCTGAAAAAGAGTTACAATATGGCTTTAATTAGCAGCCAAAATGTAGCCAAAATATAGCTTTGAGTGGACATTTAAGCCTTTAATTTTAAAATCCTACATCAGAATATTCTGATATTACCCAATGACAGTATCCAATGTGTATAGTATCACCCTGAGGTGAAATGAGTCTGGCTAAACAGGAGGTTTTGTTTTTAGAGCAGCCTGAAAAAGAGTTACAATATGGCTTTAATTAGCAGCCAAAATGTAGCCAAAATATAGCTTTGAGTGGACATTTAAGCCTTTAATTTTAAAATCCTACATCAGAATATTCTGATATTACCCAGTGACAGTCTCCGATGTGTATCCTATAACCCTAAGGTGAAATGAGTCTGGCTAAACAGGAGGTTTTGTTTTTAGAGCAGCCTGAAAAAGAGTTACAATATGGCTTTAATCAGCAGCCAAAATGTAGCCAAAATAAAGCTTTGAGTGGACATTTAAGCCTTTAATTTTAAAATCCTACATCAGAATATTCTGATATTACCCAATGACAGTATCCGATGTGTATAGTATCACCCTGAGGTGAAATGAGTCTGGCTAAACAGGAGGTTTTGTTTTTAGAGCAGCCTGAGAAAGAGTTACAATATGGCTTCAATTAGATGCCAAAATATACCCACAGAATAGCTTTAATTGGAAATGTAAGCCTTTAATTTCAGAATCCTATATCATAATAGTCTGATATTAACCAGTGACAGCCTGGGATGTGTACAATATCACCCTGAGGTGAAATGAGTCTGGCTAAACAGGAGGTGTTGTTTTTAGAGCAGCCTGAAAATAAGATACAATATCGCTTTAATGAGTAGCCAAAATGTAGCCAAAATATAGCTTTGAGTGGACATTAAAGCCTTTAATTTTAAAATCATACATCAGAATATTCTGATATTACCCAATGACAGTATCCAATGTGTATACTATCACCCTGAGGTGAAATGAGTCTGGCTAAACAGGAGGTTTCGTTTTTAGATCATCCTGAAAAAGAGTTACAATATGGCTTTAATTAGCAGCCAAAATGTAGCCAAAATATAGCTTTGAGTGGACATTTAAGCCTTTAATTTTAAAATCCTACATCAGAATATTCTGATATTACCCAATGACAGTATCCAATGTGTATAGTATCACCCTGAGGTGAAATGAGTCTGGCTAAACAGGAGGTTTTGTTTTTAGAGCACCCTGAAAAAGAGTTACAATATGGCTTTAATTAGCAGCCAAAATGTAGCCAAAATATAGCTTTAATTGGACATTTAAGCCTTTAATTTTAAAATCCTACATCAGAATATTCTGATATTAACCAGTGACAGTCTGCGATGTGTACACTATCACCTTGAGGTGAAATGAGTCTGGCTAAACAGGAGGTGTTGTTTTTAGAGCAGCCTGAAAAAGAGTTACAATACGGCTTTATTTAGCAGCCAAAATGTAGCCAAAATATAGCTTTGAGTGGACATTTAAGCCTTTAATTTTAAAATCCTACATCAGAATATTCTGATATTACCCAATGACAGTATCCGATGTGTATAGTATCACCCTGAGGTGAAATGAGTCTGGCTAAACAGGAGGTTTTGTTTTTAGAGCAGCCTGAAAAAGAGTTACAATATGGCTTTAATTAGCAGCCAAAATGTAGCCAAAATATAGCTTTGAGTGGACATTTAAGCCTTTAATTTTAAAATCCTACATCAGAATATTCTGATATTACCCAGTGACAGTCTCCGATGTGTATCCTATCACCCTAAGGTGAAATGAGTCTGGCTAAACAGGAGGTTTTGTTTTTAGAGCAGCCTGAAAAAGAGTTACAATATGGCTTTAATCAGCAGCCAAAATGTAGCCAAAATAAAGCTTTGAGTGGACATTTAAGCCTTTAATTTTAAAATCCTACATCAGAATATTCTGATATTACCCAATGACAGTATCCGATGTGTATAGTATCACCCTGAGGTGAAATGAGTCTGGCTAAAC
The DNA here is from genome assembly GCA_023566125.1 of Zingel zingel. Classification (NCBI taxonomy): domain Eukaryota; kingdom Metazoa; phylum Chordata; class Actinopteri; order Perciformes; family Percidae; genus Zingel; species Zingel zingel. The sequence continues at coordinate 6,980 of JAKRKW010000078.1, forward strand.
AGGAGGTTTTGTTTTTAGAGCAGCCTGAGAAAGAGTTACAATATGGCTTCAATTAGATGCCAAAATATACCCACAGAATAGCTTTAATTGGAAATTTAAGCCTTTAATTTCAGAATCCTATATCATAATAGTCTGATATTAACCAGTGACAGCCTGGGATGTGTACAATATCACCCTGAGGTGAAATGAGTCTGGCTAAACAGGAGGTGTTGTTTTTAGAGCAGCCTGAAAATAAGATACAATATCGCTTTAATGAGTAGCCAAAATGTAGCCAAAATATAGCTTTGAGTGGACATTAAAGCCTTTAATTTTAAAATCATACATCAGAATATTCTGATATTACCCAATGACAGTATCCAATGTGTATACTATCACCCTGAGGTGAAATGAGTCTGGCTAAACAGGAGGTTTCGTTTTTAGAGCATCCTGAAAAAGAGTTACAATATGGCTTTAATTAGCAGCCAAAATGTAGCCAAAATATAGCTTTGAGTGGACATTTAAGCCTTTAATTTTAAAATCCTACATCAGAATATTCTGATATTACCCAATGACAGTACCCAATGTGTATAGTATCACCCTGAGGTGAAATGAGTCTGGCTAAACAGGAGGTTTTGTTTTTAGAGCACCCTGAAAAAGAGTTACAATATGGCTTTAATTAGCAGCCAAAATGTAGCCAAAATATAGCTTTAATTGGACATTTAAGCCTTTAATTTTAAAATCCTACATCAGAATATTCTGATATTAACCAGTGACAGTCTGGGATGTGTACACTATCACCTTGAGGTGAAATGAGTCTGGCTAAACAGGAGGTGTTGTTTTTAGAGCAGCCTGAAAAAGAGTTACAATACGGCTTTATTTAGCAGCCAAAATGTAGCCAAAATATAGCTTTGAGTGGACATTTAAGCCTTTAATTTTAAAATCCTACATCAGAATATTCTGATATTACCCAATGACAGTATCCGATGTGTATAGTATCACCCTGAGGTGAAATGAGTCTGGCTAAACAGGAGGTTTTGTTTTTAGAGCAGCCTGAAAAAGAGTTACAATATGGCTTTAATTAGCAGCCAAAATGTAGCCAAAATATAGCTTTGAGTGGACATTTAAGCCTTTAATTTTAAAATCCTACATCAGAATATTCTGATATTACCCAGTGACAGTCTCCGATGTGTATCCTATCACCCTAAGGTGAAATGAGTCTGGCTAAACAGGAGGTTTTGTTTTTAGAGCAGCCTGAAAAAGAGTTACAATATGGCTTTAATCAGCAGCCAAAATGTAGCCAAAATAAAGCTTTGAGTGGACATTTAAGCCTTTAATTTTAAAATCCTACATCAGAATATTCTGATATTACCCAATGACAGTATCCGATGTGTATAGTATCACCCTGAGGTGAAATGAGTCTGGCTAAACAGGAGGTTTTGTTTTTAGAGCAGCCTGAGAAAGAGTTACAATATGGCTTCAATTAGATGCCAAAATATACCCACAGAATAGCTTTAATTGGAAATTTAAGCCTTTAATTTCAGAATCCTATATCATAATAGTCTGATATTAACCAGTGACAGCCTGGGATGTGTACAATATCACCCTGAGGTGAAATGAGTCTGGCTAAACAGGAGGTGTTGTTTTTAGAGCAGCCTGAAAATAAGATACAATATCGCTTTAATTAGTAGCCAAAATGTAGCCAAAATATAGCTTTGAGTGGACATTAAAGCCTTTAATTTTAAAATCATACATCAGAATATTCTGATATTACCCAATGACAGTATCCAATGTGTATACTATCACCCTGAGGTGAAATGAGTCTGGCTAAACAGGAGGTTTCGTTTTTAGAGCATCCTGAAAAAGAGTTACAATATGGCTTTAATTAGCAGCCAAAATGTAGCCAAAATATAGCTTTGAGTGGACATTTAAGCCTTTAATTTTAAAATCCTACATCAGAATATTCTGATATTACCCGATGACAGTATCCAATGTGTATAGTATCACCCTGAGGTGAAATGAGTCTGGCTAAACAGGAGGTTTTGTTTTTAGAGCAGCCTGAAAAAGAGTTACAATATGGCTTTAATTAGCAGCCAAAATGTAGCCAAAATATAGCTTTAATTGGACATTTAAGCCTTTAATTTTAAAATCCTACATCAGAATATTCTGATATTAACCAGTGACAGTCTGGGATGTGTACACTATCACCTTGAGGTGAAATGAGTCTGGCTAAACAGGAGGTGTTGTTTTTAGAGCAGCCTGAAAAAGAGTTACAATACGGCTTTATTTAGCAGCCAAAATGTAGCCAAAATATAGCTTTGAGTGGACATTTAAGCCTTTAATTTTAAAATCCTACATCAGAATATTCTGATATTAACCAGTGACAGTCTGGGATGTGTACACTATCACCTTGAGGTGAAATGAGTCTGGCTAAACAGGAGGTGTTGTTTTTAGAGCAGCCTGAAAAAGAGTTACAATACGGCTTTATTTAGCAGCCAAAATGTAGCCAAAATATAGCTTTGAGTGGACATTTAAGCCTTTAATTTTAAAATCCTACATCAGAATATTCTGATATTACCCAGTGACAGTCTCCGATGTGTATCCTATCACCCTAAGGTGAAATGAGTCTGGCTAAACAGGAGGTTTTGTTTTTAGAGCAGCCTGAAAAAGAGTTACAATATGGCTTTAATCAGCAGCCAAAATGTAGCCAAAATAAAGCTTTGAGTGGACATTTAAGCCTTTAATTTTAAAATCCTACATCAGAATATTCTGATATTACCCAATGACAGTATCCGATGTGTATAGTATCACCCTGAGGTGAAATGAGTCTGGCTAAACAGGAGGTTTTGTTTTTAGAGCAGCCTGAGAAAGAGTTACAATATGGCTTCAATTAGATGCCAAAATATACCCACAGAATAGCTTTAATTGGAAATTTAAGCCTTTAATTTCAGAATCCTATATCATAATAGTCTGATATTAACCAGTGACAGCCTGGGATGTGTACAATATCACCCTGAGGTGAAATGAGTCTGGCTAAACAGGAGGTGTTGTTTTTAGAGCAGCCTGAAAATAAGATACAATATCGCTTTAATTAGTAGCCAAAATGTAGCCAAAATATAGCTTTGAGTGGACATTAAAGCCTTTAATTTTAAAATCATACATCAGAATATTCTGATATTACCGAATGACAGTATCCAATGTGTATACTATCACCTTGAGGTGAAATGAGTCTGGCTAAACAGGAGGTTTCGTTTTTAGAGCATCCTGAAAAAGAGTTACAATATGGCTTTAATTAGCAGCCAAAATGTAGCCAAAATATAGCTTTGAGTGGACATTTAAGCCTTTAATTTTAAAATCCTACATCAGAATATTCTGATATTACCCGATGACAGTATCCAATGTGTATAGTATCACCCTGAGGTGAAATGAGTCTGGCTAAACAGGAGGTTTTGTTTTTAGAGCAGCCTGAAAAAGAGTTACAATATGGCTTTAATTAGCAGCCAAAATGTAGCCAAAATATAGCTTTGAGTGGACATTAAAGCCTTTAATTTTAAAATCCTACATCAGAATATTCTGATATTACCCAGTGACAGTCTCCGATGTGTATCCTATCACCCTAAGGTGAAATGAGTCTGGCTAAACAGGAGGTTTTGTTTTTAGAGCAGCCTGAAAAAGAGTTACAATATGGCTTTAATTATCAGCCAAAATGTAGCCAAAATATAGCTTTGAGTGGACATTTAAGCCTTTAATTTTAAAATCCTACATCAGAATATTCTGATATTACCCAATGACAGTATCCAATGTGTATAGTATCACCCTGAGGTGAAATGAGTCTGGCAAAACAGGAGGTTTTGTTTTTAGAGCAGCCTGAAAAAGAGTTACAATATGGCTTTAATTAGCAGCCAAAATGTAGCCAAAATATAGCTTTAATTGAACATTTAAGCCTTTAATTTTAAAATCCTACATCAGAATATTCTGATATTAACCAGTGACAGTCTGGGATGTGTACACTATCACCTTGAGGTGAAATGAGTCTGGCTAAACAGGAGGTGTTGTTTTTAGAGCAGCCTGAAAAAGAGTTACAATATGGCTTTAATTAGCAGCCAAAATGTAGCCAAAATATAGCTCTGAGTGGACATTTAAGCCTTTCATTTTAAAATCCTACATCAGAATATTCTGATATTACCCAATGACAGTATCCGATGTGTATAGTATCACCCTGAGGTGAAATGAGTCTGGCTAAACAGGAGGTTTTGTTTTTAGAGCAGCTTGAAAAAGAGTTACAATATGCCTTTAATTAGCAGCCAAAATGTAGCCAAAATATAGCTTTGAGTGGACATTTAAGCCTTTAATTTTAAAATCCTACATCAGAATATTCTGATATTACCCAGTGACAGTCTCCGATGTGTATCCTATCACCCTAAGGTGAAATGAGTCTGGCTAAACAGGAGGTTTTGTTTTTAGAGCAGCCTGAAAAAGAGTTACAATATGGCTTTAATTAGCAGCCAAAATGTAGCTAAAATAAAGCTTTGAGTGGACATTTAAGCCTTTCATTTTAAAATCCTACATCAGAATATTCTGATATTACCCAATGACAGTATCCGATGTGTATAGTATCACCCTGAGGTGAAATGAGTCTGGCTAAACAGGAGGTTTTGTTTTTAGAGCAGCTTGAAAAAGAGTTACAATATGCCTTTAATTAGCAGCCAAAATGTAGCCAAAATATAGCTTTGAGTGGACATTTAAGCCTTTAATTTTAAAATCCTACATCAGAATATTCTGATATTACCCAATGACAGTATCCAATGTTTATAGTATCACCCTGAGGTGAAATGAGTCTGGCTAAACAGGAGGTTTTGTTTTTAGAGCAGCCTGAGAAAGAGTTACAATATGGCTTCAATTAGATGCCAAAATATACCCACAGAATAGCTTTAATTGGACATTTAAGCCTTTAATTTCAGAATCCTATATCAGAATAGTCTGATATTACCCAGTGACAGCCTGGGATGTGTACAATATCACCATGAGGTGAAATGAGTCTGGCTAAACAGGAGGTGTTGTTTTTAGAGCAGCCTGAAAATAAGATACAATATGGCTTTAATTAGTAGCCAAAATGTAGCCAAAATATAGCTTTGAGTGGAAATTAAAGCCTTTAATTTTAAAATCCTACATCAGAATATTCTGATATTACCCAATGACAGTATCCAATGTGTATACTATCACCCTGAGGTGAAATGAGTATGGCTAAACAGGAGGTTTTGTTTTTAGAGCAGCCTGAGAAAGAGTTACAATATGGCTTCAATTAGATGCCAAAATATACCCACAGAATAGCTTTAATTGGACATTTAAGCCTTTAATTTCAGAATCCTATATCAGAATAGTCTGATATTACCCAGTGACAGCCTGGGATGTGTACAATATCACCATGAGGTGAAATGAGTCTGGCTAAACAGGAGGTGTTGTTTTTAGAGCAGCCTGAAAATAAGATACAATATGGCTTTAATTAGTAGCCAAAATGTAGCCAAAATATAGCTTTGAGTGGAAATTAAAGCCTTTAATTTTAAAATCCTACATCAGAATATTCTGATATTACCCAATGACAGTATCCAATGTGTATACTATCACCCTGAGGTGAAATGAGTATGGCTAAACAGGAGGTTTTGTTTTTAGAGCAGCCTGAAAAAGAGTTACAATATGGCTTTAATTAGCAGACAAAATGTAGCCAAAATATAGCTTTGAGTGGACATTTAAGCCTTTAATTTTAAAATCCTACATCAGAATATTCTGATATTACCCAATGACAGTATCCAATGTGTATAGTATCACCCTGAGGTGAAATGAGTCTGGCAAAACAGGAAGTTTTGTTTTTAGAGCAGCCTGAAAAAGAGTTACAATATGGCTTTAATTAGCAGCCAAAATGTAGCCAAAATATAGCTTTAATTGAACATTTAAGCCTTTAATTTTAAAATCCTACATCAGAATATTCTGATATTAACCAGTGACAGTCTGGGATGTGTACACTATCACCTTGAGGTGAAATGAGTCTGGCTAAACAGGAGGTGTTGTTTTTAGAGCAGCCTGAAAAAGAGTTACAATATGGCTTTAATTAGCAGCCAAAATGTAGCCAAAATATAGCTTTGAGTGGACATTTAAGCCTTTAATTTTAAAATCCTACATCAGAATATTCTGATATTACCCAATGACAGTATCCAATGTGTATAGTATCACCCTGAGGTGAAATGAGTCTGGCAAAACAGGAGGTTTTGTTTTTAGAGCAGCCTGAAAAAGAGTTACAATATGGCTTTAATTAGCAGCCAAAATGTAGCCAAAATATAGCTTTAATTGAACATTTAAGCCTTTAATTTTAAAATCCTACATCAGAATATTCTGATATTAACCAGTGACAGTCTGGGATGTGTACACTATCACATTGAGGTGAAATGAGTCTGGCTAAACAGGAGGTGTTGTTTTTAGAGCAGCCTGAAAAAGAGTTACAATATGGCTTTAATTAGCAGCCAAAATGTAGCCAAAATATAGCTTTGAGTGGACATTTAAGCCTTTCATTTTAAAATCCTACATCAGAATATTCTGATATTACCCAATGACAGTATCCGATGTGTATAGTATCACCCTGAGGTGAAATGAGTCTGGCTAAACAGGAGGTTTTGTTTTTAGAGCAGCTTGAAAAAGAGTTACAATATGGCTTTAATTAGCAGCCAAAATGTAGCCAAAATATAGCTTTGAGTGGACATTTAAGCCTTTAATTTTAAAATCCTACATCAGAATATTCTGATATTACCCAGTGACAGTCTCCGATGTGTATCCTATCACCCTAAGGTGAAATGAGTCTGGCTAAACAGGAGGTTTTGTTTTTAGAGCAGCCTGAAAAAGAGTTACAATATGGCTTTAATTAGCAGCCAAAATGTAGCTAAAATAAAGCTTTGAGTGGACATTTAAGCCTTTAATTTTAAAATCCTACATCAGAATATTCTGATATTACCCAATGACAGTATCCAATGTTTATAGTATCACCCTGAGGTGAAATGAGTCTGGCTAAACAGGAGGTTTTGTTTTTAGAGCAGCCTGAGAAAGAGTTACAATATGGCTTCAATTAGATGCCAAAATATACCCACAGAATAGCTTTAATTGGACATTTAAGCCTTTAATTTCAGAATCCTATATCAGAATAGTCTGATATTACCCAGTGACAGCCTGGGATGTGTACAATATCACCCTGAGGTGAAATGAGTCTGGCTAAACAGGAGGTGTTGTTTTTAGAGCAGCCTGAAAATAAGATACAATATGGCTTTAATTAGTAGCCAAAATGTAGCCAAAATATAGCTTTGAGTGGACATTAAAGCCTTTAATTTTAAAATCCTACATCAGAATATTCTGATATTACCCAATGACAGTATCCAATGTGTATACTATCACCCTGAGGTGAAATGAGTCTGGCTAAACAGGAGGTGTTGTTTTTAGAGCAGCCTGAAAAAGAGTTACAATATGGCTTTAATTAGCAACCAAAATGTAGCCAAAATATAGCTTTGAGTGGACATTTAAGCCTTTCATTTCAAAATCCTACATCAGAATATTCTGATATTACCCAATGACAGTATCCGATGTGTATAGTATCACCCTGAGGTGAAATGAGTCTGGCTAAACAGGAGGTTTTGTTTTTAGAGCAGCTTGAAAAAGAGTTACAATATGGCTTTAATTAGCAGCCAAAATGTAGCCAAAATATAGCTTTGAGTGGACATTTAAGCCTTTAATTTTAAAATCCTACATCAGAATATTCTGATATTACCCAGTGACAGTCTCCGATGTGTATCCTATCACCCTAAGGTGAAATGAGTCTGGCTAAACAGGAGGTTTTGTTTTTAGAGCAGCCTGAAAAAGAGTTACAATATGGCTTTAATTAGCAGCCAAAATGTAGCCAAAATAAAGCTTTGAGTGGACATTTAAGCCTTTAATTTTAAAATCCTACATCAGAATATTCTGATATTACCCAGTGACAGTCTCCGATGTGTATCCTATCACCCTAAGGTGAAATGAGTCTGGCTAAACAGGAGGTTTTGTTTTTAGAGCAGCCTGAAAAAGAGTTACAATATGGCTTTAATTAGCAGCCAAAATGTAGCCAAAATAAAGCTTTGAGTGGACATTTAAGCCTTTAATTTTAAAATCCTACATCAGAATATTCTGATATTAACCAATGACAGTATCCAATGTTTATAGTATCACCCTGAGGTGAAATGAGTCTGGCTAAACAGGAGGTTTTGTTTTTAGAGCAGCCTGAGAAAGAGTTACAATATGGCTTCAATTATATGCCAAAATATACCCACAGAATAGCTTTAATTGGACATTTAAGCCTTTAATTTCAGAATCCTATATCAGAATAGTCTGATATTACCCAGTGACAGCCTGGGATGTGTACAATATCACCCTGAGGTGAAATGAGTCTGGCTAAACAGGAGGTGTTGTTTTTAGAGCAGCTTGAAAATAAGATACAATATGGCTTTAATTAGTAGCCAAAATGTAGCCAAAATATAGCTTTGAGTGGACATTAAAGCCTTTAATTTTAAAATCCTACATCAGAATATTCTGATATTACCCAATGACAGTATCCGATGTGTATAGTATCACCCTGAGGTGAAATGAGTCTGGCTAAACAGGAGGTGTTGTTTTTAGAGCAGCTTGAAAATAAGATACAATATGGCTTTAATTAGTAGCCAAAATGTAGCCAAAATATAGCTTTGAGTGGACATTAAAGCCTTTAATTTTAAAATCCTACATCAGAATATTCTGATATTACCCAATGACAGTATCCGATGTGTATAGTATCACCCTGAGATGAAATGAGTCTGGCTAAACAGGAGGTTTTGTTTTTAGAGCAGCCTGAAAAAGAGTTACAATATGGCTTTAATTAGCAGCCAAAATGTAGCCAAAATAAAGCTTTGAGTGGACATTTAAGCCTTTAATTTTAAAATCCTACATCAGAATATTCTGATATTACCCAATGACAGTATCCAATGTTTATAGTATCACCCTGAGGTGAAATGAGTCTGGCTAAACAGGAGGTTTTGTTTTTAGAGCAGCCTGAGAAAGAGTTACAATATTGCTTCAATTAGATGCCAAAATATACCCACAGAATAGCTTTAATTGGACATTTAAGCCTTTAATTTCAGAATCCTATATCAGAATAGTCTGATATTACCCAGTGACAGCCTGGGATGTGTACAATATCACCCTGAGGTGAAATGAGTCTGGCTAAACAGGAGGTGTTGTTTTTAGAGCAGCTTGAAAATAAGATACAATATGGCTTTAATTAGTAGCCAAAATGTAGCCAAAATATAGCTTTGAGTGGACATTAAAGCCTTTAATTTTAAAATCCTACATCAGAATATTCTGATATTACCCAATGACAGTATCCAATGTGTATACTATCACCCTGAGGTGAAATGAGTCTGGCTAAACAGGAGGTTTTGTTTTTAGAGCAGCCTGAAAAAGAGTTACAATATGGCTTTAATTAGCAGCCAAAATGTAGCCAAAATATAGCTTTGAGTGGACATTTAAGCCTTTAATTTTAAAATCCTACATCAGAATATTCTGATATTACCCAATGACAGTATCCGATGTGTATAGTATCACCCTGAGGTGAAATGAGTCTGGCTAAACAGGAGGTTTTGTTTTTAGAGCAGCCTGAAAAAGCGTTACAATATGGCTTTAATTAGCAGCCAAAATGTAGCCAAAATAAAGCGTTGAGTGGACATTCAAGCCTTTAATTTTAAAATCCTACATCAGAATATTCTGATATTACCCAGTGACAGTCTCCGATGTGTATCCTATCACCCTAAGGTGAAATGAGTCTGGCTAAACAGGAGGTTTTGTTTTTAGAGCAGCCTGAAAAAGAGTTACAATATGGCTTTAATTAGCAGCCAAAATGTAGCCAAAATAAAGCGTTGAGTGGACATTTAAGCCTTTAATTTTAAAATCCTACATCAGAATATTCTGATATTACCCAGTGACAGTCTCCGATGTGTATCCTATCACCCTAAGGTGAAATGAGTCTGGCTAAACAGGAGGTTTTGTTTTTAGAGCAGCCTGAAAAAGAGTTACAATATGGCTTTAATTAGCAGCCAAAATGTAGCCAAAATAAAGCTTTGAGTGGACATTTAAGCCTTTAATTTTAAAATCCTACATCAGAATATTCTGATATTAACCAATGACAGTATCCAATGTTTATAGTATCACCCTGAGGTGAAATGAGTCTGGCTAAACAGGAGGTTTTGTTTTTAGAGCAGCCTGAGAAAGAGTTACAATATGGCTTCAATTAGATGCCAAAATATACCCACAGAATAGCTTTAATTGGACATTTAAGCCTTTAATTTCAGAATCCTATATCAGAATAGTCTGATATTACCCAGTGACAGCCTGGGATGTGTACAATATCACCCTGAGGTGAAATGAGTCTGGCTAAACAGGAGGTGTTGTTTTTAGAGCAGCTTGAAAATAAGATACAATATGGCTTTAATTAGTAGCCAAAATGTAGCCAAAATATAGCTTTGAGTGGACATTAAAGCCTTTAATTTTAAAATCCTACATCAGAATATTCTGATATTACCCAATGACAGTATCCGATGTGTATAGTATCACCCTGAGATGAAATGAGTCTGGCTAAACAGGAGGTTTTGTTTTTAGAGCAGCCTGAAAAAGAGTTACAATATGGCTTTAATTAGCAGCCAAAATGTAGCCAAAATATAGCTTTGAGTGGACATTTAAGCCTTTAATTTTAAAATCCTACATCAGAATATTCTGATATTACCCAGTGACAGTCTCCGATGTGTATCATATCACCCTAAGGTGAAATGAGTCTGGCTAAACAGGAGGTTTTGTTTTTAGAGCAGCCTGAAAAAGAGTTACAATATGGCTTTAATTATCAGCCAAAATGTAGCCAAAATATAGCTTTGAGTGGACATTTAAGCCTTTAATTTTAAAATCCTACATCAGAATATTTTGATATTACCCAATGACAGTATCCAATGTGTATAGTATCACCCTGAGGTGAAATGAGTCTGGCAAAACAGGAGGTTTTGTTTTTAGAGCAGCCTGAAAAAGAGTTACAATATGGCTTTAATTAGCAGCCAAAATGTAGCCAAAATATAGCTTTGAGTGGACATTTAAGCCTTTCATTTTAAAATCCTACATCAGAATATTCTGATATTACCCAATGACAGTATCCGATGTGTATAGTATCACCCTGAGGTGAAATGAGTCTGGCTAAACAGGAGGTTTTGTTTTTAGAGCAGCTTGAAAAAGAGTTACAATATGGCTTTAATTAGCAGCCAAAATGTAGCCAAAATATAGCTTTGAGTGGACATTTAAGCCTTTAATTTTAAAATCCTACATCAGAATATTCTGATATTACCCAGTGACAGTCTCCGATGTGTATCCTATCACCCTAAGGTGAAATGAGTCTGGCTAAACAGGAGGTTTTGTTTTTAGAGCAGCCTGAAAAAGAGTTACAATATGGCTTTAATTAGCAGCCAAAATGTAGCTAAAATAAAGCTTTGAGTGGACATTTAAGCCTTTAATTTTAAAATCCTACATCAGAATATTCTGATATTACCCAATGACAGTATCCAATGTTTATAGTATCACCCTGAGGTGAAATGAGTCTGGCTAAACAGGAGGTTTTGTTTTTAGAGCAGCCTGAGAAAGAGTTACAATATGGCTTCAATTAGATGCCAAAATATACCCACAGAATAGCTTTAATTGGACATTTAAGCCTTTAATTTCAGAATCCTATATCAGAATAGTCTGATATTACCCAGTGACAGCCTGGGATGTGTACAATATCACCCTGAGGTGAAATGAGTCTGGCTAAACAGGAGGTGTTGTTTTTAGAGCAGCCTGAAAATAAGATACAATATGGCTTTAATTAGTAGCCAAAATGTAGCCAAAATATAGCTTTGAGTGGAAATTAAAGCCTTTAATTTTAAAATCCTACATCAGAATATTCTGATATTACCCAATGACAGTATCCAATGTGTATAGTATCATCCTGAGATGAAATGAGTCTGGCTAAACAGGAGGTGTTGTTTTTAGAGCAGCCTGAAAAAGAGTTACAATATGGCTTTAATTAGCAGCCAAAATGTAGCCAAAATATAGCTTTGAGTGGACATTTAAGCCTTTCATTTTAAAATCCTACATCAGAATATTCTGATATTACCCAATGACAGTATCCAATGTGTATAGTATCACCCTGAGGTAAAATGAGTCTGGCTAAACAGGAGGTTTTGTTTTTAGAGCAGCCTGAAAAAGAGTTACAATATGGCTTTAATTAGCAGCCAAAATGTAGCTAAAATAAAGCTTTGAGTGGACATTTAAGCCTTTAATTTTAAAATCCTACATCAGAATATTCTGATATTACCCAATGACAGTATCCAATGTTTATAGTATCATCCTGAGATGAAATGAGTCTGGCTAAACAGGAGGTGTTGTTTTTAGAGCAGCCTGAAAAAGAGTTACAATATGGCTTTAATTAGCAGCCAAAATGTAGCCAAAATATAGCTTTGAGTGGACATTTAAGCCTTTCATTTTAAAATCCTACATCAGAATATTTTGATATTACCCAATGACAGTATCCAATGTGTATAGTATCACCCTGAGGTGAAATGAGTCTGGCAAAACAGGAGGTTTTGTTTTTAGAGCAGCCTGAAAAAGAGTTACAATATGGCTTTAATTAGCAGCCAAAATGTAGCCAAAATATAGCTTTGAGTGGACATTTAAGCCTTTCATTTTAAAATCCTACATCAGAATATTCTGATATTACCCAATGACAGTATCCGATGTGTATAGTATCACCCTGAGGTGAAATGAGTCTGGCTAAACAGGAGGTTTTGTTTTTAGAGCAGCTTGAAAAAGAGTTACAATATGGCTTTAATTAGCAGCCAAAATGTAGCCAAAATATAGCTTTGAGTGGACATTTAAGCCTTTAATTTTAAAATCCTACATCAGAATATTCTGATATTACCCAGTGACAGTCTCCGATGTGTATCCTATCACCCTAAGGTGAAATGAGTCTGGCTAAACAGGAGGTTTTGTTTTTAGAGCAGCCTGAAAAAGAGTTACAATATGGCTTTAATTAGCAGCCAAAATGTAGCTAAAATAAAGCTTTGAGTGGACATTTAAGCCTTTAATTTTAAAATCCTACATCAGAATATTCTGATATTACCCAATGACAGTATCCAATGTTTATAGTATCACCCTGAGGTGAAATGAGTCTGGCTAAACAGGAGGTTTTGTTTTTAGAGCAGCCTGAGAAAGAGTTACAATATGGCTTCAATTAGATGCCAAAATATACCCACAGAATAGCTTTAATTGGACATTTAAGCCTTTAATTTCAGAATCCTATATCAGAATAGTCTGATATTACCCAGTGACAGCCTGGGATGTGTACAATATCACCCTGAGGTGAAATGAGTCTGGCTAAACAGGAGGTGTTGTTTTTAGAGCAGCCTGAAAATAAGATACAATATGGCTTTAATTAGTAGCCAAAATGTAGCCAAAATATAGCTTTGAGTGGAAATTAAAGCCTTTAATTTTAAAATCCTACATCAGAATATTCTGATATTACCCAATGACAGTATCCAATGTGTATAGTATCATCCTGAGATGAAATGAGTCTGGCTAAACAGGAGGTGTTGTTTTTAGAGCAGCCTGAAAAAGAGTTACAATATGGCTTTAATTAGCAGCCAAAATGTAGCCAAAATATAGCTTTGAGTGGACATTTAAGCCTTTCATTTTAAAATCCTACATCAGAATATTCTGATATTACCCAATGACAGTATCCGATGTGTATAGTATCACCCTGAGGTAAAATGAGTCTGGCTAAACAGGAGGTTTTGTTTTTAGAGCAGCCTGAAAAAGAGTTACAATATGGCTTTAATTAGCAGCCAAAATGTAGCTAAAATAAAGCTTTGAGTGGACATTTAAGCCTTTAATTTTAAAATCCTACATCAGAATATTCTGATATTACCCAATGACAGTATCCAATGTTTATAGTATCATCCTGAGATGAAATGAGTCTGGCTAAACAGGAGGTGTTGTTTTTAGAGCAGCCTGAAAAAGAGTTACAATATGGCTTTAATTAGCAGCCAAAATGTAGCCAAAATATAGCTTTGAGTGGACATTTAAGCCTTTCATTTTAAAATCCTACATCAGAATATTCTGATATTACCCAATGACAGTATCCGATGTGTATAGTATCACCCTGAGGTAAAATGAGTCTGGCTAAACAGGAGGTTTTGTTTTTAGAGCAGCCTGAAAAAGAGTTACAATATGGCTTTAATTAGCAGCCAAAATGTAGCTAAAATAAAGCTTTGAGTGGACATTTAAGCCTTTAATTTTAAAATCCTACATCAGAATATTCTGATATTACCCAATGACAGTATCCAATGTTTATAGTATCACCCTGAGGTGAAATGAGTCTGGCTAAACAGGAGGTTTTGTTTTTAGAGCAGCCTGAGAAAGAGTTACAATATGGCTTCAATTAGATGCCAAAATATACCCACAGAATAGCTTTAATTGGACATTTAAGCCTTTAATTTCAGAATCCTATATCAGAATAGTCTGATATTACCCAGTGACAGCCTGGGATGTGTACAATATCACCCTGAGGTGAAATGAGTCTGGCTAAACAGGAGGTGTTGTTTTTAGAGCAGCCTGAAAATAAGATACAATATGGCTTTAATTAGTAGCCAAAATGTAGCCAAAATATAGCTTTGAGTGGAAATTAAAGCCTTTAATTTTAAAATCCTACATCAGAATATTCTGATATTACCCAATGACAGTATCCAATGTGTATAGTATCATCCTGAGATGAAATGAGTCTGGCTAAACAGGAGGTGTTGTTTTTAGAGCAGCCTGAAAAAGAGTTACAATATGGCTTTAATTAGCAGCCAAATGTAGCCAAAATATAGCTTTGAGTGGACATTTAAGCCTTTCATTTTAAAATCCTACATCAGAATATTCTGATATTACCCAATGACAGTATCCGATGTGTATAGTATCACCCTGAGGTAAAATGAGTCTGGCTAAACAGGAGGTTTTGTTTTTAGAGCAGCCTGAAAAAGAGTTACAATATGGCTTTAATTAGCAGCCAAAATGTAGCTAAAATAAAGCTTTGAGTGGACATTTAAGCCTTTAATTTTAAAATCCTACATCAGAATATTCTGATATTACCCAATGACAGTATCCAATGTTTATAGTATTATCCTGAGATGAAATGAGTCTGGCTAAACAGGAGGTGTTGTTTTTAGAGCAGCCTGAAAAAGAGTTACAATATGGCTTTAATTAGCAGCCAAAATGTAGCCAAAATATAGCTTTGAGTGGACATTTAAGCCTTTCATTTTAAAATCCTACATCAGAATATTCTGATATTACCCAATGACAGTATCCGATGTGTATAGTATCACCCTGAGGTAAAATGAGTCTGGCTAAACAGGAGGTTTTGTTTTTAGAGCAGCCTGAAAAAGAGTTACAATATGGCTTTAATTAGCAGCCAAAATGTAGCTAAAATAAAGCTTTGAGTGGACATTTAAGCCTTTAATTTTAAAATCCTACATCAGAATATTCTGATATTACCCAATGACAGTATCCAATGTTTATAGTATCACCCTGAGGTGAAATGAGTCTGGCTAAACAGGAGGTTTTGTTTTTAGAGCAGCCTGAGAAAGAGTTACAATATGGCTTCAATTAGATGCCAAAATATACCCACAGAATAGCTTTAATTGGACATTTAAGCCTTTAATTTCAGAATCCTATATCAGAATAGTCTGATATTACCCAGTGACAGCCTGGGATGTGTACAATATCACCCTGAGGTGAAATGAGTCTGGCTAAACAGGAGGTTTTGTTTTTAGAGCAGCCTGAAAATAAATTACAATATGGCTTTAATTAGCAGCCAAAATGTAGCCAAAATATAGCTTTGAGTGGACATTTAAGCCTTTAATTTTAAAATCCTACATCAGAATATTCTGATATTACCCAGTGACAGTCTCCGATGTGTATCCTATCACCCTAAGGTGAAATGAGTCTGGCTAAACAGGAGGTTTTGTTTTTAGAGCAGCCTGAAAAAGAGTTACAATATGGCTTTAATTAGCAGCCAAAATGTAGCCAAAATATAGCTTTGAGTGGACATTTAAGCCTTTAATTTTAAAATCCTACATCAGAATATTCTGATATTACCCAATGACAGTATCCAATGTGTATAGTATCACCCTGAGGTGAAATGAGTCTGGCTAAACAGGAGGTTTTGTTTTTAGAGCAGCCTGAAAATAAGTTACAATATGGCTTTAATTAGCAGCCAAAATGTAGACAAAATAAAGCTTTGAGTGGACATTTAAGCCTTTAATTTTAAAATCCTACATCAGAATATTCTGATATTACCCAATGACAGTACCCGATGTGTATAGTATCACCCTGAGGTGAAATGAGTCTGGCTAAACAGGAGGTTTTGTTTTTAGAGCAGCCTGAGAAAGAGTTACAATATGGCTTCAATTAGATGCCAAAATATACCCACATAATAGCTTTAATTGGACATTTAAGCCTTTCATTTCAGAATCCTATATCAGAATAGTCTGATATTACCCAGTGACAGCCTGGGATGTGTACAATATCACCCTGAGGTGAAATGAGTCTGGCTAAACAGGAGGTTTTGTTTTTAGAGCAGCCTGAAAATAAATTACAATATGGCTTTAATTAGCAGCCAAAATGTAGCCAAAATATAGCTTTGAGTGGACATTTAAGCCTTTAATTTTAAAATCCTACATCAGAATATTCTGATATTACCCAGTGACAGTCTCCGATGTGTATCCTATCACCCTAAGGTGAAATGAGTCTGGCTAAACAGGAGGTTTTGTTTTTAGAGCAGCCTGAAAAAGAGTTACAATATGGCTTTAATTAGCAGCCAAAATGTAGCCAAAATATAGCTTTGAGTGGACATTTAAGCCTTTAATTTTAAAATCCTACATCAGAATATTCTGATATTACCCAATGACAGTATCCGATGTGTATAGTATCACCCTGAGGTGAAATGAGTCTGGCTAAACAGGAGGTTTTGTTTTTAGAGCAGCCTGAGAAAGAGTTACAATATGGCTTCAATTAGATGCCAAAATATACCCACAGAATAGCTTTAATTGGAAATGTAAGCCTTTAATTTCAGAATCCTATATCATAATAGTCTGATATTAACCAGTGACAGCCTGGGATGTGTACAATATCACCCTGAGGTGAAATGAGTCTGGCTAAACAGGAGGTGTTGTTTTTAGAGCAGCCTGAAAATAAGATACAATATCGCTTTAATGAGTAGCCAAAATGTAGCCAAAATATAGCTTTGAGTGGACATTAAAGCCTTTAATTTTAAAATCATACATCAGAATATTCTGATATTACCCAATGACAGTATCCAATGTGTATAGTATCACCCTGAGGTGAAATGAGTCTGGCTAAACAGGAGGTTTTGTTTTTAGAGCAGCCTGAAAAAGAGTTACAATATGGCTTTAATTAGCAGCCAAAATGTAGCCAAAATATAGCTTTGAGTGGACATTTAAGCCTTTAATTTTAAAATCCTAAATCAGAATATTCTGATATTACCCAGTGACAGTCTCCGATGTGTATCCTATCACCCTAAGGTGAAATGAGTCTGGCTAAACAGGAGGTTTTGTTTTTAGAGCAGCCTGAAAATAAGTTACAATATGGCTTTAATTAGCAGCCAAAATGTAGACAAAATAAAGCTTTGAGTGGACATTTAAGCCTTTAATTTTAAAATCCTACATCAGAATATTCTGATATTACCCAATGACAGTACCCGATGTGTATAGTATCACCCTGAGGTGAAATGAGTCTGGCTAAACAGGAGGTTTTGTTTTTAGAGCAGCCTGAGAAAGAGTTACAATATGGCTTCAATTAGATGCCAAAATATACCCACATAATAGCTTTAATTGGACATTTAAACCTTTAATTTCAGAATCCTATATCAGAATAGTCTGATATTACCCAGTGACAGCCTGGGATGTGTACAATATCACCCTGAGGTGAAATGAGTCTGGCTAAACAGGAGGTTTTGTTTTTAGAGCAGCCTGAAAATAAATTACAATATGGCTTTAATTAGCAGCCAAAATGTAGCCAAAATATAGCTTTGAGTGGACATTTAAGCCTTTAATTTTAAAATCCTACATCAGAATATTCTGATATTACCCAGTGACAGTCTCCGATGTGTATCCTATCACCCTAAGGTGAAATGAGTCTGGCTAAACAGGAGGTTTTGTTTTTAGAGCAGCCTGAAAAAGAGTTACAATATGGCTTTAATTAGCAGTCAAAATGTAGCCAAAATATAGCTTTGAGTGGACATTTAAGCCTTTAATTTTAAAATCCTACATCAGAATATTCTGATATTACCCAATGACAGTATCCAATGTGTATAGTATCACCCTGAGGTGAAATGAGTCTGGCTAAACAGGAGGTTTTGTTTTTAGAGCAGCCTGAAAATAAGTTACAATATGGCTTTAATTAGCAGCCAAAATGTAGACAAAATAAAGCTTTGAGTGGACATTTAAGCCTTTAATTTTAAAATCCTACATCAGAATATTCTGATATTACCCAATGACAGTACCCGATGTGTATAGTATCACCCTGAGGTGAAATGAGTCTGGCTAAACAGGAGGTTTTGTTTTTAGAGCAGCCTGAGAAAGAGTTACAATATGGCTTCAATTAGATGCCAAAATATACCCACATAATAGCTTTAATTGGACATTTAAGCCTTTAATTTCAGAATCCTATATCAGAATAGTCTGATATTACCCAGTGACAGCCTGGGATGTGTACAATATCACCCTGAGGTGAAATGAGTCTGGCTAAACAGGAGGTTTTGTTTTTAGAGCAGCCTGAAAATAAATTACAATATGGCTTTAATTAGCAGCCAAAATGTAGCCAAAATATAGCTTTGAGTGGACATTTAAGCCTTTAATTTTAAAATCCTACATCAGAATATTCTGATATTACCCAGTGACAGTCTCCGATGTGTATCCTATCACCCTAAGGTGAAATGAGTCTGGCTAAACAGGAGGTGTTGTTTTTAGAGCAGCCTGAAAATAAGATACAATATCGCTTTAATGAGTAGCCAAAATGTAGCCAAAATATAGCTTTGAGTGGACATTAAAGCCTTTAATTTTAAAATCATACATCAGAATATTCTGATATTACCCAATGACAGTATCCAATGTGTATAGTATCACCCTGAGGTGAAATGAGTCTGGCTAAACAGGAGGTTTTGTTTTTAGAGCAGCCTGAAAAAGAGTTACAATATGGCTTTAATTAGCAGCCAAAATGTAGCCAAAATATAGCTTTGAGTGGACATTTAAGCCTTTAATTTTAAAATCCTAAATCAGAATATTCTGATATTACCCAGTGACAGTCTCCGATGTGTATCCTATCACCCTAAGGTGAAATGAGTCTGGCTAAACAGGAGGTTTTGTTTTTAGAGCAGCCTGAAAATAAGTTACAATATGGCTTTAATTAGCAGCCAAAATGTAGACAAAATAAAGCTTTGAGTGGACATTTAAGCCTTTAATTTTAAAATCCTACATCAGAATATTCTGATATTACCCAATGACAGTACCCGATGTGTATAGTATCACCCTGAGGTGAAATGAGTCTGGCTAAACAGGAGGTTTTGTTTTTAGAGCAGCCTGAGAAAGAGTTACAATATGGCTTCAATTAGATGCCAAAATATACCCACATAATAGCTTTAATTGGACATTTAAACCTTTAATTTCAGAATCCTATATCAGAATAGTCTGATATTACCCAGTGACAGCCTGGGATGTGTACAATATCACCCTGAGGTGAAATGAGTCTGGCTAAACAGGAGGTTTTGTTTTTAGAGCAGCCTGAAAATAAATTACAATATGGCTTTAATTAGCAGCCAAAATGTAGCCAAAATATAGCTTTGAGTGGACATTTAAGCCTTTAATTTTAAAATCCTACATCAGAATATTCTGATATTACCCAGTGACAGTCTCCGATGTGTATCCTATCACCCTAAGGTGAAATGAGTCTGGCTAAACAGGAGGTTTTGTTTTTAGAGCAGCCTGAAAAAGAGTTACAATATGGCTTTAATTAGCAGTCAAAATGTAGCCAAAATATAGCTTTGAGTGGACATTTAAGCCTTTAATTTTAAAATCCTACATCAGAATATTCTGATATTACCCAATGACAGTATCCAATGTGTATAGTATCACCCTGAGGTGAAATGAGTCTGGCTAAACAGGAGGTTTTGTTTTTAGAGCAGCCTGAAAATAAGTTACAATATGGCTTTAATTAGCAGCCAAAATGTAGACAAAATAAAGCTTTGAGTGGACATTTAAGCCTTTAATTTTAAAATCCTACATCAGAATATTCTGATATTACCCAATGACAGTACCCGATGTGTATAGTATCACCCTGAGGTGAAATGAGTCTGGCTAAACAGGAGGTTTTGTTTTTAGAGCAGCCTGAGAAAGAGTTACAATATGGCTTCAATTAGATGCCAAAATATACCCACATAATAGCTTTAATTGGACATTTAAGCCTTTAATTTCAGAATCCTATATCAGAATAGTCTGATATTACCCAGTGACAGCCTGGGATGTGTACAATATCACCCTGAGGTGAAATGAGTCTGGCTAAACAGGAGGTTTTGTTTTTAGATCAGCCTGAAAATAAATTACAATATGGCTTTAATTAGCAGCCAAAATGTAGCCAAAATATAGCTTTGAGTGGACATTTAAGCCTTTAATTTTAAAATCCTACATCAGAATATTCTGATATTACCCAGTGACAGTCTCCGATGTGTATCCTATCACCCTAAGGTGAAATGAGTCTGGCTAAACAGGAGGTTTTGTTTTTAGAGCAGCCTGAAAAAGAGTTACAATATGGCTTTAATTAGCAGCCAAAATGTAGCCAAAATATAGCTTTGAGTGGACATTTAAGCCTTTAATTTTAAAATCCTACATCAGAATATTCTGATATTACCCAATGACAGTATCCGATGTGTATAGTATCACCCTGAGGTGAAATGAGTCTGGCTAAACAGGAGGTTTTGTTTTTAGAGCAGCCTGAGAAAGAGTTACAATATGGCTTCAATTAGATGCCAAAATATACCCACAGAATAGCTTTAATTGGAAATGTAAGCCTTTAATTTCAGAATCCTATATCATAATAGTCTGATATTAACCAGTGACAGCCTGGGATGTGTACAATATCACCCTGAGGTGAAATGAGTCTGGCTAAACAGGAGGTGTTGTTTTTAGAGCAGCCTGAAAATAAGATACAATATCGCTTTAATGAGTAGCCAAAATGTAGCCAAAATATAGCTTTGAGTGGACATTAAAGCCTTTAATTTTAAAATCATACATCAGAATATTCTGATATTACCCAATGACAGTATCCAATGTGTATAGTATCACCCTGAGGTGAAATGAGTCTGGCTAAACAGGAGGTTTTGTTTTTAGAGCAGCCTGAAAAAGAGTTACAATATGGCTTTGATTAGCAGCCAAAATGTAGCCAAAATATAGCTTTGAGTGGACATTTAAGCCTTTAATTTTAAAATCCTAAATCAGAATATTCTGATATTACCCAGTGACAGTCTCCGATGTGTATCCTATCACCCTAAGGTGAAATGAGTCTGGCTAAACAGGAGGTTTTGTTTTTAGAGCAGCCTGAAAATAAGTTACAATATGGCTTTAATTAGCAGCCAAAATGTAGACAAAATAAAGCTTTGAGTGGACATTTAAGCCTTTAATTTTAAAATCCTACATCAGAATATTCTGATATTACCCAATGACAGTACCCGATGTGTATAGTATCACCCTGAGGTGAAATGAGTCTGGCTAAACAGGAGGTTTTGTTTTTAGAGCAGCCTGAGAAAGAGTTACAATATGGCTTCAATTAGATGCCAAAATATACCCACATAATAGCTTTAATTGGACATTTAAACCTTTAATTTCAGAATCCTATATCAGAATAGTCTGATATTACCCAGTGACAGCCTGAGATGTGTACAATATCACCCTGAGGTGAAATGAGTCTGGCTAAACAGGAGGTTTTGTTTTTAGAGCAGCCTGAAAATAAGATACAATATGGCTTTAATTAGTAGCCAAAATGTAGCCAAAATATAGCTTTGAGTGGAAATTAAAGCCTTTAATTTTAAAATCCTACATCAGAATATTCTGATATTACCCAATGACAGTATCCAATGTGTATAGTATCACCCTGAGATGAAATGAGTCTGGCTAAACAGGAGGTGTTGTTTTTAGAGCAGCCTGAAAAGGAGTTACAATATGGCTTTAATTAGCAGCCAAAATGTAGCCAAAATATAGCTTTGAGTGGACATTTAAGCCTTTCATTTTAAAATCCTACATCAGAATATTCTGATATTACCCAATGACAGTATCCAATGTGTATACTATCACCCTGAGGTGAAATGAGTCTGGCTAAACAGGAGGTTTTGTTTTTAGAGCAGCCTGAAAAAGAGTTACAATATGGCTTTAATTAGCAGCCAAAATGTAGCCAAAATATAGCTTTTAGTGGACATTTAAGCCTTTAATTTTAAAATCCTACATCAGAATATTCTGATATTACCCATTGACAGTCTCCGATGTGTATCCTATCACCCTAAGGTGAAATTCGTCTGGCTAAACAGGAGGTTTTGTTTTTAGAGCAGCCTGAAAATAAGATACAATATGGCTTTAATTAGTAGCCAAAATGTAGCCAAAATATAGCTTTGAGTGGACATTAAAGCCTTTAATTTTAAAATCCTACATCAGAATATTCTGATATTACCCAATGACAGTATCCGATGTGTATAGTATCACCCTGAGGTGAAATGAGTCTGGCTAAACAGGAGGTTTTGTTTTTAGAGCAGCCTGAAAAAGAGTTACAATATGGCTTTAATTAGCAGCCAAAATGTAGCCAAAATAAAGCGTTGAGTGGACATTTAAGCCTTTAATTTTAAAATCCTACATCAGAATATTCTGATATTACCCAATGACAGTATCCCATGTGTATAGTATCACCCTGAGGTGAAATGAGTCTGGCTAAACAGGAGGTTTTGTTTTTAGAGCAGCCTGAGAAAGAGTTACAATATGGCTTCAATTAGATGCCAAAATATACCCACATAATAGCTTTAATTGGACATTTAAGCCTTTAATTTCAGAATCCTGTATCAGAATAGTCTGATATTACCCAGTGACAGCCTGGGATGTGTACAATATCACCCTAAGGTGAAATGAGTCTGGCTAAACAGGAGGTTTTGTTTTTAGAGCAGCCTGAAAAAGAGTTACAATATGGCTTTAATTAGCAGCCAAAATGTAGCCAAAATAAAGCTTTGAGTGGACATTTAAGCCTTTAATTTTAAAATCCTACATCAGAATATTCTGATATTACCCAATGACAGTATCCAATGTTTATAGTATCACCCTGAGGTGAAATGAGTCTGGCTAAACAGGAGGTTTTGTTTTTAGAGCAGCCTGAGAAAGAGTTACAATATGGCTTCAATTAGATGCCAAAATATACCCACATACTAGCTTTAATTGGACATTTAAGCCTTTAATTTCAGAATCCTATATCAGAATAGTCTGATATTACCCAGTGACAGCCTGGGATGTGTACAATATCACCCTGAGGTGAAATGAGTCTGGCTAAACAGGAGGTGTTGTTTTTAGAGCAGCCTGAAAATAAGATACAATATGGCTTTAATTAGTAGCCAAAATGTAGCCAAAATATAGCTTTGAGTGGACATTAAAGCCTTTAATTTTAAAATCCTACATCAGAATATTCTGGTATTACCCAATGACAGTATCCAATGTGTATACTATCACCCTGAGGTGAAATGAGTCTGGCTAAACAGGAGGTTTTGTTTTTAGAGCAGCCTGAAAAAGAGTTACAATATGGCTTTAATTAGCAGACAAAATGTAGCCAAAATATAGCTTTGAGTGGACATTTAAGCCTTTAATTTTAAAATCCTACATCAGAATATTCTGATATTACCCAATGACAGTATCCGATGTGTATAGTATCACCCTGAGGTGAAATGAGTCTGGCTAAACAGGAGGTTTTGTTTTTAGAGCAGCCTGAAAAAGAGTTACAATATGGCTTTAATTAGCAGCCAAAATGTAGCCAAAATAAAGCTTTGAGTGGACATTTAAGCCTTTAATTTTAAAATCCTACATCAGAATATTCTGATATTACCCAATGACAGTATCCCATGTGTATAGTATCACCCTGAGGTGAAATGAGTCTGGCTAAACAGGAGGTTTTGTTTTTAGAGCAGCCTGAGAAAGAGTTACAATATGGCTTCAATTAGATGCCAAAATATACCCACATAATAGCTTTAATTGGACATTTAAGCCTTTAATTTCAGAATCCTGTATCAGAATAGTCTGATATTACCCAGTGACAGCCTGGGATGTGTACAATATCACCCTGAGGTGAAATGAGTCTGGCTAAACAGGAGGTTTTGTTTTTAGAGCAGCCTGAAAAAGAGTTACAATATGGCTTTAATTAGCAGCCAAAATGTAGCCAAAATATAGCTTTGAGTGGACATTTAAGCCTTTCATTTTAAAATCCTACATCAGAATATTCTGATATTACCCAATGACAGTATCCGATGTGTATAGTATCGCCCTGAGGTGAAATGAGTCTGGCTAAACAGGAGGTTTTGTTTTTAGAGCAGCCTGAAAAAGAGTTACAATATGGCTTTAATTAGCAGCCAAAATGTAGCCAAAATATAGCTTTTAGTGGACATTTAAGCCTTTAATTTTAAAATCCTACATCAGAATATTCTGATATTACCCATTGACAGTCTCCGATGTGTATCCTATCACCCTAAGGTGAAATTCGTCTGGCTAAACAGGAGGTTTTGTTTTTAGAGCAGCCTGAAAAAGAGTTACAATGTGGCTTTAATTAGCAGCCAAAATGTAGCCAAAATAAAGCTTTGAGTGGACATTTAAGCCTTTAATTTTAAAATCCTACATCAGAATATTCTGATATTACCCAATGACAGTATCCGATGTGTATAGTATCACCCTGAGGTGAAATGAGTCTGGCTAAACAGGAGGTTTTGTTTTTAGAGCAGCCTGAGAAAGAGTTACAATATGGCTTCAATTAGATGCCAAAATATACCCACAGAATAGCTTTAATTGGACATTTAAGCCTTTAATTTCAGAATCCTATATCATAATAGTCTGATATTACCCAGTGACAGCCTGGGATGTGTACAATATCACCCTGAGGTGAAATGAGTCTGGCTAAACAGGAGGTGTTGTTTTTAGAGCAGCCTGAAAAAGAGTTACAATATGGCTTTATTTAGCAGCCAAAATGTAGCCAAAATATAGCTTTGAGTGGACATTTAAGCCTTTAATTTTAAAATCCTACATCAGAATATTCTGATATTACCCAATGACAGTATCCGATGTGTATAGTATCACCCTGAGGTGAAATGAGTCTGGCTAAACAGGAGGTTTTGTTTTTAGAGCAGCTTGAAAAAGAGTTACAATATGGCTTTAATTAGCAGCCAAAATGTAGCCAAAATATAGCTTTGAGTGGACATTTAAGCCTTTCATTTTAAAATCCTACATCAGAGTATTCTGATATTACCCAGTGACAGTCTCCGATGTGTATCCTATCACGCTAAGGTGAAATGAGTCTGGCTAAACAGGAGGTTTTGTTTTTAGAGCAGCCTGAAAAAGAGTTACAATATGGCTTCAATTAGATGCCAAAATATACCCACAGAATAGCTTTAATTGGACATTTAAGCCTTTAATTTCAGAATCCTATATCAGAATAGTCTGATATTACCCAGTGACAGCCTGGGATGTGTACAATATCACCCTGAGGTGAAATGAGTCTGGCTAAACAGGAGGTGTTGTTTTTAGAGCAGCCTGAAAATAAGATACAATATGGCTTTAATTAGTAGCCAAAATGTAGCCAAAATATAGCTTTGAGTGGACATTAAAGCCTTTAATTTTAAAATCCTACATCAGAATATTCTGATATTACCCAATGACAGTATCCAATGTGTATAGTATCACCCTGAGGTGAAATGAGTCTGGCTAAACAGGAGGTTTTGTTTTTAGAGCAGCCTGAAAAAGAGTTACAATATGGCTTTAATTAGCAGACAAAATGTAGCCAAAATATAGCTTTGAGTGGACATTTAAGCCTTTAATTTTAAAATCCTACATCAGAATATTCTGATATTACCCAATGACAGTATCCGATGTGTATAGTATCACCCTGAGATGAAATGAGTCTGGCTAAACAGGAGGTTTTGTTTTTAGAGCAGCCTGAAAAAGAGTTACAATATGGCTTTAATTAGCAGCCAAAATGTAGCCAAAATAAAGCTTTGAGTGGACATTTAAGCCTTTAATTTTAAAATCCTACATCAGAATATTCTGATATTACCCAATGACAGTATCCGATGTGTATAGTATCACCCTGAGGTGAAATGAGTCTGGCTAAACAGGAGGTTTTGTTTTTAGAGCAGCCTGAGAAAGAGTTACAATATGGCTTCAATTAGATGCCAAAATATACCCACAGAATAGCTTTAATTGGACATTTAAGCCTTTAATTTCAGAATCCTATATCAGAATAGTCTGATATTACCCAGTGACAGCCTGGGATGTGTACAAAATCACCCTGAGGTGAAATGAGTCTGGCTAAACAGGAGGTGTTGTTTTTAGAGCAGCCTGAAAATAAGATACAATATGGCTTTAATTAGTAGCCAAAATGTAGCCAAAATATAGCTTTGAGTGGACATTAAAGCCTTTAATTTTAAAATCCTATATCAGAATATTCTGATATTACCCAATGACAGTATCCAATGTGTATACTATCACCCTGAGGTGAAATGAGTCTGGCTAAACAGGAGGTTTTGTTTTTAGAGCAGCCTGAGAAAGAGTTACAATATGGCTTCAATTAGATGCCAAAATATACCCACAGAATAGCTTTAATTGGACATTTAAGCCTTTAATTTCAGAATCCTATATCAGAATAGTCTGATATTACCCAGTGACAGCCTGGGATGTGTACAAAATCACCCTGAGGTGAAATGAGTCTGGCTAAACAGGAGGTGTTGTTTTTAGAGCAGCCTGAAAATAAGATACAATATGGCTTTAATTAGTAGCCAAAATGTAGCCAAAATATAGCTTTGAGTGGACATTAAAGCCTTTAATTTTAAAATCCTATATCAGAATATTCTGATATTACCCAATGACAGTATCCAATGTGTATACTATCACCCTGAGGTGAAATGAGTCTGGCTAAACAGGAGGTTTTGTTTTTAGAGCAGCCTGAAAAAGAGTTACAATATGGCTTTAATTAGCAGACAAAATGTAGCCAAAATATAGCTTTGAGTGGACATTTAAGCCTTTTATTTTAAAATCCTACATCAGAATATTCTGATATTACCCAATGACAGTATCCAATGTGTATAGTATCACCCTGAGGTGAAATGAGTCTGGCTAAACAGGAGGTTTTGTTTTTAGAGCAGCCTGAAAAAGAGTTACAATATGGCTTTAATTAGCAGCCAAAATGTAGCCAAAATATAGCTTTAATTGGACATGTAAGCCTTTAATTTTAAAATCCTACATCAGAATATTCTGATATTAACCAGTGACAGTCTGGGATGTGTACACTATCACCTTGAGGTGAAATGAGTCTGGCTAAACAGGAGGTTTTGTTTTTAGAGCAGCCTGAAAAAGAGTTACAATATGGCTTTAATTAGCAGCCAAAATGTAGCCAAAATATAGCTTTTAGTGGACATTTAAGCCTTTAATTTTAAAATCCTACATCAGAATATTCTGATATTACCCATTGACAGTCTCCGATGTGTATCCTATCACCCTAAGGTGAAATTCGTCTGGCTAAACAAGAGGTTTTGTTTTTAGAGCAGCCTGAAAAAGAGTTACAATGTGGCTTTAATTAGCAGCCAAAATGTAGCCAAAATAAAGCTTTGAGTGGACATTTAAGCCTTTAATTTTAAAATCCTACATCAGAATATTCTGATATTACCCAATGACAGTATCCGATGTGTATAGTATCACCCTGAGGTGAAATGAGTCTGGCTAAACAGGAGGTTTTGTTTTTAGAGCAGCCTGAGAAAGAGTTACAATATGGCTTCAATTAGATGCCAAAATATACCCACAGAATAGCTTTAATTGGACATTTAAGCCTTTAATTTCAGAATCCTATATCATAATAGTCTGATATTACCCAGTGACAGCCTGGGATGTGTACAATATCACCCTGAGGTGAAATGAGTCTGGCTAAACAGGAGGTGTTGTTTTTAGAGCAGCCTGAAAAAGAGTTACAATATGGCTTTATTTAGCAGCCAAAATGTAGCCAAAATATAGCTTTGAGTGGACATTTAAGCCTTTAATTTTAAAATCCTACATCAGAATATTCTGATATTACCCAATGACAGTATCCGATGTGTATAGTATCACCCTGAGGTGAAATGAGTCTGGCTAAACAGGAGGTTTTGTTTTTAGAGCAGCTTGAAAAAGAGTTACAATATGGCTTTAATTAGCAGCCAAAATGTAGCCAAAATATAGCTTTGAGTGGACATTTAAGCCTTTCATTTTAAAATCCTACATCAGAGTATTCTGATATTACCCAGTGACAGTCTCCGATGTGTATCCTATCACCCTAAGGTGAAATGAGTCTGGCTAAACAGGAGGTTTTGTTTTTAGAGCAGCCTGAAAAAGAGTTACAATATGGCTTTAATTAGCAGCCAAAATGTAGCCAAAATAAAGCTTTGAGTGGACATTTAAGCCTTTAATTTTAAAATCCTACATCAGAATATTCTGATATTACCCAATGACAGTATCCGATGTGTATAGTATCACCCTGAGGTGAAATGAGTCTGGCTAAACAGGAGGTTTTGTTTTTAGAGCAGCCTGAGAAAGAGTTACAATATGGCTTCAATTAGATGCCAAAATATACCCACAGAATAGCTTTAATTGGACATTTAAGCCTTTAATTTCAGAATCCTATATCAGAATAGTCTGATATTACCCAGTGACAGCCTGGGATGTGTACAATATCACCCTGAGGTGAAATGAGTCTGGCTAAACAGGAGGTGTTGTTTTTAGAGCAGCCTGAAAATAAGATACAATATGGCTTTAATTAGTAGCCAAAATGTAGCCAAAATATAGCTTTGAGTGGACATTAAAGCCTTTAATTTTAAAATCCTATATCAGAATATTCTGATATTACCCAATGACAGTATCCAATGTGTATACTATCACCCTGAGGTGAAATGAGTCTGGCTAAACAGGAGGTTTTGTTTTTAGAGCAGCCTGAAAAAGAGTTACAATATGGCTTTAATTAGCAGACAAAATGTAGCCAAAATATAGCTTTGAGTGGACATTTAAGCCTTTTATTTTAAAATCCTACATCAGAATATTCTGATATTACCCAATGACAGTATCCAATGTGTATAGTATCACCCTGAGGTGAAATGAGTCTGGCTAAACAGGAGGTTTTGTTTTTAGAGCAGCCTGAAAAAGAGTTACAATATGGCTTTAATTAGCAGCCAAAATGTAGCCAAAATATAGCTTTAATTGGACATGTAAGCCTTTAATTTTAAAATCCTACATCAGAATATTCTGATATTAACCAGTGACAGTCTGGGAGGTGTACACTATCACCTTGAGGTGAAATGAGTCTGGCTAAACAGGAGGTGTTGTTTTTAGAGCAGCCTGAAAAAGAGTTACAATATGGCTTTAATTAGCAGCCAAAATGTAGCCAAAATATAGCTTTGAGTGGACATTTAAGCCTTTAATTTTAAAATCCTACATCAGAATATTCTGATATTACCCAGTGACAGTCTCCGATGTGTATCCTATCACCCTAAGGTGAAATGAGTCTGGCTAAACAGGAGGTTTTGTTTTTAGAGCAGCCTGAAAAAGAGTTACAATATGGCTTCAATTAGATGCAAAAATATACCCACAGAATAGCTTTAATTGGACATTTAAGCCTTTAATTTCAGAATCCTATATCATAATAGTCTGATATTACCCAGTGACAGCCTGGGATGTGTACAATATCACCCTGAGGTGAAATGAGTCTGGCTAAACAGGAGGTGTTGTTTTTAGAGCAGCCTGAAAAAGAGTTACAATATGGCTTTAATTAACAGCCAAAATGTAGCCAAAATATAGCTTTGAGTGGACATTTAAGCCTTTCATTTTAAAATCCTACATCAGAATATTCTGATATTACCCAATGACAGTATCCGATGTGTATAGTATCACCCTGAGATGAAATGAGTCTGGCTAAACAGGAGGTTTTGTTTTTAGAGCAGCCTGAAAAAGAGTTACAATATGGCTTTAATTAGCAGCCAAAATGTAGCCAAAATATAGCTTTGAGTGGACATTTAAGCCTTTAATTTTAAAATCCTACATCAGAATATTCTGATATTACCCAATGACAGTATCCAATGTGTATAGTATCACCCTGAGGTGAAATGAGTCTGGCAAAACAGGAGGTTTTGTTTTTAGAGCAGCCTGAAAAAGAGTTACAATATGGCTTTAATTAGCAGCCAAAATGTAGCCAAAATATAGCTTTAATTGAACATTTAAGCCTTTAATTTTAAAATCCTACATCAGAATATTCTGATATTAACCAGTGACAGTCTGGGATGTGTACACTATCA
Source organism: Zingel zingel (assembly GCA_023566125.1). NCBI lineage: Eukaryota > Metazoa > Chordata > Actinopteri > Perciformes > Percidae > Zingel > Zingel zingel. The sequence continues at coordinate 37,704 of JAKRKW010000078.1, forward strand.
CCTTGAGGTGAAATGAGTCTGGCTAAACAGGAGGTGTTGTTTTTAGAGCAGCCTGAAAAAGAGTTACAATATGGCTTTAATTAGCAGCCAAAATGTAGCCAAAATATAGCTTTGAGTGGACATTTAAGCCTTTCATTTTAAAATCCTACATCAGAATATTCTGATATTACCCAATGACAGTATCCGATGTGTATAGTATCACCCTGAGGTGAAATGAGTCTGGCTAAACAGGAGGTTTTGTTTTTAGAGCAGCTTGAAAAAGAGTTACAATATGGCTTTAATTAGCAGCCAAAATGTAGCCAAAATATAGCTTTGAGTGGACATTTAAGCCTTTAATTTTAAAATCCTACATCAGAATATTCTGATATTACCCAGTGACAGTCTCCGATGTGTATCCTATCACCCTAAGGTGAAATGAGTCTGGCTAAACAGGAGGTTTTGTTTTTAGAGCAGCCTGAGAAAGAGTTACAATATGGCTTCAATTAGATGCCAAAATATACCCACAGAATAGCTTTAATTGGACATTTAAGCCTTTAATTTCAGAATCCTATATCAGAATAGTCTGATATTACCCAGTGACAGCCTGGGATGTGTACAATATCACCCTGAGGTGAAATGAGTCTGGCTAAACAGGAGGTGTTGTTTTTAGAGCAGCCTGAAAATAAGATACAATATGGCTTTAATTAGTAGCCAAAATGTAGCCAAAATATAGCTTTGAGTGGACATTAAAGCCTTTAATTTTAAAATCCTACATCAGAATATTCTGATATTACCCAATGACAGTATCCAATGTGTATACTATCACCCTGAGGTGAAATGAGTCTGGCTAAACAGGAGGTTTTGTTTTTAGAGCAGCCTGAAAAAGAGTTACAATATGGCTTTAATTAGCAGCCAAAATGTAGCCAAAATATAGCTTTGAGTGGACATTTAAGCCTTTAATTTTAAAATCCTACATCAGAATATTCTGATATTACCCAATGACAGTATCCGATGTGTATAGTATCACCCTGAGGTGAAATGAGTCTGGCTAAACAGGAGGTTTTGTTTTTAGAGCAGCCTGAAAAAGAGTTACAATATGGCTTTAATTAGCAGCCAAAATGTAGCCAAAATAAAGCGTTGAGTGGACATTTAAGCCTTTAATTTTAAAATCCTACATCAGAATATTCTGATATTACCCAATGACAGTATCCCATGTGTATAGTATCACCCTGAGGTGAAATGAGTCTGGCTAAACAGGAGGTTTTGTTTTTAGAGCAGCCTGAGAAAGAGTTACAATATGGCTTCAATTAGATGCCAAAATATACCCACATAATAGCTTTAATTGGACATTTAAGCCTTTAATTTCAGAATCCTGTATCAGAATAGTCTTATATTACCCAGTGACAGCCTGGGATGTGTACAATATCACCCCGAGGTGAAATGAGTCTGGCTAAACAGGAGGTTTTGTTTTTAGAGCAGCCTGAAAAAGAGTTACAATATGGCTTTAATTAGCAGCCAAAATATAGCCAAAATATAGCTTTGAGTGGACATTTAAGCCTTTCATTTTAAAATCCTACATCAGAATATTCTGATATTACCCAATGACAGTATCCGATGTGTATAGTATCGCCCTGAGGTGAAATGAGTCTGGCTAAACAGGAGGTTTTGTTTTTAGAGCAGCCTGAAAAAGAGTTACAATATGGCTTTAATTAGCAGCCAAAATGTAGCCAAAATATAGCTTTTAGTGGACATTTAAGCCTTTAATTTTAAAATCCTACATCAGAATATTCTGATATTACCCATTGACAGTCTCCGATGTGTATCCTATCACCCTAAGGTGAAATTCGTCTGGCTAAACAGGAGGTTTTGTTTTTAGAGCAGCCTGAAAAAGAGTTACAATATGGCTTTAATTAGCAGCCAAAATGTAGCCAAAATAAAGCTTTGAGTGGACATTTAAGCCTTTAATTTTAAAATCCTACATCAGAATATTCTGATATTACCCAATGACAGTATCCGATGTGTATAGTATCACCCTGAGGTGAAATGAGTCTGGCTAAACAGGAGGTTTTGTTTTTAGAGCAGCCTGAGAAAGAGTTACAATATGGCTTCAATTAGATGCCAAAATATACCCACAGAATAGCTTTAATTGGACATTTAAGCCTTTAATTTCAGAATCCTATATCATAATAGTCTGATATTACCCAGTGACAGCCTGGGATGTGTACAATATCACCCTGAGGTGAAATGAGTCTGGCTAAACAGGAGGTGTTGTTTTTAGAGCAGCCTGAAAAAGAGTTACAATATGGCTTTATTTAGCAGCCAAAATGTAGCCAAAATATAGCTTTGAGTGGACATTTAAGCCTTTAATTTTAAAATCCTACATCAGAATATTCTGATATTACCCAATGACAGTATCCGATGTGTATAGTATCACCCTGAGGTGAAATGAGTCTGGCTAAACAGGAGGTTTTGTTTTTAGAGCAGCTTGAAAAAGAGTTACAATATGGCTTTAATTAGCAGCCAAAATGTAGCCAAAATATAGCTTTGAGTGGACATTTAAGCCTTTAATTTTAAAATCCTACATCAGAATATTCTGATATTACCCAATGACAGTATCCGATGTGTATAGTATCACCCTGAGGTGAAATGAGTCTGGCTAAACAGGAGGTTTTGTTTTTAGAGCAGCCTGAAAAAGAGTTACAATATGGCTTTAATTAGCAGCCAAAATGTAGCCAAAATATAGCTTTAATTGGACATGTAAGCCTTTAATTTTAAAATCCTACATCAGAATATTCTGATATTAACCAGTGACAGTCTGGGAGGTGTACACTATCACCTTGAGGTGAAATGAGTCTGGCTAAACAGGAGGTGTTGTTTTTAGAGCAGCCTGAAAAAGAGTTACAATATGGCTTTAATTAGCAGCCAAAATGTAGCCAAAATATAGCTTTGAGTGGACATTTAAGCCTTTAATTTTAAAATCCTACATCAGAATATTCTGATATTACCCAGTGACAGTCTCCGATGTGTATCCTATCACCCTAAGGTGAAATGAGTCTGGCTAAACAGGAGGTTTTGTTTTTAGAGCAGCCTGAAAAAGAGTTACAATATGGCTTCAATTAGATGCAAAAATATACCCACAGAATAGCTTTAATTGGACATTTAAGCCTTTAATTTCAGAATCCTATATCATAATAGTCTGATATTACCCAGTGACAGCCTGGGATGTGTACAATATCACCCTGAGGTGAAATGAGTCTGGCTAAACAGGAGGTGTTGTTTTTAGAGCAGCCTGAAAAAGAGTTACAATATGGCTTTAATTAACAGCCAAAATGTAGCCAAAATATAGCTTTGAGTGGACATTTAAGCCTTTCATTTTAAAATCCTACATCAGAATATTCTGATATTACCCAATGACAGTATCCGATGTGTATAGTATCACCCTGAGATGAAATGAGTCTGGCTAAACAGGAGGTTTTGTTTTTAGAGCAGCCTGAAAAAGAGTTACAATATGGCTTTAATTAGCAGCCAAAATGTAGCCAAAATATAGCTTTGAGTGGACATTTAAGCCTTTAATTTTAAAATCCTACATCAGAATATTCTGATATTACCCAATGACAGTATCCAATGTGTATAGTATCACCCTGAGGTGAAATGAGTCTGGCAAAACAGGAGGTTTTGTTTTTAGAGCAGCCTGAAAAAGAGTTACAATATGGCTTTAATTAGCAGCCAAAATGTAGCCAAAATATAGCTTTAATTGAACATTTAAGCCTTTAATTTTAAAATCCTACATCAGAATATTCTGATATTAACCAGTGACAGTCTGGGATGTGTACACTATCACCTTGAGGTGAAATGAGTCTGGCTAAACAGGAGGTGTTGTTTTTAGAGCAGCCTGAAAAAGAGTTACAATATGGCTTTAATTAGCAGCCAAAATGTAGCCAAAATATAGCTTTGAGTGGACATTTAAGCCTTTCATTTTAAAATCCTACATCAGAATATTCTGATATTACCCAATGACAGTATCCGATGTGTATAGTATCACCCTGAGGTGAAATGAGTCTGGCTAAACAGGAGGTTTTGTTTTTAGAGCAGCTTGAAAAAGAGTTACAATATGGCTTTAATTAGCAGCCAAAATGTAGCCAAAATATAGCTTTGAGTGGACATTTAAGCCTTTAATTTTAAAATCCTACATCAGAATATTCTGATATTACCCAGTGACAGTCTCCGATGTGTATCCTATCACCCTAAGGTGAAATGAGTCTGGCTAAACAGGAGGTTTTGTTTTTAGAGCAGCCTGAGAAAGAGTTACAATATGGCTTCAATTAGATGCCAAAATATACCCACAGAATAGCTTTAATTGGACATTTAAGCCTTTAATTTCAGAATCCTATATCAGAATAGTCTGATATTACCCAGTGACAGCCTGGGATGTGTACAATATCACCCTGAGGTGAAATGAGTCTGGCTAAACAGGAGGTGTTGTTTTTAGAGCAGCCTGAAAATAAGATACAATATGGCTTTAATTAGTAGCCAAAATGTAGCCAAAATATAGCTTTGAGTGGACATTAAAGCCTTTAATTTTAAAATCCTACATCAGAATATTCTGATATTACCCAATGACAGTATCCAATGTGTATACTATCACCCTGAGGTGAAATGAGTCTGGCTAAACAGGAGGTTTTGTTTTTAGAGCAGCCTGAAAAAGAGTTACAATATGGCTTTAATTAGCAGCCAAAATGTAGCCAAAATATAGCTTTGAGTGGACATTTAAGCCTTTAATTTTAAAATCCTACATCAGAATATTCTGATATTACCCAATGACAGTATCCGATGTGTATAGTATCACCCTGAGGTGAAATGAGTCTGGCTAAACAGGAGGTTTTGTTTTTAGAGCAGCCTGAAAAAGAGTTACAATATGGCTTTAATTAGCAGCCAAAATGTAGCCAAAATAAAGCGTTGAGTGGACATTTAAGCCTTTAATTTTAAAATCCTACATCAGAATATTCTGATATTACCCAATGACAGTATCCCATGTGTATAGTATCACCCTGAGGTGAAATGAGTCTGGCTAAACAGGAGGTTTTGTTTTTAGAGCAGCCTGAGAAAGAGTTACAATATGGCTTCAATTAGATGCCAAAATATACCCACATAATAGCTTTAATTGGACATTTAAGCCTTTAATTTCAGAATCCTGTATCAGAATAGTCTTATATTACCCAGTGACAGCCTGGGATGTGTACAATATCACCCCGAGGTGAAATGAGTCTGGCTAAACAGGAGGTTTTGTTTTTAGAGCAGCCTGAAAAAGAGTTACAATATGGCTTTAATTAGCAGCCAAAATATAGCCAAAATATAGCTTTGAGTGGACATTTAAGCCTTTCATTTTAAAATCCTACATCAGAATATTCTGATATTACCCAATGACAGTATCCGATGTGTATAGTATCGCCCTGAGGTGAAATGAGTCTGGCTAAACAGGAGGTTTTGTTTTTAGAGCAGCCTGAAAAAGAGTTACAATATGGCTTTAATTAGCAGCCAAAATGTAGCCAAAATATAGCTTTTAGTGGACATTTAAGCCTTTAATTTTAAAATCCTACATCAGAATATTCTGATATTACCCATTGACAGTCTCCGATGTGTATCCTATCACCCTAAGGTGAAATTCGTCTGGCTAAACAGGAGGTTTTGTTTTTAGAGCAGCCTGAAAAAGAGTTACAATATGGCTTTAATTAGCAGCCAAAATGTAGCCAAAATAAAGCTTTGAGTGGACATTTAAGCCTTTAATTTTAAAATCCTACATCAGAATATTCTGATATTACCCAATGACAGTATCCGATGTGTATAGTATCACCCTGAGGTGAAATGAGTCTGGCTAAACAGGAGGTTTTGTTTTTAGAGCAGCCTGAGAAAGAGTTACAATATGGCTTCAATTAGATGCCAAAATATACCCACAGAATAGCTTTAATTGGACATTTAAGCCTTTAATTTCAGAATCCTATATCATAATAGTCTGATATTACCCAGTGACAGCCTGGGATGTGTACAATATCACCCTGAGGTGAAATGAGTCTGGCTAAACAGGAGGTGTTGTTTTTAGAGCAGCCTGAAAAAGAGTTACAATATGGCTTTATTTAGCAGCCAAAATGTAGCCAAAATATAGCTTTGAGTGGACATTTAAGCCTTTAATTTTAAAATCCTACATCAGAATATTCTGATATTACCCAATGACAGTATCCGATGTGTATAGTATCACCCTGAGGTGAAATGAGTCTGGCTAAACAGGAGGTTTTGTTTTTAGAGCAGCTTGAAAAAGAGTTACAATATGGCTTTAATTAGCAGCCAAAATGTAGCCAAAATATAGCTTTGAGTGGACATTTAAGCCTTTCATTTTAAAATCCTACATCAGAATATTCTGATATTACCCAGTGACAGTCTCCGATGTGTATCCTATCACCCTAAGGTGAAATGAGTCTGGCTAAACAGGAGGTTTTGTTTTTAGAGCAGCCTGAAAAAGAGTGACAATATGGCTTTAATTAGCAGCCAAAATGTAGCCAAAATAAAGCTTTGAGTGGACATTTAAGCCTTTAATTTTAAAATCCTACATCAGAATATTCTGATATTACCCAATGACAGTATCCAATGTTTATAGTATCACCCTGAGGTGAAATGAGTCTGGCTAAACAGGAGGTTTTGTTTTTAGAGCAGCCTGAGAAAGAGTTACAATATGGCTTCAATTAGATGCCAAAATATACCCACATAATAGCTTTAATTGGACATTTAAGCCTTTAATTTCAGAATCCTATATCAGAATAGTCTGATATTACCCAGTGACAGCCTGGGATGTGTACAATATCACCCTGAGGTGAAATGAGTCTGGCTAAACAGGAGGTGTTGTTTTTAGAGCAGCCTGAAAATAAGATACAATATGGCTTTAATTAGTAGCCAAAATGTAGCCAAAATATAGCTTTGAGTGGACATTAAAGCCTTTAATTTTAAAATCCTACATCAGAATATTCTGATATTACCCAATGACAGTATCCAATGTGTATAGTATCACCCTGAGGTGAAATGAGTCTGGCTAAACAGGAGGTTTTGTTTTTAGAGCAGCCTGAAAAAGAGTTACAATATGGCTTTAATTAGCAGCCAAAATGTAGCCAAAATAAAGCGTTGAGTGGACATTTAAGCCTTTAATTTTAAAATCCTACATCAGAATATTCTGATATTACCCAATGACAGTATCCCATGTGTATAGTATCACCCTGAGGTGAAATGAGTCTGGCTAAACAGGAGGTTTTGTTTTTAGAGCAGCCTGAGAAAGAGTTACAATATGGCTTCAATTAGATGCCAAAATATACCCACATAATAGCTTTAATTGGACATTTAAGCCTTTAATTTCAGAATCCTGTATCAGAATAGTCTTATATTACCCAGTGACAGCCTGGGATGTGTACAATATCACCCCGAGGTGAAATGAGTCTGGCTAAACAGGAGGTTTTGTTTTTAGAGCAGCCTGAAAAAGAGTTACAATATGGCTTTAATTAGCAGCCAAAATATAGCCAAAATATAGCTTTGAGTGGACATTTAAGCCTTTCATTTTAAAATCCTACATCAGAATATTCTGATATTACCCAATGACAGTATCCGATGTGTATAGTATCGCCCTGAGGTGAAATGAGTCTGGCTAAACAGGAGGTTTTGTTTTTAGAGCAGCCTGAAAAAGAGTTACAATATGGCTTTAATTAGCAGCCAAAATGTAGCCAAAATATAGCTTTTAGTGGACATTTAAGCCTTTAATTTTAAAATCCTACATCAGAATATTCTGATATTACCCATTGACAGTCTCCGATGTGTATCCTATCACCCTAAGGTGAAATTCGTCTGGCTAAACAGGAGGTTTTGTTTTTAGAGCAGCCTGAAAAAGAGTTACAATATGGCTTTAATTAGCAGCCAAAATGTAGCCAAAATAAAGCTTTGAGTGGACATTTAAGCCTTTAATTTTAAAATCCTACATCAGAATATTCTGATATTACCCAATGACAGTATCCGATGTGTATAGTATCACCCTGAGGTGAAATGAGTCTGGCTAAACAGGAGGTTTTGTTTTTAGAGCAGCCTGAGAAAGAGTTACAATATGGCTTCAATTAGATGCCAAAATATACCCACAGAATAGCTTTAATTGGACATTTAAGCCTTTAATTTCAGAATCCTATATCATAATAGTCTGATATTACCCAGTGACAGCCTGGGATGTGTACAATATCACCCTGAGGTGAAATGAGTCTGGCTAAACAGGAGGTGTTGTTTTTAGAGCAGCCTGAAAAAGAGTTACAATATGGCTTTATTTAGCAGCCAAAATGTAGCCAAAATATAGCTTTGAGTGGACATTTAAGCCTTTAATTTTAAAATCCTACATCAGAATATTCTGATATTACCCAATGACAGTATCCGATGTGTATAGTATCACCCTGAGGTGAAATGAGTCTGGCTAAACAGGAGGTTTTGTTTTTAGAGCAGCTTGAAAAAGAGTTACAATATGGCTTTAATTAGCAGCCAAAATGTAGCCAAAATATAGCTTTGAGTGGACATTTAAGCCTTTCATTTTAAAATCCTACATCAGAATATTCTGATATTACCCAGTGACAGTCTCCGATGTGTATCCTATCACCCTAAGGTGAAATGAGTCTGGCTAAACAGGAGGTTTTGTTTTTAGAGCAGCCTGAAAAAGAGTGACAATATGGCTTTAATTAGCAGCCAAAATGTAGCCAAAATAAAGCTTTGAGTGGACATTTAAGCCTTTAATTTTAAAATCCTACATCAGAATATTCTGATATTACCCAATGACAGTATCCAATGTTTATAGTATCACCCTGAGGTGAAATGAGTCTGGCTAAACAGGAGGTTTTGTTTTTAGAGCAGCCTGAGAAAGAGTTACAATATGGCTTCAATTAGATGCCAAAATATACCCACATAATAGCTTTAATTGGACATTTAAGCCTTTAATTTCAGAATCCTATATCAGAATAGTCTGATATTACCCAGTGACAGCCTGGGATGTGTACAATATCACCCTGAGGTGAAATGAGTCTGGCTAAACAGGAGGTGTTGTTTTTAGAGCAGCCTGAAAATAAGATACAATATGGCTTTAATTAGTAGCCAAAATGTAGCCAAAATATAGCTTTGAGTGGACATTAAAGCCTTTAATTTTAAAATCCTACATCAGAATATTCTGATATTACCCAATGACAGTATCCAATGTGTATAGTATCACCCTGAGGTGAAATGAGTCTGGCTAAACAGGAGGTTTTGTTTTTAGAGCAGCCTGAAAAAGAGTTACAATATGGCTTTAATTAGCAGCCAAAATGTAGCCAAAATAAAGCGTTGAGTGGACATTTAAGCCTTTAATTTTAAAATCCTACATCAGAATATTCTGATATTACCCAATGACAGTATCCCATGTGTATAGTATCACCCTGAGGTGAAATGAGTCTGGCTAAACAGGAGGTTTTGTTTTTAGAGCAGCCTGAGAAAGAGTTACAATATGGCTTCAATTAGATGCCAAAATATACCCACATAATAGCTTTAATTGGACATTTAAGCCTTTAATTTCAGAATCCTGTATCAGAATAGTCTTATATTACCCAGTGACAGCCTGGGATGTGTACAATATCACCCCGAGGTGAAATGAGTCTGGCTAAACAGGAGGTTTTGTTTTTAGAGCAGCCTGAAAAAGAGTTACAATATGGCTTTAATTAGCAGCCAAAATATAGCCAAAATATAGCTTTGAGTGGACATTTAAGCCTTTCATTTTAAAATCCTACATCAGAATATTCTGATATTACCCAATGACAGTATCCGATGTGTATAGTATCGCCCTGAGGTGAAATGAGTCTGGCTAAACAGGAGGTTTTGTTTTTAGAGCAGCCTGAAAAAGAGTTACAATATGGCTTTAATTAGCAGCCAAAATGTAGCCAAAATATAGCTTTTAGTGGACATTTAAGCCTTTAATTTTAAAATCCTACATCAGAATATTCTGATATTACCCATTGACAGTCTCCGATGTGTATCCTATCACCCTAAGGTGAAATTCGTCTGGCTAAACAGGAGGTTTTGTTTTTAGAGCAGCCTGAAAAAGAGTTACAATATGGCTTTAATTAGCAGCCAAAATGTAGCCAAAATAAAGCTTTGAGTGGACATTTAAGCCTTTAATTTTAAAATCCTACATCAGAATATTCTGATATTACCCAATGACAGTATCCGATGTGTATAGTATCACCCTGAGGTGAAATGAGTCTGGCTAAACAGGAGGTTTTGTTTTTAGAGCAGCCTGAGAAAGAGTTACAATATGGCTTCAATTAGATGCCAAAATATACCCACAGAATAGCTTTAATTGGACATTTAAGCCTTTAATTTCAGAATCCTATATCATAATAGTCTGATATTACCCAGTGACAGCCTGGGATGTGTACAATATCACCCTGAGGTGAAATGAGTCTGGCTAAACAGGAGGTGTTGTTTTTAGAGCAGCCTGAAAAAGAGTTACAATATGGCTTTATTTAGCAGCCAAAATGTAGCCAAAATATAGCTTTGAGTGGACATTTAAGCCTTTAATTTTAAAATCCTACATCAGAATATTCTGATATTACCCAATGACAGTATCCGATGTGTATAGTATCACCCTGAGGTGAAATGAGTCTGGCTAAACAGGAGGTTTTGTTTTTAGAGCAGCTTGAAAAAGAGTTACAATATGGCTTTAATTAGCAGCCAAAATGTAGCCAAAATATAGCTTTGAGTGGACATTTAAGCCTTTCATTTTAAAATCCTACATCAGAATATTCTGATATTACCCAGTGACAGTCTCCGATGTGTATCCTATCACCCTAAGGTGAAATGAGTCTGGCTAAACAGGAGGTTTTGTTTTTAGAGCAGCCTGAAAAAGAGTGACAATATGGCTTTAATTAGCAGCCAAAATGTAGCCAAAATAAAGCTTTGAGTGGACATTTAAGCCTTTAATTTTAAAATCCTACATCAGAATATTCTGATATTACCCAATGACAGTATCCAATGTTTATAGTATCACCCTGAGGTGAAATGAGTCTGGCTAAACAGGAGGTTTTGTTTTTAGAGCAGCCTGAGAAAGAGTTACAATATGATTTCAATTAGATGCCAAAATATACCCACATAATAGCTTTAATTGGACATTTAAGCCTTTAATTTCAGAATCCTATATCAGAATAGTCTGATATTACCCAGTGACAGCCTGGGATGTGTACAATATCACCCTGAGGTGAAATGAGTCTGGCTAAACAGGAGGTGTTGTTTTTAGAGCAGCCTGAAAAGAAGATACAATATGGCTTTAATTAGTAGCCAAAATGTAGCCAAAATATAGCTTTGAGTGGACATTAAAGCCTTTAATTTTAAAATCCTACATCAGAATATTCTGATATTACCCAATGACAGTATCCAATGTGTATAGTATCACCCTGAGGTGAAATGAGTCTGGCTAAACAGGAGGTTTTGTTTTTAGAGCAGCCTGAAAAAGAGTTACAATATGGCTTTAATTAGCAGACAAAATGTAGCCAAAATATAGCTTTGAGTGGACATTTAAGCCTTTAATTTTAAAATCCTACATCAGAATATTCTGATATTACCCAATGACAGTATCCAATGTGTATAGTATCACCCTGAGATGAAATGAGTCTGGCTAAACAGGAGGTTTTGTTTTTAGAGCAGCCTGAAAAAGAGTTACAATATGGCTTTAATTAGCAGCCAAAATGTAGCCAAAATAAAGCTTTGAGTGGACATTTAAGCCTTTAATTTTAAAATCCTACATCAGAATATTCTGATATTACCCAATGACAGTATCCGATGTGTATAGTATCACCCTGAGGTGAAATGAGTCTGGCTAAACAGGAGGTTTTGTTTTTAGAGCAGCCTGAGAAAGAGTTACAATATGGCTTCAATTAGATGCCAAAATATACCCACATAATAGCTTTAATTGGACATTTAAGCCTTTAATTTCAGAATCCTATATCAGAATAGTCTGATATTACCCAGTGACAGCCTGGGATGTGTACACTATCACCCTGAGGTGAAATGAGTCTGGCTAAACAGGAGGTTTTGTTTTTAGAGCAGCCTGAAAAAGAGTTACAATATGGCTTTAATTAGCAGACAAAATGTAGCCAAAATATAGCTTTGAGTGGACATTTAAGCCTTTAATTTTAAAATCCTACATCAGAATATTCTGATATTACCCAATGACAGTATCCAATGTGTATAGTATCACCCTGAGGTGAAATGAGTCTGGCTAAACAGGAGGTTTTGTTTTTAGAGCAGCTTGAAAAAGAGTTACAATATGGCTTTAATTAGCAGCCAAAATGTAGCCAAAATATAGCTTTGAGTGGACATTTAAGCCTTTCATTTTAAAATCCTACATCAGAATATTCTGATATTACCCAGTGACAGTCTCCGATGTGTATCCTATCACCCTAAGGTGAAATGAGTCTGGCTAAACAGGAGGTTTTGTTTTTAGAGCAGCCTGAAAAAGAGTGACAATATGGCTTTAATTAGCAGCCAAAATGTAGCCAAAATAAAGCTTTGAGTGGACATTTAAGCCTTTAATTTTAAAATCCTACATCAGAATATTCTGATATTACCCAATGACAGTATCCAATGTTTATAGTATCACCCTGAGGTGAAATGAGTCTGGCTAAACAGGAGGTTTTGTTTTTAGAGCAGCCTGAGAAAGAGTTACAATATGGCTTCAATTAGATGCCAAAATATACCCACATAATAGCTTTAATTGGACATTTAAGCCTTTAATTTCAGAATCCTATATCAGAATAGTCTGATATTACCCAGTGACAGCCTGGGATGTGTACAATATCACCCTGAGGTGAAATGAGTCTGGCTAAACAGGAGGTGTTGTTTTTAGAGCAGCCTGAAAATAAGATACAATATGGCTTTAATTAGTAGCCAAAATGTAGCCAAAATATAGCTTTGAGTGGACATTAAAGCCTTTAATTTTAAAATCCTACATCAGAATATTCTGATATTACCCAATGACAGTATCCAATGTGTATAGTATCACCCTGAGGTGAAATGAGTCTGGCTAAACAGGAGGTTTTGTTTTTAGAGCAGCCTGAAAAAGAGTTACAATATGGCTTTAATTAGCAGACAAAATGTAGCCAAAATATAGCTTTGAGTGGACATTTAAGCCTTTAATTTTAAAATCCTACATCAGAATATTCTGATATTACCCAATGACAGTATCCGATGTGTATAGTATCACCCTGAGGTGAAATGAGTCTGGCTAAACAGGAGGTTTTGTTTTTAGAGCAGCCTGAGAAAGAGTTACAATATGGCTTCAATTAGATGCCAAAATATACCCACAGAATAGCTTTAATTGGACATTTAAGCCTTTAATTTCAGAATCCTATATCAGAATAGTCTGATATTACCCAGTGACAGCCTGGGATGTGTACAATATCACCCTGAGGTGAAATGAGTCTGGCTAAACAGGAGGTTTTGTTTTTAGAGCAGCCTGAGAAAGAGTTACAATATGGCTTTAATTAGCAGACAAAATGTAGCCAAAATATAGCTTTGAGTGGACATTTAAGCCTTTAATTTTAAAATCCTACATCAGAATATTCTGATATTACCCAATGACAGTATCCAATGTGTATAGTATCACCCTGAGGTGAAATGAGTCTGGCTAAACAGGAGGTTTTGTTTTTAGAGCAGCTTGAAAAAGAGTTACAATATGGCTTTAATTAGCAGCCAAAATGTAGCCAAAATATAGCTTTGAGTGGACATTTAAGCCTTTCATTTTAAAATCCTACATCAGAATATTCTGATATTACCCAGTGACAGTCTCCGATGTGTATCCTATCACCCTAAGGTGAAATGAGTCTGGCTAAACAGGAGGTTTTGTTTTTAGAGCAGCCTGAAAAAGAGTGACAATATGGCTTTAATTAGCAGCCAAAATGTAGCCAAAATAAAGCTTTGAGTGGACATTTAAGCCTTTAATTTTAAAATCCTACATCAGAATATTCTGATATTACCCAATGACAGTATCCAATGTTTATAGTATCACCCTGAGGTGAAATGAGTCTGGCTAAACAGGAGGTTTTGTTTTTAGAGCAGCCTGAGAAAGAGTTACAATATGGCTTCAATTAGATGCCAAAATATACCCACATAATAGCTTTAATTGGACATTTAAGCCTTTAATTTCAGAATCCTATATCAGAATAGTCTGATATTACCCAGTGACAGCCTGGGATGTGTACAATATCACCCTGAGGTGAAATGAGTCTGGCTAAACAGGAGGTTTTGTTTTTAGAGCAGCCTGAGAAAGAGTTACAATATGGCTTCAATTAGATGCCAAAATATACCCACAGAATAGCTTTAATTGGACATTTAAGCCTTTAATTTCAGAATCCTATATCAGAATAGTCTGATATTACCCAGTGACAGCCTGGGATGTGTACAATATCACCCTGAGGTGAAATGAGTCTGGCTAAACAGGAGGTTTTGTTTTTAGAGCAGCCTGAAAAAGAGTTACAATATGGCTTTAATTAGCAGACAAAATGTAGCCAAAATATAGCTTTGAGTGGACATTTAAGCCTTTAATTTTAAAATCCTACATCAGAATATTCTGATATTACCCAATGACAGTATCCAATGTGTATAGTATCACCCTGAGGTGAAATGAGTCTGGCTAAACAGGAGGTTTTGTTTTTAGAGCAGCCTGAAAAAGAGTTACAATATGGCTTTAATTAGCAGCCAAAATGTAGCCAAAATATAGCTTTAATTGGACATGTAAGCCTTTAATTTTAAAATCCTACATCAGAATATTCTGATATTAACCAGTGACAGTCTGGGATGTGTACACTATCACCTTGAGGTGAAATGAGTCTGGCTAAACAGGAGGTGTTGTTTTTAGAGCAGCCTGAAAAAGAGTTACAATATGGCTTTAATTAGCAGCCAAAATGTAGCCAAAATATAGCTTTGAGTGGACATTTAAGCCTTTAATTTTAAAATCCTACATCAGAATATTCTGATATTACCCAGTGACAGCCTGGGATGTGTACAATATCACCCTGAGGTGAAATGAGTCTGGCTAAACAGGAGGTGTTGTTTTTAGAGCAGCCTGAAAAAGAGTTACAATATGGCTTTAATTAGCAGCCAAAATGTAGCCAAAATATAGCTTTGAGTGGACATTTAAGCCTTTAATTTTAAAATCCTACATCAGAATATTCTGATATTACCCAATGACAGTATCCGATGTGTATAGTATCACCCTGAGGTGAAATGAGTCTGGCTAAACAGGAGGTTTTGTTTTTAGAGCAGCTTGAAAAAGAGTTACAATATGGCTTTAATTAGCAGCCAAAATGTAGCCAAAATATAGCTTTGAGTGGACATTTAAGCCTTTAATTTTAAAATCCTACATCAGAATATTCTGATATTACCCAGTGACAGTCTCCGATGTGTATCCTATCACCCTAAGGTGAAATGAGTCTGGCTAAACAGGAGGTTTTGTTTTTAGAGCAGCCTGAAAAAGAGTTACAATATGGCTTTAATTAGCAGCCAAAATGTAGCTAAAATAAAGCTTTGAGTGGACATTTAAGCCTTTAATTTTAAAATCCTACATCAGAATATTCTGATATTACCCAATGACAGTATCCAATGTTTATAGTATCACCCTGAGGTGAAATGAGTCTGGCTAAATAGGAGGTTTTGTTTTTAGAGCCGCCTGAGAAAGAGTTACAATATGGCTTCAATTAGATGCCAAAATATACCCACAGAATAGCTTTAATTGGACATTTAAGCCTTTAATTTCAGAATCCTATATCAGAATAGTCTGATATTACCCAGTGACAGCCTGGGATGTGTACAATATCACCCTGAGGTGAAATGAGTCTGGCTAAACAGGAGGTGTTGTTTTTAGAGCAGCCTGAAAATAAGATACAATATGGCTTTAATTAGTAGCCAAAATGTAGCCAAAATATAGCTTTGAGTGGACATTAAAGCCTTTAATTTTAAAATCCTACATCAGAATATTCTGATATTACCCAATGACAGTATCCAATGTGTATACTATCACCCTGAGGTGAAATGAGTCTGGCTAAACAGGAGGTTTTGTTTTTAGAGCAGCCTGAAAAAGAGTTACAATATGGCTTTAATTAGCAGCCAAAATGTAGCCAAAATATAGCTTTGAGTGGACATTTAAGCCTTTAATTTTAAAATCCTACATCAGAATATTCTGATATTACCCAATGACAGTATCCGATGTGTATAGTATCACCCTGAGGTGAAATGAGTCTGGCTAAACAGGAGGTTTTGTTTTTAGAGCAGCCTGAAAAAGAGTTACAATATGGCTTTAATTAGCAGCCAAAATGTAGCCAAAATAAAGCGTTGAGTGGACATTTAAGCCTTTAATTTTAAAATCCTACATCAGAATATTCTGATATTACCCAATGACAGTATCCCATGTGTATAGTATCACCCTGAGGTGAAATGAGTCTGGCTAAACAGGAGGTTTTGTTTTTAGAGCAGCCTGAGAAAGAGTTACAATATGGCTTCAATTAGATGCCAAAATATACCCACATAATAGCTTTAATTGG
Source organism: Zingel zingel (assembly GCA_023566125.1). Classification (NCBI taxonomy): domain Eukaryota; kingdom Metazoa; phylum Chordata; class Actinopteri; order Perciformes; family Percidae; genus Zingel; species Zingel zingel. The sequence continues at coordinate 54,305 of JAKRKW010000078.1, forward strand.
ACATTTAAGCCTTTAATTTCAGAATCCTGTATCAGAATAGTCTGATATTAACAAGTGACAGCCTGGGATGTGTACAATATCACCCCGAGGTGAAATGAGTCTGGCTAAACAGGAGGTTTTGTTTTTAGAGCAGCCTGAAAAAGAGTTACAATATGGCTTTAATTAGCAGCCAAAATGTAGCCAAAATATAGCTTTGAGTGGACATTTAAGCCTTTCATTTTAAAATCCTACATCAGAATATTCTGATATTACCCAATGACAGTATCCAATGTGTATAGTATCACCCTGAGGTGAAATGAGTCTGGCAAAACAGGAGGTTTTGTTTTTAGAATAGCCTGAAAAAGAGTTACAATATGGCTTTAATTAGCAGCCAAAATGTAGCCAAAATATAGCTTTAATTGAACATTTAAGCCTTTAATTTTAAAATCCTACATCAGAATATTCTGATATTAACCAGTGACAGTCTGGGATGTGTACACTATCACCTTGAGGTGAAATGAGTCTGGCTAAACAGGAGGTGTTGTTTTTAGAGCAGCCTGAAAAAGAGTTACAATATGGCTTTAATTAGCAGCCAAAATGTAGCCAAAATATAGCTTTGAGTGGACATTTAAGCCTTTCATTTTAAAATCCTACATCAGAATATTCTGATATTACCCAATGACAGTATCCGATGTGTATAGTATCACCCTGAGGTGAAATGAGTCTGGCTAAACAGGAGGTTTTGTTTTTAGAGCAGCTTGAAAAAGAGTTACAATATGGCTTTAATTAGCAGCCAAAATGTAGCCAAAATATAGCTTTGAGTGGACATTTAAGCCTTTAATTTTAAAATCCTACATCAGAATATTCTGATATTACCCAATGACAGTATCCAATGTTTATAGTATCACCCTGAGGTGAAATGAGTCTGGCTAAATAGGAGGTTTTGTTTTTAGAGCCGCCTGAGAAAGAGTTACAATATGGCTTCAATTAGATGCCAAAATATACCCACAGAATAGCTTTAATTGGACATTTAAGCCTTTAATTTCAGAATCCTATATCAGAATAGTCTGATATTACCCAGTGACAGCCTGGGATGTGTACAATATCACCCTGAGGTGAAATGAGTCTGGCTAAACAGGAGGTGTTGTTTTTAGAGCAGCCTGAAAATAAGATACAATATGGCTTTAATTAGTAGCCAAAATGTAGCCAAAATATAGCTTTGAGTGGACATTAAAGCCTTTAATTTTAAAATCCTACATCAGAATATTCTGATATTACCCAATGACAGTATCCAATGTGTATACTATCACCCTGAGGTGAAATGAGTCTGGCTAAACAGGAGGTTTTGTTTTTAGAGCAGCCTGAAAAAGAGTTACAATATGGCTTTAATTAGCAGCCAAAATGTAGCCAAAATATAGCTTTGAGTGGACATTTAAGCCTTTAATTTTAAAATCCTACATCAGAATATTCTGATATTACCCAATGACAGTATCCGATGTGTATAGTATCACCCTGAGGTGAAATGAGTCTGGCTAAACAGGAGGTTTTGTTTTTAGAGCAGCTTGAAAAAGAGTTACAATATGGCTTTAATTAGCAGCCAAAATGTAGCCAAAATATAGCTTTGAGTGGACATTTAAGCCTTTAATTTTAAAATCCTACATCAGAATATTCTGATATTACCCAGTGACAGTCTCCGATGTGTATCCTATCACCCTAAGGTGAAATGAGTCTGGCTAAACAGGAGGTTTTGTTTTTAGAGCAGCCTGAAAAAGAGTTACAATATGGCTTTAATTAGCAGCCAAAATGTAGCTAAAATAAAGCTTTGAGTGGACATTTAAGCCTTTAATTTTAAAATCCTACATCAGAATATTCTGATATTACCCAATGACAGTATCCAATGTTTATAGTATCACCCTGAGGTGAAATGAGTCTGGCTAAATAGGAGGTTTTGTTTTTAGAGCCGCCTGAGAAAGAGTTACAATATGGCTTCAATTAGATGCCAAAATATACCCACAGAATAGCTTTAATTGGACATTTAAGCCTTTAATTTCAGAATCCTATATCAGAATAGTCTGATATTACCCAGTGACAGCCTGGGATGTGTACAATATCACCCTGAGGTGAAATGAGTCTGGCTAAACAGGAGGTGTTGTTTTTAGAGCAGCCTGAAAATAAGATACAATATGGCTTTAATTAGTAGCCAAAATGTAGCCAAAATATAGCTTTGAGTGGACATTAAAGCCTTTAATTTTAAAATCCTACATCAGAATATTCTGATATTACCCAATGACAGTATCCAATGTGTATACTATCACCCTGAGGTGAAATGAGTCTGGCTAAACAGGAGGTTTTGTTTTTAGAGCAGCCTGAAAAAGAGTTACAATATGGCTTTGATTAGCAGCCAAAATGTAGCCAAAATATAGCTTTGAGTGGACATTTAAGCCTTTAATTTTAAAATCCTACATCAGAATATTCTGATATTACCCAATGACAGTATCCCATGTGTATAGTATCACCCTGAGGTGAAATGAGTCTGGCTAAACAGGAGGTTTTGTTTTTAGAGCAGCCTGAGAAAGAGTTACAATATGGCTTCAATTAGATGCCAAAATATACCCACATAATAGCTTTAATTGGACATTTAAGCCTTTAATTTCAGAATCCTGTATCAGAATAGTCTGATATTACCCAGTGACAGCCTGGGATGTGTACAATATCACCCCGAGGTGAAATGAGTCTGGCTAAACAGGAGGTTTTGTTTTTAGAGCAGCCTGAAAAAGAGTTACAATATGGCTTTAATTAGCAGCCAAAATGTAGCCAAAATATAGCTTTGAGTGGACATTTAAGCCTTTCATTTTAAAATCCTACATCAGAATATTCTGATATTACCCAATGACAGTATCCAATGTGTATAGTATCACCCTGAGGTGAAATGAGTCTGGCAAAACAGGAGGTTTTGTTTTTAGAATAGCCTGAAAAAGAGTTACAATATGGCTTTAATTAGCAGCCAAAATGTAGCCAAAATATAGCTTTAATTGAACATTTAAGCCTTTAATTTTAAAATCCTACATCAGAATATTCTGATATTAACCAGTGACAGTCTGGGATGTGTACACTATCACCTTGAGGTGAAATGAGTCTGGCTAAACAGGAGGTGTTGTTTTTAGAGCAGCCTGAAAAAGAGTTACAATATGGCTTTAATTAGCAGCCAAAATGTAGCCAAAATATAGCTTTGAGTGGACATTTAAGCCTTTCATTTTAAAATCCTACATCAGAATATTCTGATATTACCCAATGACAGTATCCGATGTGTATAGTATCACCCTGAGGTGAAATGAGTCTGGCTAAACAGGAGGTTTTGTTTTTAGAGCAGCTTGAAAAAGAGTTACAATATGGCTTCAATTAGATGCCAAAATATACCCACATAATAGCTTTAATTGGACATTTAAGCCTTTAATTTCAGAATCCTGTATCAGAATAGTCTGATATTACCCAGTGACAGCCTGGGATGTGTACAATATCACCCCGAGGTGAAATGAGTCTGGCTAAACAGGAGGTTTTGTTTTTAGAGCAGCCTGAAAAAGAGTTACAATATGGCTTTAATTAGCAGCCAAAATGTAGCCAAAATATAGCTTTGAGTGGACATTTAAGCCTTTCATTTTAAAATCCTACATCAGAATATTCTGATATTACCCAATGACAGTATCCAATGTGTATAGTATCACCCTGAGGTGAAATGAGTCTGGCAAAACAGGAGGTTTTGTTTTTAGAATAGCCTGAAAAAGAGTTACAATATGGCTTTAATTAGCAGCCAAAATGTAGCCAAAATATAGCTTTGAGTGGACATTTAAGCCTTTAATTTTAAAATCCTACATCAGAATATTCTGATATTACCCAATGACAGTATCCGATGTGTATAGTATCACCCTGAGGTGAAATGAGTCTGGCTAAACAGGAGGTTTTGTTTTTAGAGCAGCTTGAAAAAGAGTTACAATATGGCTTTAATTAGCAGCCAAAATGTAGCCAAAATATAGCTTTGAGTGGACATTTAAGCCTTTAATTTTAAAATCCTACATCAGAATATTCTGATATTACCCAGTGACAGTCTCCGATGTGTATCCTATCACCCTAAGGTGAAATGAGTCTGGCTAAACAGGAGGTTTTGTTTTTAGAGCAGCCTGAAAAAGAGTTACAATATGGCTTTAATTAGCAGCCAAAATGTAGCTAAAATAAAGCTTTGAGTGGACATTTAAGCCTTTAATTTTAAAATCCTACATCAGAATATTCTGATATTACCCAATGACAGTATCCAATGTTTATAGTATCACCCTGAGGTGAAATGAGTCTGGCTAAATAGGAGGTTTTGTTTTTAGAGCCGCCTGAGAAAGAGTTACAATATGGCTTCAATTAGATGCCAAAATATACCCACAGAATAGCTTTAATTGGACATTTAAGCCTTTAATTTCAGAATCCTATATCAGAATAGTCTGATATTACCCAGTGACAGCCTGGGATGTGTACAATATCACCCTGAGGTGAAATGAGTCTGGCTAAACAGGAGGTGTTGTTTTTAGAGCAGCCTGAAAATAAGATACAATATGGCTTTAATTAGTAGCCAAAATGTAGCCAAAATATAGCTTTGAGTGGACATTAAAGCCTTTAATTTTAAAATCCTACATCAGAATATTCTGATATTACCCAATGACAGTATCCAATGTGTATACTATCACCCTGAGGTGAAATGAGTCTGGCTAAACAGGAGGTTTTGTTTTTAGAGCAGCCTGAAAAAGAGTTACAATATGGCTTTAATTAGCAGCCAAAATGTAGCCAAAATATAGCTTTGAGTGGACATTTAAGCCTTTAATTTTAAAATCCTACATCAGAATATTCTGATATTACCCAATGACAGTATCCGATGTGTATAGTATCACCCTGAGGTGAAATGAGTCTGGCTAAACAGGAGGTTTTGTTTTTAGAGCAGCCTGAAAAAGAGTTACAATATGGCTTTAATTAGCAGCCAAAATGTAGCCAAAATAAAGCGTTGAGTGGACATTTAAGCCTTTAATTTTAAAATCCTACATCAGAATATTCTGATATTACCCAATGACAGTATCCCATGTGTATAGTATCACCCTGAGGTGAAATGAGTCTGGCTAAACAGGAGGTTTTGTTTTTAGAGCAGCCTGAGAAAGAGTTACAATATGGCTTCAATTAGATGCCAAAATATACCCACATAATAGCTTTAATTGGACATTTAAGCCTTTAATTTCAGAATCCTGTATCAGAATAGTCTGATATTACCCAGTGACAGCCTGGGATGTGTACAATATCACCCCGAGGTGAAATGAGTCTGGCTAAACAGGAGGTTTTGTTTTTAGAGCAGCCTGAAAAAGAGTTACAATATGGCTTTAATTAGCAGCCAAAATGTAGCCAAAATATAGCTTTGAGTGGACATTTAAGCCTTTCATTTTAAAATCCTACATCAGAATATTCTGATATTACCCAATGACAGTATCCAATGTGTATAGTATCACCCTGAGGTGAAATGAGTCTGGCAAAACAGGAGGTTTTGTTTTTAGAATAGCCTGAAAAAGAGTTACAATATGGCTTTAATTAGCAGCCAAAATGTAGCCAAAATATAGCTTTAATTGAACATTTAAGCCTTTAATTTTAAAATCCTACATCAGAATATTCTGATATTAACCAGTGACAGTCTGGGATGTGTACACTATCACCTTGAGGTGAAATGAGTCTGGCTAAACAGGAGGTGTTGTTTTTAGAGCAGCCTGAAAAAGAGTTACAATATGGCTTTAATTAGCAGCCAAAATGTAGCCAAAATATAGCTTTGAGTGGACATTTAAGCCTTTCATTTTAAAATCCTACATCAGAATATTCTGATATTACCCAATGACAGTATCCGATGTGTATAGTATCACCCTGAGGTGAAATGAGTCTGGCTAAACAGGAGGTTTTGTTTTTAGAGCAGCTTGAAAAAGAGTTACAATATGGCTTTAATTAGCAGCCAAAATGTAGCCAAAATATAGCTTTGAGTGGACATTTAAGCCTTTAATTTTAAAATCCTACATCAGAATATTCTGATATTACCCAATGACAGTATCCAATGTTTATAGTATCACCCTGAGGTGAAATGAGTCTGGCTAAATAGGAGGTTTTGTTTTTAGAGCCGCCTGAGAAAGAGTTACAATATGGCTTCAATTAGATGCCAAAATATACCCACAGAATAGCTTTAATTGGACATTTAAGCCTTTAATTTCAGAATCCTATATCAGAATAGTCTGATATTACCCAGTGACAGCCTGGGATGTGTACAATATCACCCTGAGGTGAAATGAGTCTGGCTAAACAGGAGGTGTTGTTTTTAGAGCAGCCTGAAAATAAGATACAATATGGCTTTAATTAGTAGCCAAAATGTAGCCAAAATATAGCTTTGAGTGGACATTAAAGCCTTTAATTTTAAAATCCTACATCAGAATATTCTGATATTACCCAATGACAGTATCCAATGTGTATACTATCACCCTGAGGTGAAATGAGTCTGGCTAAACAGGAGGTTTTGTTTTTAGAGCAGCCTGAAAAAGAGTTACAATATGGCTTTAATTAGCAGCCAAAATGTAGCCAAAATATAGCTTTGAGTGGACATTTAAGCCTTTAATTTTAAAATCCTACATCAGAATATTCTGATATTACCCAATGACAGTATCCGATGTGTATAGTATCACCCTGAGGTGAAATGAGTCTGGCTAAACAGGAGGTTTTGTTTTTAGAGCAGCTTGAAAAAGAGTTACAATATGGCTTTAATTAGCAGCCAAAATGTAGCCAAAATATAGCTTTGAGTGGACATTTAAGCCTTTAATTTTAAAATCCTACATCAGAATATTCTGATATTACCCAGTGACAGTCTCCGATGTGTATCCTATCACCCTAAGGTGAAATGAGTCTGGCTAAACAGGAGGTTTTGTTTTTAGAGCAGCCTGAAAAAGAGTTACAATATGGCTTTAATTAGCAGCCAAAATGTAGCTAAAATAAAGCTTTGAGTGGACATTTAAGCCTTTAATTTTAAAATCCTACATCAGAATATTCTGATATTACCCAATGACAGTATCCAATGTTTATAGTATCACCCTGAGGTGAAATGAGTCTGGCTAAATAGGAGGTTTTGTTTTTAGAGCCGCCTGAGAAAGAGTTACAATATGGCTTCAATTAGATGCCAAAATATACCCACAGAATAGCTTTAATTGGACATTTAAGCCTTTAATTTCAGAATCCTATATCAGAATAGTCTGATATTACCCAGTGACAGCCTGGGATGTGTACAATATCACCCTGAGGTGAAATGAGTCTGGCTAAACAGGAGGTGTTGTTTTTAGAGCAGCCTGAAAATAAGATACAATATGGCTTTAATTAGTAGCCAAAATGTAGCCAAAATATAGCTTTGAGTGGACATTAAAGCCTTTAATTTTAAAATCCTACATCAGAATATTCTGATATTACCCAATGACAGTATCCAATGTGTATACTATCACCCTGAGGTGAAATGAGTCTGGCTAAACAGGAGGTTTTGTTTTTAGAGCAGCCTGAAAAAGAGTTACAATATGGCTTTGATTAGCAGCCAAAATGTAGCCAAAATATAGCTTTGAGTGGACATTTAAGCCTTTAATTTTAAAATCCTACATCAGAATATTCTGATATTACCCAATGACAGTATCCCATGTGTATAGTATCACCCTGAGGTGAAATGAGTCTGGCTAAACAGGAGGTTTTGTTTTTAGAGCAGCCTGAGAAAGAGTTACAATATGGCTTCAATTAGATGCCAAAATATACCCACATAATAGCTTTAATTGGACATTTAAGCCTTTAATTTCAGAATCCTGTATCAGAATAGTCTGATATTACCCAGTGACAGCCTGGGATGTGTACAATATCACCCCGAGGTGAAATGAGTCTGGCTAAACAGGAGGTTTTGTTTTTAGAGCAGCCTGAAAAAGAGTTACAATATGGCTTTAATTAGCAGCCAAAATGTAGCCAAAATATAGCTTTGAGTGGACATTTAAGCCTTTCATTTTAAAATCCTACATCAGAATATTCTGATATTACCCAATGACAGTATCCAATGTGTATAGTATCACCCTGAGGTGAAATGAGTCTGGCAAAACAGGAGGTTTTGTTTTTAGAATAGCCTGAAAAAGAGTTACAATATGGCTTTAATTAGCAGCCAAAATGTAGCCAAAATATAGCTTTAATTGAACATTTAAGCCTTTAATTTTAAAATCCTACATCAGAATATTCTGATATTAACCAGTGACAGTCTGGGATGTGTACACTATCACCTTGAGGTGAAATGAGTCTGGCTAAACAGGAGGTGTTGTTTTTAGAGCAGCCTGAAAAAGAGTTACAATATGGCTTTAATTAGCAGCCAAAATGTAGCCAAAATATAGCTTTGAGTGGACATTTAAGCCTTTCATTTTAAAATCCTACATCAGAATATTCTGATATTACCCAATGACAGTATCCGATGTGTATAGTATCACCCTGAGGTGAAATGAGTCTGGCTAAACAGGAGGTTTTGTTTTTAGAGCAGCTTGAAAAAGAGTTACAATATGGCTTCAATTAGATGCCAAAATATACCCACATAATAGCTTTAATTGGACATTTAAGCCTTTAATTTCAGAATCCTGTATCAGAATAGTCTGATATTACCCAGTGACAGCCTGGGATGTGTACAATATCACCCCGAGGTGAAATGAGTCTGGCTAAACAGGAGGTTTTGTTTTTAGAGCAGCCTGAAAAAGAGTTACAATATGGCTTTAATTAGCAGCCAAAATGTAGCCAAAATATAGCTTTGAGTGGACATTTAAGCCTTTCATTTTAAAATCCTACATCAGAATATTCTGATATTACCCAATGACAGTATCCAATGTGTATAGTATCACCCTGAGGTGAAATGAGTCTGGCAAAACAGGAGGTTTTGTTTTTAGAATAGCCTGAAAAAGAGTTACAATATGGCTTTAATTAGCAGCCAAAATGTAGCCAAAATATAGCTTTAATTGAACATTTAAGCCTTTAATTTTAAAATCCTACATCAGAATATTCTGATATTAACCAGTGACAGTCTGGGATGTGTACACTATCACCTTGAGGTGAAATGAGTCTGGCTAAACAGGAGGTGTTGTTTTTAGAGCAGCCTGAAAAAGAGTTACAATATGGCTTTAATTAGCAGCCAAAATGTAGCCAAAATATAGCTTTGAGTGGACATTTAAGCCTTTCATTTTAAAATCCTACATCAGAATATTCTGATATTACCCAATGACAGTATCCGATGTGTATAGTATCACCCTAAGGTGAAATGAGTCTGGCTAAACAGGAGGTTTTGTTTTTAGAGCAGCCTCAAAAAGAGTTACAATATGGCTTTAATTAGCAGCCAAAATGTAGCTAAAATAAAGCTTTGAGTGGACATTTAAGCCTTTAATTTTAAAATCCTACATCAGAATATTCTGATATTACCCAATGACAGTATCCAATGTTTATAGTATCACCCTGAGGTGAAATGAGTCTGGCTAAATAGGAGGTTTTGTTTTTAGAGCCGCCTGAGAAAGAGTTACAATATGGCTTCAATTAGATGCCAAAATATACCCACAGAATAGCTTTAATTGGACATTTAAGCCTTTAATTTCAGAATCCTATATCAGAATAGTCTGATATTACCCAGTGACAGCCTGGGATGTGTACAATATCACCCTGAGGTGAAATGAGTCTGGCTAAACAGGAGGTGTTGTTTTTAGAGCAGCCTGAAAATAAGATACAATATGGCTTTAATTAGTAGCCAAAATGTAGCCAAAATATAGCTTTGAGTGGACATTAAAGCCTTTAATTTTAAAATCCTACATCAGAATATTCTGATATTACCCAATGACAGTATCCAATGTGTATACTATCACCCTGAGGTGAAATGAGTCTGGCTAAACAGGAGGTTTTGTTTTTAGAGCAGCCTGAAAAAGAGTTACAATATGGCTTTAATTAGCAGCCAAAATGTAGCCAAAATATAGCTTTGAGTGGACATTTAAGCCTTTAATTTTAAAATCCTACATCAGAATATTCTGATATTACCCAATGACAGTATCCGATGTGTATAGTATCACCCTGAGGTGAAATGAGTCTGGCTAAACAGGAGGTTTTGTTTTTAGAGCAGCCTGAGAAAGAGTTACAATATGGCTTCAATTAGATGCCAAAATATACCCACATAATAGCTTTAATTGGACATTTAAGCCTTTAATTTCAGAATCCTATATCAGAATAGTCTGATATTACCCAGTGACAGCCTGGGATGTGTACAATATCACCCTGAGGTGAAATGAGTCTGGCTAAACAGGAGGTTTTGTTTTTAGAGCAGCCTGAGAAAGAGTTACAATATGGCTTCAATTAGATGCCAAAATATACCCACAGAATAGCTTTAATTGGACATTTAAGCCTTTAATTTCAGAATCCTATATCATAATAGTCTGATATTACCCAGTGACAGCCTGGGATGTGTACAATATCACCCTGAGGTGAAATGAGTCTGGCTAAACAGGAGGTGTTGTTTTTAGAGCAGCCTGAAAAAGAGTTACAATATGGCTTTATTTAGCAGCCAAAATGTAGCCAAAATATAGCTTTGAGTGGACATTTAAGCCTTTAATTTTAAAATCCTACATCAGAATATTCTGATATTACCCAATGACAGTATCCGATGTGTATAGTATCACTCTGAGGTGAAATGAGTCTGGCTAAACAGGAGGTTTTGTTTTTAGAGCAGCTTGAAAAAGAGTTACAATATGGCTTTAATTAGCAGCCAAAATGTAGCCAAAATATAGCTTTGAGTGGACATTTAAGCCTTTCATTTTAAAATCCTACATCAGAATATTCTGGTATTACCCAGTGACAGTCTCCGATGTGTATCCTATCACCCTAAGGTGAAATGAGTCTGGCTAAACAGGAGGTTTTGTTTTTAGAGCAGCCTGAAAAAGAGTTACAATATGGCTTTAATTAGCAGCCAAAATGTAGCCAAAATAAAGCTTTGAGTGGACATTTAAGCCTTTAATTTTAAAATCCTACATCAGAATATTCTGATAGTACCCAGTGACAGTCTCCGATGTGTATCCTATCACCCTAAGGTGAAATGAGTCTGGATAAACAGGAGGTTTTGTTTTTAGAGCAGCCTGAAAAAGAGTGACAATATGGCTTTAATTAGCAGCCAAAATGTAGCCAAAATAAAGCTTTGAGTGGACATTTAAGCCTTTAATTTTAAAATCCTACATCAGAATATTCTGATATTACCCAATGACAGTATCCAATGTTTATAGTATCACCCTGAGGTGAAATGAGTCTGGCTAAACAGGAGGTTTTGTTTTTAGAGCAGCCTGAGAAAGAGTTACAATATGGCTTCAATTAGATGCCAAAATATACCCACATAATAGCTTTAATTGGACATTTAAGCCTTTAATTTCAGAATCCTATATCAGAATAGTCTGATATTACCCAGTGACAGCCTGGGATGTGTACAATATCACCCTGAGGTGAAATGAGTCTGGCTAAACAGGAGGTTTTGTTTTTAGAGCAGCCTGAGAAAGAGTTACAATATGGCTTCAATTAGATGCCAAAATATACCCACATAATAGCTTTAATTGGACATTTAAGCCTTTAATTTCAGAATCCTGTATCAGAATAGTCTGATATTACCCAGTGACAGCCTGGGATGTGTACAATATCACCCTGAGGTGAAATGAGTCTGGCTAAACAGGAGGTTTTGTTTTTAGAGCAGCCTGAAAAAGAGTTACAATATGGCTTTAATTAGCAGCCAAAATGTAGCCAAAATATAGCTTTGAGTGGACATTTAAGCCTTTCATTTTAAAATCCTACATCAGAATATTCTGATATTACCCAATGACAGTATCCGATGTGTATAGTATCGCCCTGAGGTGAAATGAGTCTGGCTAAACAGGAGGTTTTGTTTTTAGAGCAGCCTGAAAAAGAGTTACAATATGGCTTTAATTAGCAGCCAAAATGTAGCCAAAATAAAGCTTTGAGTGGACATTTAAGCCTTTAATTTTAAAATCCTACATCAGAATATTCTGATATTACCCAATGACAGTATCCAATGTTTATAGTATCACCCTGAGGTGAAATGAGTCTGGCTAAACAGGAGGTTTTGTTTTTAGAGCAGCCTGAGAAAGAGTTACAATATGGCTTCAATTAGATGCCAAAATATACACACAGAATAGCTTTAATTGGACATTTAAGCCTTTAATTTCAGAATCCTATATCAGAATAGTCTGATATTACCCAGTGACAGCCTGGGATGTGTACAATATCACCCTGAGGTGAAATGAGTCTGGCTAAACAGGAGGTGTTGTTTTTAGAGCAGCCTGAAAATAAGATACAATATGGCTTTAATTAGTAGCCAAAATGTAGCCAAAATATAGCTTTGAGTGGAAATTAAAGCCTTTAATTTTAAAATCCTACATCAGAATATTCTGATATTACCCAATGACAGTATCCAATGTGTATACTATCACCCTGAGGTGAAATGAGTCTGGCTAAACAGGAGGTTTTGTTTTTAGAGCAGCCTGAAAAAGAGTTACAATATGGCTTTAATTAGCAGACAAAATGTAGCCAAAATATAGCTTTGAGTGGACATTTAAGCCTTTAATTTTAAAATCCTACATCAGAATATTCTGATATTACCCAATGACAGTATCCGATGTGTATAGTATCACCCTGAGATGAAATGAGTCTGGCTAAACAGGAGGTTTTGTTTTTAGAGCAGCCTGAAAAAGAGTTACAATATGGCTTTAATTAGCAGCCAAAATGTAGACAAAATAAAGCTTTGAGTGGACATTTAAGCCTTTAATTTTAAAATCCTACATCAGAATATTCTGATATTACCCAGTGACAGTCTCCGATGTGTATCCTATCACCCTAAGGTGAAATGAGTCTGGCTAAACAGGATGTTTTGTTTTTAGAGCAGCTTGAAAAAGAGTTACAATATGGCTTTAATTAGCAGCCAAAATGTAGCCAAAATATAGCTTTGAGTGGACATTTAAGCCTTTAATTTTAAAATCCTACATCAGAATATTCTGATATTACCCAGTGACAGTCTCCGATGTGTATCCTATCACCCTAAGGTGAAATGAGTCTGGCTAAACAGGAGGTGTTGTTTTTAGAGCAGCCTGAAAATAAGATACAATGTGGCTTTAATTAGTAGCCAAAATGTAGCCAAAATATAGCTTTGAGTGGAAATTAAAGCCTTTAATTTTAAAATCCTACATCAGAATATTCTGATATTACCCAATGACAGTATCCAATGTGTATACTATCACCCTGAGGTGAAATGAGTCTGGCTAAACAGGAGGTTTTGTTTTTAGAGCAGCCTGAAAAAGAGTTACAATATGGCTTTAATTAGCAGACAAAATGTAGCCAAAATATAGCTTTGAGTGGACATTTAAGCCTTTAATTTTAAAATCCTACATCAGAATATTCTGATATTACCCAGTGACAGTCTCCGATGTGTATCCTATCACCCTAAGGTGAAATGAGTCTGGCTAAACAGGAGGTTTTGTTTTTAGAGCAGCCTGAAAAAGAGTTACAATATGGCTTCAATTAGATGCAAAAATATACCCACAGAATAGCTTTAATTGGACATTTAAGCCTTTAATTTCAGAATCCTATATCATAATAGTCTGATATTACCCGGTGACAGCCTGGGATGTGTACAATATCACCCTGAGGTGAAATGAGTCTGGCTAAACAGGAGGTGTTGTTTTTAGAGCAGCCTGAAAAAGAGTTACAATATGGCTTTATTTAGCAGCCAAAATGTAGCCAAAATATAGCTTTGAGTGGACATTTAAGCCTTTAATTTTAAAATCCTACATCAGAATATTCTGATATTACCCAATGACAGTATCCGATGTGTATAGTATCACCCTGAGGTGAAATGAGTCTGGCTAAACAGGAGGTTTTGTTTTTAGAGCAGCTTGAAAAAGAGTTACAATATGGCTTTAATTAGCAGCCAAAATGTAGCCAAAATATATCTTTGAGTGGACATTTAAGCCTTTAATTTTAAAATCCTACATCAGAATATTCTGATATTACCCAGTGACAGTCTCCGATGTGTATCCTATCACCCTAAGGTGAAAAGAGTCTGGCTAAACAGGAGGTTTTGTTTTTAGAGCAGCCTGAAAAAGAGTTACAATATGGCTTCAATTAGATGCAAAAATATACCCACAGAATAGCTTTAATTGGACATTTAAGCCTTTAATTTCAGAATCCTATATCATAATAGTCTGATATTACCCAGTGACAGCCTGGGATGTGTACAATATCACCCTGAGGTGAAATGAGTCTGGCTAAACAGGAGGTTTTGTTTTTAGAGCAGCTTGAAAAAGAGTTACAATATGGCTTTAATTAGCAGCCAAAATGTAGCCAAAATATAGCTTTGAGTGGACATTTAAGCCTTTAATTTTAAAATCCTACATCAGAATATTCTGATATTACCCAGTGACAGTCTCCAATGTTTATAGTATCACCCTGAGGTGAAATGAGTCTGGCTAAACAGGAGGTTTTGTTTTTAGAGCAGCTTGAAAAAGAGTTACAATATGGCTTTAATTAGCAGCCAAAATGTAGCCAAAATAAAGCTTTGAGTGGACATTTAAGCCTTTAATTTTAAAATCCTACATCAGAATATTCTGATATTACCCAGTGACAGTCTCCAATGTTTATAGTATCACCCTGAGGTGAAATGAGTCTGGCTAAACAGGAGGTTTTGTTTTTAGAGCTGCCTGAAAAAGAGTTACAATATGGCTTTAATTAGCAGCCAAAATGTAGCCAAAATATAGCTTTAATTGGACATTTAAGCTTTTAATTTTAAAATCCTACATCAGAATATTCTGATATTAACCAGTGACAGTCTGGGATGTGTACACTATCACCTTGAGGTGAAATGAGTCTGGCTAAACAGGAGGTGTTGTTTTTAGAGCAGCCTGAAAAAGAGTTACAATATGGCTTTAATTAGCAGCCAAAATGTAGCCAAAATATAGCTTTGAGTGGACATTTAAGCCTTTAATTTTAAAATCCTACATCAGAATATTCTGATATTAGCCAGTGACAGTCTCCGATGTGTATCCTATCACTCTAAGGTGAAATGAGTCTGGCTAAACAGGAGGTTTTGTTTTTAGAGCAGCCTGAGAAAGAGTTACAATATGGCTTCAATTAGATGCCAAAATATACCCACATAATAGCTTTAATTGGACATTTAAGCCTTTAATTTCAGAATCCTATATCAGAATAGTCTGATATTACCCAGTGACAGCCTGGGATGTGTACAATATCACCCTGAGGTGAAATGAGTCTGGCTAAACAGGAGGTTTTGTTTTTAGAGCAGCCTGAGAAAGAGTTACAATATGGCTTCAATTAGATGCCAAAATATACCCACAGAATAGCTTTAATTGGACATTTAAGCCTTTAATTTCAGAATCCTATATCATAATAGTCTGATATTACCCAGTGACAGCCTGGGATGTGTACAATATCACCCTGAGGTGAAATGAGTCTGGCTAAACAGGAGGTGTTGTTTTTAGAGCAGCCTGAAAAAGAGTTACAATATGGCTTTATTTAGCAGCCAAAATGTAGCCAAAATATAGCTTTGAGTGGACATTTAAGCCTTTAATTTTAAAATCCTACATCAGAATATTCTGATATTACCAAATGACAGTATCCGATGTGTATAGTATCACTCTGAGGTGAAATGAGTCTGGCTAAACAGGAGGTTTTGTTTTTAGAGCAGCTTGAAAAAGAGTTACAATATGGCTTTAATTAGCAGCCAAAATGTAGCCAAAATATAGCTTTGAGTGGACATTTAAGCCTTTCATTTTAAAATCCTACATCAGAATATTCTGGTATTACCCAGTGACAGTCTCCGATGTGTATCCTATCACCCTAAGGTGAAATGAGTCTGGCTAAACAGGAGGTTTTGTTTTTAGAGCAGCCTGAAAAAGAGTTACAATATGGCTTTAATTAGCAGCCAAAATGTAGCCAAAATAAAGCTTTGAGTGGACATTTAAGCCTTTAATTTTAAAATCCTACATCAGAATATTCTGATAGTACCCAGTGACAGTCTCCGATGTGTATCCTATCACCCTAAGGTGAAATGAGTCTGGATAAACAGGAGGTTTTGTTTTTAGAGCAGCCTGAAAAAGAGTGACAATATGGCTTTAATTAGCAGCCAAAATGTAGCCAAAATAAAGCTTTGAGTGGACATTTAAGCCTTTAATTTTAAAATCCTACATCAGAATATTCTGATATTACCCAATGACAGTATCCAATGTTTATAGTATCACCCTGAGGTGAAATGAGTCTGGCTAAACAGGAGGTTTTGTTTTTAGAGCAGCCTGAGAAAGAGTTACAATATGGCTTCAATTAGATGCCAAAATATACCCACATAATAGCTTTAATTGGACATTTAAGCCTTTAATTTCAGAATCCTATATCAGAATAGTCTGATATTACCCAGTGACAGCCTGGGATGTGTACAATATCACCCTGAGGTGAAATGAGTCTGGCTAAACAGGAGGTTTTGTTTTTAGAGCAGCCTGAGAAAGAGTTACAATATGGCTTCAATTAGATGCCAAAATATACCCACATAATAGCTTTAATTGGACATTTAAGCCTTTAATTTCAGAATCCTGTATCAGAATAGTCTGATATTACCCAGTGACAGCCTGGGATGTGTACAATATCACCCTGAGGTGAAATGAGTCTGGCTAAACAGGAGGTTTTGTTTTTAGAGCAGCCTGAAAAAGAGTTACAATATGGCTTTAATTAGCAGCCAAAATGTAGCCAAAATATAGCTTTGAGTGGACATTTAAGCCTTTCATTTTAAAATCCTACATCAGAATATTCTGATATTACCCAATGACAGTATCCGATGTGTATAGTATCGCCCTGAGGTGAAATGAGTCTGGCTAAACAGGAGGTTTTGTTTTTAGAGCAGCCTGAAAAAGAGTTACAATATGGCTTTAATTAGCAGCCAAAATGTAGCCAAAATAAAGCTTTGAGTGGACATTTAAGCCTTTAATTTTAAAATCCTACATCAGAATATTCTGATATTACCCAATGACAGTATCCAATGTTTATAGTATCACCCTGAGGTGAAATGAGTCTGGCTAAACAGGAGGTTTTGTTTTTAGAGCAGCCTGAGAAAGAGTTACAATATGGCTTCAATTAGATGCCAAAATATACACACAGAATAGCTTTAATTGGACATTTAAGCCTTTAATTTCAGAATCCTATATCAGAATAGTCTGATATTACCCAGTGACAGCCTGGGATGTGTACAATATCACCCTGAGGTGAAATGAGTCTGGCTAAACAGGAGGTGTTGTTTTTAGAGCAGCCTGAAAATAAGATACAATATGGCTTTAATTAGTAGCCAAAATGTAGCCAAAATATAGCTTTGAGTGGAAATTAAAGCCTTTAATTTTAAAATCCTACATCAGAATATTCTGATATTACCCAATGACAGTATCCAATGTGTATACTATCACCCTGAGGTGAAATGAGTCTGGCTAAACAGGAGGTTTTGTTTTTAGAGCAGCCTGAAAAAGAGTTACAATATGGCTTTAATTAGCAGACAAAATGTAGCCAAAATATAGCTTTGAGTGGACATTTAAGCCTTTAATTTTAAAATCCTACATCAGAATATTCTGATATTACCCAATGACAGTATCCGATGTGTATAGTATCACCCTGAGATGAAATGAGTCTGGCTAAACAGGAGGTTTTGTTTTTAGAGCAGCCTGAAAAAGAGTTACAATATGGCTTTAATTAGCAGCCAAAATGTAGACAAAATAAAGCTTTGAGTGGACATTTAAGCCTTTAATTTTAAAATCCTACATCAGAATATTCTGATATTACCCAGTGACAGTCTCCGATGTGTATCCTATCACCCTAAGGTGAAATGAGTCTGGCTAAACAGGATGTTTTGTTTTTAGAGCAGCTTGAAAAAGAGTTACAATATGGCTTTAATTAGCAGCCAAAATGTAGCCAAAATATAGCTTTGAGTGGACATTTAAGCCTTTAATTTTAAAATCCTACATCAGAATATTCTGATATTACCCAGTGACAGTCTCCGATGTGTATCCTATCACCCTAAGGTGAAATGAGTCTGGCTAAACAGGAGGTGTTGTTTTTAGAGCAGCCTGAAAATAAGATACAATGTGGCTTTAATTAGTAGCCAAAATGTAGCCAAAATATAGCTTTGAGTGGAAATTAAAGCCTTTAATTTTAAAATCCTACATCAGAATATTCTGATATTACCCAATGACAGTATCCAATGTGTATACTATCACCCTGAGGTGAAATGAGTCTGGCTAAACAGGAGGTTTTGTTTTTAGAGCAGCCTGAAAAAGAGTTACAATATGGCTTTAATTAGCAGACAAAATGTAGCCAAAATATAGCTTTGAGTGGACATTTAAGCCTTTAATTTTAAAATCCTACATCAGAATATTCTGATATTACCCAGTGACAGTCTCCGATGTGTATCCTATCACCCTAAGGTGAAATGAGTCTGGCTAAACAGGAGGTTTTGTTTTTAGAGCAGCCTGAAAAAGAGTTACAATATGGCTTCAATTAGATGCAAAAATATACCCACAGAATAGCTTTAATTGGACATTTAAGCCTTTAATTTCAGAATCCTATATCATAATAGTCTGATATTACCCGGTGACAGCCTGGGATGTGTACAATATCACCCTGAGGTGAAATGAGTCTGGCTAAACAGGAGGTGTTGTTTTTAGAGCAGCCTGAAAAAGAGTTACAATATGGCTTTATTTAGCAGCCAAAATGTAGCCAAAATATAGCTTTGAGTGGACATTTAAGCCTTTAATTTTAAAATCCTACATCAGAATATTCTGATATTACCCAATGACAGTATCCGATGTGTATAGTATCACCCTGAGGTGAAATGAGTCTGGCTAAACAGGAGGTTTTGTTTTTAGAGCAGCTTGAAAAAGAGTTACAATATGGCTTTAATTAGCAGCCAAAATGTAGCCAAAATATATC
The DNA here is from genome assembly GCA_023566125.1 of Zingel zingel. Taxonomy (NCBI): domain Eukaryota; kingdom Metazoa; phylum Chordata; class Actinopteri; order Perciformes; family Percidae; genus Zingel; species Zingel zingel. The sequence goes on from JAKRKW010000078.1 coordinate 73,391, forward strand.
TTTGAGTGGACATTTAAGCCTTTAATTTTAAAATCCTACATCAGAATATTCTGATATTACCCAGTGACAGTCTCCGATGTGTATCCTATCACCCTAAGGTGAAAAGAGTCTGGCTAAACAGGAGGTTTTGTTTTTAGAGCAGCCTGAAAAAGAGTTACAATATGGCTTCAATTAGATGCAAAAATATACCCACAGAATAGCTTTAATTGGACATTTAAGCCTTTAATTTCAGAATCCTATATCATAATAGTCTGATATTACCCAGTGACAGCCTGGGATGTGTACAATATCACCCTGAGGTGAAATGAGTCTGGCTAAACAGGAGGTTTTGTTTTTAGAGCAGCTTGAAAAAGAGTTACAATATGGCTTTAATTAGCAGCCAAAATGTAGCCAAAATATAGCTTTGAGTGGACATTTAAGCCTTTAATTTTAAAATCCTACATCAGAATATTCTGATATTACCCAGTGACAGTCTCCAATGTTTATAGTATCACCCTGAGGTGAAATGAGTCTGGCTAAACAGGAGGTTTTGTTTTTAGAGCAGCTTGAAAAAGAGTTACAATATGGCTTTAATTAGCAGCCAAAATGTAGCCAAAATAAAGCTTTGAGTGGACATTTAAGCCTTTAATTTTAAAATCCTACATCAGAATATTCTGATATTACCCAGTGACAGTCTCCAATGTTTATAGTATCACCCTGAGGTGAAATGAGTCTGGCTAAACAGGAGGTTTTGTTTTTAGAGCTGCCTGAAAAAGAGTTACAATATGGCTTTAATTAGCAGCCAAAATGTAGCCAAAATATAGCTTTAATTGGACATTTAAGCTTTTAATTTTAAAATCCTACATCAGAATATTCTGATATTAACCAGTGACAGTCTGGGATGTGTACACTATCACCTTGAGGTGAAATGAGTCTGGCTAAACAGGAGGTGTTGTTTTTAGAGCAGCCTGAAAAAGAGTTACAATATGGCTTTAATTAGCAGCCAAAATGTAGCCAAAATATAGCTTTGAGTGGACATTTAAGCCTTTAATTTTAAAATCCTACATCAGAATATTCTGATATTAGCCAGTGACAGTCTCCGATGTGTATCCTATCACTCTAAGGTGAAATGAGTCTGGCTAAACAGGAGGTTTTGTTTTTAGAGCAGCCTGAAAAAGAGTTACAATATGGCTTCAATTAGATGCAAAAATATACCCACAGAATAGCTTTAATTGGACATTTAAGCCTTTAATTTCAGAATCCTATATCATAATAGTCTGATATTACCCAGTGACAGCCTGGGATGTGTACAATATCACCCTGAGGTGAAATGAGTCTGGCTAAACAGGAGGTGTTGTTTTTAGAGCAGCCTGAAAAAGAGTTACAATATGGCTTTAATTAGCAGCCAAAATGTAGCCAAAATATAGCTTTGAGTGGACATTTAAGCCTTTAATTTTAAAATCCTACATCAGAATATTCTGATATTACCCAGTAACAGTCTCCGATGTGTATCATATCACCCTAAGGTGAAATGAGTCTGGCTAAACAGGAGGTTTTGTTTTTAGAGCAGCCTGAGAAAGAGTTACAATATGGCTTCAATTAGATGCCAAAATATACCCACAGAATAGCTTTAATTGGACATTTAAGCCTTTAATTTCAGAATCCTATCTCAGAATAGTCTGATATTACCCAGTGACAGCCTGGGATGTGTACAATATCACCCTGAGGTGAAATGAGTCTGGCTAAACAGGAGGTGTTGTTTTTAGAGCAGCCTGAAAATAAGATACAATGTGGCTTTAATTAGTAGCCAAAATGTAGCCAAAATATAGCTTTGAGTGGACATTAAAGCCTTTAATTTTAAAATCCTACATCAGAATATTCTGATATTACCCAATGACAGTATCCAATGTGTATACTATCACCCTGAGGTGAAATGAGTCTGGCTAAACAGGAGGTTTTGTTTTTAGAGCAGCCTGAAAAAGAGTTACAATATGGCTTTAATTAGCAGACAAAATGTAGCCAAAATATAGCTTTGAGTGGACATTTAAGCCTTTAATTTTAAAATCCTACATCAGAATATTCTGATATTACCCAATGACAGTATCTGATGTGTATAGTATCACCCTGAGATGAAATGAGTCTGGCTAAACAGGAGGTTTTGTTTTTAGAGCAGCCTGAAAAAGAGTTACAATATGGCTTCAATTAGATGCAAAAATATACCCACAGAATAGCTTTAATTGGACATTTAAGCCTGAAAAAGAGTTACAATATGGCTTTATTTAGCAGCCAAAATGTAGCCAAAATATAGCTTTGAGTGGACATTTAAGCCTTTAATTTTAAAATCCTACATCAGAATATTCTGATATTACCCAATGACAGTATCCGATGTGTATAGTATCACCCTGAGGTGAAATGAGTCTGGCTAAACAGGAGGTTTTGTTTTTAGAGCAGCCTGAGAAAGAGTTACAATATGGCTTCAATTAGATGCAAAAATATACCCACAGAATAGCTTTAATTGGACATTTAAGCCTTTAATTTCAGAATCCTATATCAGAATATTCTGATATTACCCAATGACAGTATCCAATGTGTATACTATCAACCTGAGGTGAAATGAGTCTGGCTAAACAGGAGGTGTTGTTTTTAGAGCAGCCTGAAAAAGAGTTACAATATGGCTTTATTTAGCAGCCAAAATGTAGCCAAAATATAGCTTTGAGTGGACATTTAAGCCTTTAATTTTAAAATCCTACATCAGAATATTCTGATATTACCCAATGACAGTATCCGATGTGTATAGTATCACCCTGAGGTGAAATGAGTCTGGCTAAACAGGAGGTTTTGTTTTTAGAGCAGCTTGAAAAAGAGTTACAATATGGCTTTAATTAGCAGCCAAAATGTAGCCAAAATATAGCTTTGAGTGGACATTTAAGCCTTTAATTTTAAAATCCTACATCAGAATATTCTGATATTACCCAGTGACAGTCTCCGATGTGTATCCTATCACCCTAAGGTGAAAAGAGTCTGGCTAAACAGGAGGTTTTGTTTTTAGAGCAGCCTGAAAAAGAGTTACAATATGGCTTCAATTAGATGCAAAAATATACCCACAGAATAGCTTTAATTGGACATTTAAGCCTTTAATTTCAGAATCCTATATCATAATAGTCTGATATTACCCAGTGACAGCCTGGGATGTGTACAATATCACCCTGAGGTGAAATGAGTCTGGCTAAACAGGAGGTGTTGTTTTTAGAGCAGCCTGAAAAAGAGTTACAATATGGCTTTATTTAGCAGCCAAAATGTAGCCAAAATATAGCTTTGAGTGGACATTTAAGCCTTTAATTTTAAAATCCTACATCAGAATATTCTGATATTACGCAATGACAGTATCCGATGTGTATAGTATCACCCTGAGGTGAAATGAGTCTGGCTAAACAGGAGGTTTTGTTTTTAGAGCAGCTTGAAAAAGAGTTACAATATGGCTTTAATTAGCAGCCAAAATGTAGCCAAAATATAGCTTTGAGTGGACATTTAAGCCTTTAATTTTAAAATCCTACATCAGAATATTCTGATATTACCCAGTGACAGTCTCCAATGTTTATAGTATCACCCTGAGGTGAAATGAGTCTGGCTAAACAGGAGGTTTTGTTTTTAGAGCAGCCTGAGAAAGAGTTACAATATGGCTTCAATTAGATGCCAAAATATACCCACAGAATAGCTTTAATTGGACATTTAAGCCTTTAATTTCAGAATCCTATATCAGAATAGTCTGATATTACCCAGTGACAGCCTGGGATGTGTACAATATCACCCTGAGGTGAAATGAGTCTGGCTAAACAGGAGGTGTTGTTTTTAGAGCAGCCTGAAAATAAGATACAATGTGGCTTTAATTAGTAGCCAAAATGTAGACAAAATATAGCTTTGAGTGGAAATTAAAGCCTTTAATTTTAAAATCCTACATCAGAATATTCTGATATTACCCAATGACAGTATCCAATGTGTATACTATCACCCTGAGGTGAAATGAGTCTGGCTAAACAGGAGGTTTTGTTTTTAGAGCAGCCTGAAAAAGAGTTACAATATGGCTTTAATTAGCAGACAAAATGTAGCCAAAATATAGCTTTGAGTGGACATTTAAGCCTTTAATTTTAAAATCCTACATCAGAATATTCTGATATTACCCAATGACAGTATCCGATGTGTATAGTATCACCCTGAGATGAAATGAGTCTGGCTAAACAGGAGGTTTTGTTTTTAGAGCAGCCTGAAAAAGAGTTACAATATGGCTTTAATTAGCAGCCAAAATGTAGCCAAAATATAGCTTTGAGTGGACATTTAAGCCTTTAATTTTAAAATCCTACATCAGAATATTCTGATATTACCCATTGACAGTCTCCGATGTGTATGTATCCTATCACCCTAAGGTGAAATGAGTCTGCCTAAACAGGAGGTTTTGTTTTTAGAGCAGCCTGAAAAAGAGTTACAATATGGCTTTAATTAGCAGCCAAAATGTAGCCAAAATAAAGCTTTGAGTGGACATTTAAGCCTTTAATTTTAAAATCCTACATCAGAATATTCTGATATTACCCAATGACAGTATCCGATGTGTATAGTATCACCCTGAGGTGAAATGAGTCTGGCTAAACAGGAGGTTTTGTTTTTAGAGCAGCCTGAGAAAGAGTTACAATATGGCTTCAATTAGATGCCAACATATACCCACAGAATAGCTTTAATTGGACATTTAAGCCTTTAATTTCAGAATCCTATATCAGAATAGTCTGATATTACCCAGTGACAGCCTGGGATGTGTACAATATCACCCTGAGGTGAAATGAGTCTGGCTAAACAGGAGGTGTTGTTTTTAGAGCAGCCTGAAAATAAGATACAATATGGCTTTAATTAGCAGCCAAAATGTAGCCAAAATATAGCTTTGAGTGGACATTTAAGCCTTTAATTTTAAAATCCTACATCAGAATATTCTGATATTACCCAGTGACAGTCTCCGATGTGTATCCTATCACCCTAAGGTGAAATGAGTCTGGCTAAACAGGAGGTTTTGTTTTTAGAGCAGCTTGAAAAAGAGTTACAATATGGCTTTAATTAGCAGCCAAAATGTAGCCAAAATATAGCTTTGAGTGGACATTTAAGCCTTTAATTTTAAAATCCTACATCAGAATATTCTGATATTAGCCAGTGACAGTCTCCGATGTGTATCCTATCACCCTAAGGTGAAATGAGTCTGGCTAAACAGGAGGTTTTGTTTTTAGAGCAGCCTGAAAAAGAGTTACAATATGGCTTCAATTAGATGCAAAAATATACCCACAGAATAGCTTTAATTGGACATTTAAGCCTTTAATTTCAGAATCCTATATCATAATAGTCTGATATTACCCAGTGACAGCCTGGGATGTGTACAATATCACCCTGAGGTGAAATGAGTCTGGCTAAACAGGAGGTGTTGTTTTTAGAGCAGCCTGAAAAAGAGTTACAATATGGCTTTATTTAGCAGCCAAAATGTAGCCAAAATATAGCTTTGAGTGGACATTTAAGCCTTTAATTTTAAAATCCTACATCAGAATATTCTGATATTACCCAATGACAGTATCCGATGTGTATAGTATCACCCTGAGGTGAAATGAGTCTGGCTAAACAGGAGGTTTTGTTTTTAGAGCAGCTTGAAAAAGAGTTACAATATGGCTTTAATTAGCAGCCAAAATGTAGCCAAAATATAGCTTTGAGTGGACATTTAAGCCTTTAATTTTAAAATCCTACATCAGAATATTCTGATTTTACCCAGTAACAGTCTCCGATGTGTATCCTATCACCCTAAGGTGAAATGAGTCTGGCTAAACAGGAGGTTTTGTTTTTAGAGCAGCCTGAGAAAGAGTTACAATATGGCTTCAATTAGATGCCAAAATATACCCACAGAATAGCTTTAATTGGACATTTAAGCCTTTAATTTCAGAATCCTATCTCAGAATAGTCTGATATTACCCAGTGACAGCCTGGGATGTGTACAATATCACCCTGAGGTGAAATGAGTCTGGCTAAACAGGAGGTGTTGTTTTTAGAGCAGCCTGAAAATAAGATACAATGTGGCTTTAATTAGTAGCCAAAATGTAGCCAAAATATAGCTTTGAGTGGACATTAAAGCCTTTAATTTTAAAATCCTACATCAGAATATTCTGATATTACCCAATGACAGTATCCAATGTGTATACTATCACCCTGAGGTGAAATGAGTCTGGCTAAACAGGAGGTTTTGTTTTTAGAGCAGCCTGAAAAAGAGTTACAATATGGCTTTAATTAGCAGACAAAATGTAGCCAAAATATAGCTTTGAGTGGACATTTAAGCCTTTAATTTTAAAATCCTACATCAGAATATTCTGATATTACCCAATGACAGTATCCGATGTGTATAGTATCACCCTGAGATGAAATGAGTCTGGCTAAACAGGAGGTTTTGTTTTTAGAGCAGCCTGAAAAAGAGTTACAATATGGCTTTAATTAGCAGCCAAAATGTAGCCAAAATTTAGCTTTGAGTGGACATTTAAGCCTTTAATTTTAAAATCCTACATCAGAATATTCTGATATTACCCAGTGACAGTCTCCGATGTGTATCCTATCACCCTAAGGTAAAATGAGTCTGGCTAAACAGGAGGTTTTGTTTTTAGAGCAGCCTGAAAAAGAGTTACAATATGGCTTCAATTAGATGCCAAAATATACCCACAGAATAGCTTTAATTGGACATTTAAGCCTTTAATTTCATAATCCTATATCATAATAGTCTGATATTACCCAGTGACAGCCTGGGATGTGTACAATATCACCCTGAGGTGAAATGAGTCTGGCTAAACAGGAGGTGTTGTTTTTAGAGCAGCCTGAAAAAGAGTTACAATATGGCTTTATTTAGCAGCCAAAATGTAGCCAAAATATAGCTTTGAGTGGACATTTAAGCCTTTAATTTTAAAATCCTACATCAGAATATTCTGATATTACCCAGTGACAGTCTCCGATGTGTATCCTATCACCCTAAGGTGAAATGAGTCTGGCTAAACAGGAGGTTTTGTTTTTAGATCAGCCTGAAAAAGAGTTACAATATGGCTTTAATTAGCAGCCAAAATGTAGCCAAATTATAGCTTTAATTGGACATTTAAGCCTTTAATTTTAAAATCCTACATCAGAATATTCTGATATTAACCAGTGACAGTCTGGGATGTGTACACTATCACCTTGAGGTGAAATGAGTCTGGCTAAACAGGAGGTGTTGTTTTTAGAGCAGCCTGAAAAAGAGTCACAATATGGCTTTATTTAGCAGCCAAAATGTAGCCAAAATATAGCTTTGAGTGGACATTTAAGCCTTTAATTTTAAAATCCTACATCAGAATATTCTGATATTACCCAATGACAGTATCCGATGTGTATAGTATCACCCTGAGGTGAAATGAGTCTGGCTAAACAGGAGGTTTTGTTTTTAGAGCAGCTTGAAAAAGAGTTACAATATGGCTTTAATTAGCAGCCAAAATGTAGCCAAAATATAGCTTTGAGTGGACATTTAAGCCTTTAATTTTAAAATCCTACATCAGAATATTCTGATATTACCCAGTAACAGTCTCCGATGTGTATCCTATCACCCTAAGGTGAAATGAGTCTGGCTAAACAGGAGGTTTTGTTTTTAGAGCAGCCTGAGAAAGAGTTACAATATGGCTTCAATTAGATGCCAAAATATACCCACAGAATAGCTTTAATTGGACATTTAAGCCTTTAATTTCAGAATCCTATATCAGAATAGTCTGATATTACCCAGTGACAGCCTGGGATGTGTACAATATCACCCTGAGGTGAAATGAGTCTGGCTAAACAGGAGGTGTTGTTTTTAGAGCAGCCTGAAAATAAGATACAATGTGGCTTCAATTAGTAGCCAAAATGTAGCCAAAATATAGCTTTGAGTGGACATTAAAGCCTTTAATTTTAAAATCCTACATCAGAATATTCTGATATTACCCAATGACAGTATCCAATGTGTATACTATCACCCTGAGGTGAAATGAGTCTGGCTAAACAGGAGGTTTTGTTTTTAGAGCAGCCTGAAAAAGAGTTACAATATGGCTTTAATTAGCAGACAAAATGTAGCCAAAATATAGCTTTGAGTGGACATTTAAGCCTTTAATTTTAAAATCCTACATCAGAATATTCTGATATTACCCAATGACAGTATCCGATGTGTATAGTATCACCCTGAGATGAAATGAGTCTGGCTAAACAGGAGGTTTTGTTTTTAGAGCAGCCTGAAAAAGAGTTACAATATGGCTTTAATTAGCAGCCAAAATGTAGCCAAAATATAGCTTTGAGTGGACATTTAAGCCTTTAATTTTAAAATCCTACATCAGAATATTCTGATATTACCCAGTGACAGTCTCCGATGTGTATCCTATCACCCTAAGGTAAATTGAGTCTGGCTAAACAGGAGGTTTTGTTTTTAGAGCAGCCTGAAAAAGAGTTACAATATGGCTTCAATTAGATGCCAAAATATACCCACAGAATAGCTTTAATTGGACATTTAAGCCTTTAATTTCAGAATCCTGTATCATAATAGTCTGATATTACCCAGTGACAGCCTGGGATGTGTACAATATCACCCTGAGGTGAAATGAGTCTGGCTAAACAGGAGGTGTTGTTTTTAGAGCAGCCTGAAAAAGAGTTACAATATGGCTTTATTTAGCAGCCAAAATGTAGCCAAAATATAGCTTTGAGTGGACATTTAAGCCTTTAATTTTAAAATCCTACATCAGAATATTCTGATAATACCCAGTGACAGTCTGGGATGTGTACACTATCACCGTGAATTGAAATGAGTCTGACTAAACAGGAGATTTCGTTTTTAGAGCAGCCTGAAAAAGAGTTAAAGTATGGCTTTAATTAGCAGCCTGAAGCAGAGTTGAAATATAGCTTCAAGAGGACATTTAAGACTTTAATTTTAAAATCCTACATCAGAATAGTCTGATAATGCCCAGTGACAGTCTGGGATGTGTACACTATCACCGTGAGGTGAAATGAGTCTGGCTAAACAGGAGTTTTCGTTTTTAGAGCAGCCTGAAAAAGAGTTACAGTATGGCTTAAATTAGCAGCCTGAAGCAGATTTGAAATATAGCTTCAAGAGGACATTTAAGCCTTTAATTTTAAAATCCTACATCAGAATAGTCTGATAATACACAGTGACAGACTGGGATGGGTACACTATCACCGTGAGGTGAAATGAGTCTGGCTAAACCGGAGGTTTCGTTTTTAGCGCAGCCTGAAAAAGAGTTAAAGTATGGCTTTAATTAGCAGCCTGAAGCAGAGTTGAAATATAGCTTCAAGAGGACATTTAAGCCTTTAATTTTAAAATCCTACATCAGAATAGTCTGATAATACCCAGTGACAGTCTGGGATGTGTAGACTATCACCTTGAGGTGAAATGAGTCTGGCTAAACAAGAGGTTTCGTTTTTAGAGCAGCCTGACAAAGAGTTACAGTATGGCCTTAATTAGCAGCCTGAAACAGACTTGAAATATAGCTTCAAGAGGACATTTAAGCCTTTAATTTTAAAATCCTACATCAGAATAGTCTGATAATACCCATTGACAGTCTGGCATGTGTACACTATCACCTTGAGGTGAAATGAGTCTGGCTAAACAGGAGGTGTTGTTTTTAGAGCAGCCTGAAAAAGAGTCACAATATGGCTTTATTTAGCAGCCAAAATGTAGCCAAAATATAGCTTTGAGTGGACATTTAAGCCTTTAATTTTAAAATCCTACATCAGAATATTCTGATATTACCCAATGACAGTATCCGATGTGTATAGTATCACCCTGAGGTGAAATGAGTCTGGCTAAACAGGAGGTTTTGTTTTTAGAGCAGCTTGAAAAAGAGTTACAATATGGCTTTAATTAGCAGCCAAAATGTAGCCAAAATATAGCTTTGAGTGGACATTTAAGCCTTTAATTTTAAAATCCTACATCAGAATATTCTGATATTACCCAGTAACAGTCTCCGATGTGTATCCTATCACCCTAAGGTGAAATGAGTCTGGCTAAACAGGAGGTTTTGTTTTTAGAGCAGCCTGAGAAAGAGTTACAATATGGCTTCAATTAGATGCCAAAATATACCCACAGAATAGCTTTAATTGGACATTTAAGCCTTTAATTTCAGAATCCTATATCAGAATAGTCTGATATTACCCAGTGACAGCCTGGGATGTGTACAATATCACCCTGAGGTGAAATGAGTCTGGCTAAACAGGAGGTGTTGTTTTTAGAGCAGCCTGAAAATAAGATACAATGTGGCTTCAATTAGTAGCCAAAATGTAGCCAAAATATAGCTTTGAGTGGACATTAAAGCCTTTAATTTTAAAATCCTACATCAGAATATTCTGATATTACCCAATGACAGTATCCAATGTGTATACTATCACCCTGAGGTGAAATGAGTCTGGCTAAACAGGAGGTTTTGTTTTTAGAGCAGCCTGAAAAAGAGTTACAATATGGCTTTAATTAGCAGACAAAATGTAGCCAAAATATAGCTTTGAGTGGACATTTAAGCCTTTAATTTTAAAATCCTACATCAGAATATTCTGATATTACCCAATGACAGTATCCGATGTGTATAGTATCACCCTGAGATGAAATGAGTCTGGCTAAACAGGAGGTTTTGTTTTTAGAGCAGCCTGAAAAAGAGTTACAATATGGCTTTAATTAGCAGCCAAAATGTAGCCAAAATATAGCTTTGAGTGGACATTTAAGCCTTTAATTTTAAAATCCTACATCAGAATATTCTGATATTACCCAGTGACAGTCTCCGATGTGTATCCTATCACCCTAAGGTAAATTGAGTCTGGCTAAACAGGAGGTTTTGTTTTTAGAGCAGCCTGAAAAAGAGTTACAATATGGCTTCAATTAGATGCCAAAATATACCCACAGAATAGCTTTAATTGGACATTTAAGCCTTTAATTTCAGAATCCTGTATCATAATAGTCTGATATTACCCAGTGACAGCCTGGGATGTGTACAATATCACCCTGAGGTGAAATGAGTCTGGCTAAACAGGAGGTGTTGTTTTTAGAGCAGCCTGAAAAAGAGTTACAATATGGCTTTATTTAGCAGCCAAAATGTAGCCAAAATATAGCTTTGAGTGGACATTTAAGCCTTTAATTTTAAAATCCTACATCAGAATATTCTGATAATACCCAGTGACAGTCTGGGATGTGTACACTATCACCGTGAATTGAAATGAGTCTGACTAAACAGGAGATTTCGTTTTTAGAGCAGCCTGAAAAAGAGTTAAAGTATGGCTTTAATTAGCAGCCTGAAGCAGAGTTGAAATATAGCTTCAAGAGGACATTTAAGACTTTAATTTTAAAATCCTACATCAGAATAGTCTGATAATGCCCAGTGACAGTCTGGGATGTGTACACTATCACCGTGAGGTGAAATGAGTCTGGCTAAACAGGAGTTTTCGTTTTTAGAGCAGCCTGAAAAAGAGTTACAGTATGGCTTAAATTAGCAGCCTGAAGCAGATTTGAAATATAGCTTCAAGAGGACATTTAAGCCTTTAATTTTAAAATCCTACATCAGAATAGTCTGATAATACACAGTGACAGACTGGGATGGGTACACTATCACCGTGAGGTGAAATGAGTCTGGCTAAACCGGAGGTTTCGTTTTTAGCGCAGCCTGAAAAAGAGTTAAAGTATGGCTTTAATTAGCAGCCTGAAGCAGAGTTGAAATATAGCTTCAAGAGGACATTTAAGCCTTTAATTTTAAAATCCTACATCAGAATAGTCTGATAATACCCAGTGACAGTCTGGGATGTGTAGACTATCACCTTGAGGTGAAATGAGTCTGGCTAAACAAGAGGTTTCGTTTTTAGAGCAGCCTGACAAAGAGTTACAGTATGGCCTTAATTAGCAGCCTGAAACAGAGTTGAAATATAGCTTCAAGAGGACATTTAAGCCTTTAATTTTAAAATCCTACATCAGAATAGTCTGATAATACCCATTGACAGTCTGGCATGTGTACACTATCACCTTGAGGTGAAATGAGTCTGGCTAAACAAGAGGTTTCGGTTTTAGCGCAGCCTGAAAAAGAGTTAAAGTATGGCTTTAATTAGCAGCCTGAAGCAGAGTTGAAATATAGCTTCAAGATGACATTTAAGCCTTTAATTTTAAAATCCTACATCAGAATAGCCTGATAAGACCCAGTGACAGTATGGGATGTGTAGACTATCACCTTGAGGTGAAATGAGTCTGGCTAAACAAGAGGTTTCGTTTTTAGAGCAGCCTGACAAAGAGTTACATTATGGCCTTAATTAGCAGCCTGAAACAGAGTTGAAATATAGCTTCAAGAGGACATTTAAGCCTTTAATTTTAAAATCCTACATCAGAATAGTCTGATAATGCCCAGGGACAGTCTGGGATGGGTACACTATCACCGTGAGGTGAAATGAGTCTGGCTAAACAGGAAGTTTCCTTTTTAGAGCAGCCTGAAAAAGAGTTACAGTATGATTTTAATTAGCAGCCTGAAGCAGATTTGAAATATAGCTTCAAGAGGACATTTAAGCCTTTAATTTTAAAATCCTACATCAGAATAGTCTGATAATGCCCAGTGACAGTCTGGGATGGGTACACTATCACCGTGAGGTGAAATGAGTCTGGCTAAACAGGAGGTTTCGTTTTTAGAGCAGCCTGAATAAGAGTTACAGTATGACTTTAATTAGCAGCCTGAAGCAGAGTTGAAATATAGCTTCAAGAGGACATTTAAGCCTTTAATTTTAAAATCCTACATCAGAATAGCCTGATTAGACCCAGTGACAGTCTGGGATGTGTAGACTATCACTTTGAGGTGAAATGAGTCTGGCTAAACAAGAGGTTTCGTTTTTAGAGCAGCCTGACAAAGAGTTACAGTATGGCCTTAATTAGCAGCCTGAAACAGAGTTGAAATATAGCTTCAAGAGGACAGTTAAGCCTTTAATTTTAAAATCCTACATCAGAATAGTCTGATAATGCCCAGGGACAGTCTGGAATGGGTACACTATCACCGTGAGGTGAAATGAGTCTGACTAAACAGGAGATTTCATTTTTAGAGCAGCCTGAAAAAGAGTTAAAGTATGGCTTTAATTAGCAGCCTGAAGCAGAGTTGAAATATAGCTTCAAGAGGACATTTAAGACTTTAATTTTAAAATCCTACATCAGAATAGTCTGATAATGCCCAGTGACAGTCTGGGATGTGTACACTATCACCGTGAGGTGAAATGAGTCTGGCTAAACAGGAGTTTTCGTTTTTAGAGCAGCCTGAAAAAGAGTTACAGTATGGCTTAAATAAGCAGCCTGAAGCAGAGTTGAAATATAGCTTCAAGAGGACATTTAAGACTTTAATTTTAAAATCCTACATCAGAATAGTCTGATAATGCCCAGTGACAGTCTGGGATGGGTACACTATCACCGTGAGGTGAAATGAGTCTGGCTAAACAGGAGGTTTCGTTTTTAGAGCAGCCTGAAAAAGAGTTACAGTATGACTTTAATTAGCAGCCTGAAGCAGAGTTGAAATATAGCTTCAAGAGGATATTTAAGCCTTTAATTTTAAAATCCTACATCAGAATAGTCTGATAATACCCAGTGACAGTCTGGGATGTGTAAACTATGACCGTGAGGTGAAATGAGTCTGGCTAAACAGGAGGTTTCGTTTTTAGCGCAGCCTGAAAAAGAGTTAAAGTATGGCTTTAATTAGCAGCCTGAAGCAGAGTTGAAATATAGCTTCAAGAGGACATTTAAGCCTTTAATTTTAAAATCCTACATCAGAATAGTCTGATAATACCCATTGACAGTCTGGGATGTGTAAACTATCACCGTGAGGTGAAATGAGTCTGGCTAAACAGGAGGTTTCGTTTTTAGCGCAGCCTGAAAAAGAGTTAAAGTATGGCTTTAATTAGCAGCCTGAAGCAGAGTTGAAATATAGCTTCAAGAGGACATTTAAGCCTTTAATTTTAAAATCCTACATCAGAATAGTCTGATAATACCCATTGACAGTCTGGGATGTGTACACTATCACCGTGAGGTGAAATGAGTCTGGCTAAACAGGAGTTTTCGTTTTTAGAGCAGCCTGAAAAAGAGTTACAGTATGGCTTAAATTAGCAGCCTGAAGCAGAGTTGAAATATAGCTTCAAGAGGACATTTAAGACTTTAATTTTAAAATCCTACATCAGAATAGTCTGATAATGCCCAGTGACAGTCTGGGATGTGTACACTATCACCGTGAGGTGAAATGAGTCTGGCTAAACAGGAGTTTTCGTTTTTAGAGCAGCCTGAAAAAGAGTTACATTATGGCTTAAATTAGCAGCCTGAAGCAGAGTTGAAATATAGCTTCAAGAGGACATTTAAGACTTTAATTTTAAAATCCTACATCAGAATAGACTGATAATGCCCAGTGACAGTCTGGGATGGGTACACTATCACCGTGAGGTGAAATGAGTCTGGCTAAACAGGAGGTTTCGTTTTTAGAGCAGCCTGAAAAAGAGTTACAGTATGACTTTAATTAGCAGCCTGAAGCAGAGTTGAAATATAGCTTCAAGAGGATATTTAAGCCTTTAATTTTAAAATCCTACATCAGAATAGTCTGATAATACCCAGTGACAGTCTGGGATGTGTAAACTATCACCGTGAGGTGAAATGAGTCTGGCTAAACAGGAGGTTTCGTTTTTAGCGCAGCCTGAAAAAGAGTTAAAGTATGGCTTTAATTAGCAGCCTGAAGCAGAGTTGAAATATAGCTTCAAGAGGACATTTAAGCCTTTAATTTTAAAATCCTACATCAGAATAGTCTGATAATACCCATTGACAGTCTGGGATGTGTAAACTATCACCGTGAGGTGAAATGAGTCTGGCTAAACAGGAGGTTTCGTTTTTAGCGCAGCCTGAAAAAGAGTTAAAGTATGGCTTTAATTAGCAGCCTGAAGCAGAGTTGAAATATAGCTTCAAGAGGACATTTAAGCCTTTAATTTTAAAATCCTACATCAGAATAGTCTGATAATACCCATTGACAGTCTGGGATGTGTACACTATCACCTTGAGGTGAACTGAGTCTGGCTAAACAAGAGGTTTCGTTTTTAGAGCAGCCTGACAAAGATTTACAGTATGGCCTTAATTAGCAGCCTGAAACAGAGTTGAAATATAGCTTCAAGAGGACATTTAATACTTTAATTTTAAAATCCTACATCAGAATAGTCTGATAATACCCAGTGACAGTCTGGGATGTGTAAACTATCACCGTGAGGTGAAATTAGTCTGGCTAAACAGGAGGTTTCGTTTTTAGCGCAGCCTGAAAAAGAGTTAAAGTATGGCTTTAATTAGCAGCCTGAAGCAGAGTTGAAATATAGCTTCAAGAGGACATTTAAGCCTTTAATTTTAAAATCCTACATCAGAATAGCCTGATAATAACCAGAGACAGTCTGGGATGTGTACACAGTCACCGTGAGGTGAAATGAGTCTGACTAAACAGGATATTTCGTTTTTAGAGCAGCCTGAAAAAGAGTTAAAGTATGGCTTTAATTAGCAGCCTGAAGCAGAGTTGAAATATAGCTTCAAGAGGACATTTAAGACTTTAATTTTAAAATCCTACATCAGAATAGTCTGATAATACACAGTGACAGTCTGGGATGGGTACACTATCACCGTGAGGTGAAATGAGTCTGGCTAAACCAGAGGTTTCGTTTTTAACGCAGCCTGAAAAAGAGTTAAAGTATGGCTTTAATTAGCAGCCTGAAGCAGAGTTGAAATATAGCTTCAAGAGGACATTTAAGCCTTTAATTTTAAAATCCTACATCAGAATAGCCTGATAATACCCAGAGACAGTCTGGGATGTGTACACTATCACCGTGAGGTGAAATGAGTCTGACTAAACAGGAGATTTCGTTTTTAGAACAGCCTGAAAAAAAGTTAAAGTAAGGCTTTAATTAGCAGCCTGAAGCAGAGTTGAAATATAGCTTCAAGAGGACATTTAAGCCTTTAATTTTAAAATCCTACATCAGAATAGTCTGATAATACACAGTGACAGTCTGGGATGGGTACACTATCACCGTGAGGTGAAATGAGTCTGGCTAAACCGGAGGTTTCGTTTTTAGCGCAGCCTGAAAAAGAGTTAAAGTATGGCTTTAATTAGCAGCCTGAAGCAGAGTTGAAATATAGCTTCAAGAGGACATTTAAGCCTTTAATTTTAAAATCCTACATCAGAATAGTCTGATAATACCCAGTGACAGTCTGGGATGTGTAGACTATCACCTTGAGGTGAAATGAGTCTGGCTAAACAAGAGGTTTCGTTTTTAGAGCAGCCTGACAAAGAGTTACAGTATGGCCTTAATTAGCAGCCTGAAACAGAGTTGAAATATAGCTTCAAGAGGACATTTAAGCCTTTAATTTTAAAATCCTACATCAGAATAGCCTGATAATACCCAGTGACAGTCTGGGATGTGTACACTATCACCTTGAGGTGAAATGAGTCTGGCTAAACAGGAGGTTTCGTTTTTAGAGCAGCCTGAATAAGAGTTACAGTATGAATTTAATTAGCAGCCTGATGCAGAGTTGAAATATAGCTTCAAGAGGACATTTAAGCCTTTAATTTTAAAATCCTACATCAGAATAGTCTGATAATACCCATTGACAGTCTGGGATGTGTCCACTATCACCTTGAGGTGAAATGAGTCTGGCTAAACAAGAGGTTTCGTTTTTAGAGCAGCCTGACAAATAGTTACAGTATGGCCTTAATTAGCAGCCTGAAACAGAGTTGAAATATAGATACAAGAGGACATTTAAGCCTTTAATTTTAAAATCCTACATCAGAATAGTCTGAAAATACCCATTGACAGTCTGGCATGTGTACACTATCACCTTGAGGTGAAATGAGTCTGGCTAAACAAGAGGTTTCGTTTTTAGAGCAGCCTGACAAAGAGTTACAGTATGGCCTTAATTAGCAGCCTGAAACAGAGTTGAAATATAGCTTCAAGAGGACATTTAAGCCTTTGATTTTAAAATCCTACATCAGAATAGTCTGATAATGCCCAGGGACAGTCTGGGATGGGTACACTATCACCGTGAGGTGAAATGAGTCTGGCTAAACAGGAAGTTTCCTTTTTAGAGCAGCCTGAAAAAGAGTTACAGTATGGCTTAAATTAGCAGCCTGAAGCAGAGTTGAAATATAGCTTCAAGATGACATTTAAGCCTTTAATTTTAAAATCCTACATCAGAATAGCCTGATAAGACCCAGTGACAGTATGGGATGTGTAGACTATCACCTTGAGGTGAAATGAGTCTGGCTAAACAAGAGGTTTCGTTTTTAGAGCAGCCTGACAAAGAGTTACAGTATGGCCTTAATTAGCAGCCTGAAACATAGTTGAAATATAGCTTCAAGAGGACATTTAAGCCTTTGATTTTAAAATCCTACATCAGAATAGTCTGATAATGCCCAGGGACAGTCTGGGATGGGTACACTATCACCGTGAGGTGAAATGAGTCTGGCTAAACAGGAAGTTTCCTTTTTAGAGCAGCCTGAAAAAGAGTTACAGTATGATTTTAATTAGCAGCCTGAAGCAGATTTGAAATATAGCTTCAAGAGGACATTTAAGCCTTTAATTTTAAAATCCTACATCAGAATAGTCTGATAATACCCAGTGACAGTCTGGGATGTGTCCACTATCACCTTGAGGTGAAATGAGTCTGGCTAAACAAGAGGTTTCGTTTTTAGAGCAGCCTGACAAAGAGTTACAGTATGGCCTTAATTAGCAGCCTGAAACAGAGTTGAAATATAGCTTCAAGAGGACATTTAAGCCTTTAATTTTAAAATCCTACATCAGAATAGTCTGATAATGCCCAGGGACAGTCTGGGATGGGTACACTATCACCGTGAGGTGAAATGAGTCTGGCTAAACAGGAGGTTTCGTTTTTAGAGCAGCCTGAAAAAGAGTTACAGTATGACTTTAATTAGCAGCCTGAATCAGAGTTGAAATATAGCTTCAAGAGGACATTTAAGCCTTTAATTTTAAAATCCTACATCAGAATAGTCTGATAATACCCATTGACAGTCTGGCATGTGTACACTATCACCTTGAGGTGAAATGAGTCTGGCTAAACAAGAGGTTTCATTTTTAGCGCAGCCTGAAAAAGAGTTAAAGTATGGCTTTAATTAGCAGCCTGAAGCAGAGTTGAAATATAGCTTCAAGAGGACATTTAAGCCTTTAATTTTAAAATCCTACATCAGAATAGCCTGATAATACCCAGTGACAGTCTGGGATGTGTACACTATCACCGTGAGGTGAAATGAGTCTGACTAAACAGGAGATTTCGTTTTTAGAGCAGCCTGAAAAAGAGTTAAAGTATGGCTTTAATTAGCAGCCTGAAGCAGAGTTGAAATATAGCTTCAAGAGGACATTTAAGACTTTAATTTTAAAATCCTACATCAGAATAGTCTGATAATGCCCAGTGACAGTCTGGGATGTGTACACTATCACCGTGAGGTGAAATGAGTCTGGCTAAACAGGAGTTTTCGTTTTTAGAGCAGCCTGAAAAAGAGTTACAGTATGGCTTAAATTAGCAGCCTGAAGCAGAGTTGAAATATAGCTTCAAGAGGACATTTACGACTTTAATTTTAAAATCCTACATCAGAATAGTCTGATAATGCCCAGTGACAGTCTGGGATGGGTACACTATCACCGTGAGGTGAAATGAGTCTGGCTAAACAGGAGGTTTCGTTTTTAGAGCAGCCTGAATAAGAGTTACAGTATGACTTTAATTAGCAGCCTGAAGCAGAGTTGAAATATAGCTTCAAGAGGACATTTAAGCCTTTAATTTTAAAATCCTACATCAGAATAGTCTGATAATACCCATTGACAGTCTGGGATGTGTCCACTATCACCTTGAGGTGAAATGAGTCTGGCTAAACAAGAGGTTTCGTTTTTAGAGCAGCCTGACAAAGAGTTACAGTATGGCCTTAATTAGCAGCCTGAAACAGAGTTGAAATATAGCTTCAAGAGGACATTTAAGACTTTAATTTTAAAAGCCTACATCAGAATAGTCTGATAATACCCAGTGACAGTCTGGGATGTGTACACTATCACCGTGAGGTGAAATGAGTCTGGCTAAACAGGAGGTTTCGTTTTTAGAGCAGCCTGAAAAAGAGTTACAGTATGACTTTAATTAGCAGCCTGAAGCAGAGTTGAAATATAGCTTCAAGAGGATATTTAAGCCTTTAATTTTAAAATCCTACATCAGAATAGTCTGATAATACCCAGTGACAGTCTGGGATGTGTAAACTATCACCGTGAGGTGAAATGAGTCTGGCTAAACAGGAGGTTTCGTTTTTAGCGCAGCCTGAAAAAGAGTTAAAGTATGGCTTTAATTAGCAGCCTGAAGCAGAGTTGAAATATAGCTTCAAGAGGACATTTAAGCCTTTAATTTTAAAATCCTACATCAGAATAGTCTGATAATACCCATTGACAGTCTGGGATGTGTACACTATCACCTTGAGGTGAACTGAGTCTGGCTAAACAAGAGGTTTCGTTTTTAGAGCAGCCTGACAAAGATTTACAGTATGGCCTTAATTAGCAGCCTGAAACAGAGGTGAAATATAGCTTCAAGAGGACATTTAATACTTTAATTTTAAAATCCTACATCAGAATAGTTTGATAATACCCATTGACAGTCTGGGATGTGTCCACTATCAACTTGAGGTGAAATGAGTCTGGCTAAACAAGAGGTTTCGTTTTTAGAGCAGCCTGACAAAGAGTTACAGTATGGCCTTAATTAGCAGCCTGAAACAGAGTTGAAATATAGCTTCAAGAGGACATTTAAGCCTTTAATTTTAAAATCCTACATCAGAATAGTATGATAATACCCATTGACAGTCTGGCATGTGTACACTATCACCTTGAGGTGAAATGAGTCTGGCTAAACAAGAGGTTTCGTTTTTAGCGCAGCCTGAAAAAGAGTTAAAGTATGGCTTTAATTAGCAGCCTGAAGCAGAGTTGAAATATAGCTTCAAGAGGACATTTAAGCCTTTAATTTTAAAATCCTACATCAGAATAGTCTGATAATACCCATTGACAGTCTGGGATGTGTACACTATCACCTTGAGGTGAAATGAGTCTGGCTAAACAAGAGGTTTCGTTTTTAGAGCAGCCTGACAAAGAGTTACAGTATGGCCTTAATTAGCAGCCTGAAACAGAGTTGAAATATAGCTTCAAGAGGACATTTAAGCCTTTAATTTTAAAATCCTACATCAGAATAGCCTGATAATAACCAGAGACAGTCTGGGATGTGTACACAGTCACCGTGAGGTGAAATGAGTCTGACTAAACAGGATATTTCGTTTTTAGAGCAGCCTGAAAAAGAGTTAAAGTATGGCTTTAATTAGCAGCCTGAAGCAGAGTTGAAATATAGCTTCAAGAGGACATTTAAGCCTTTAATTTTAAAATCCTACATCAGAATAGTCTGATAATACACAGTGACAGTCTGGGATGGGTACACTATCACCGTGAGGTGAAATGAGTCTGGCTAAACCGGAGGTTTCGTTTTTAACGCAGCCTGAAAAAAAGTTAAAGTATGGCTTTAATTAGCAGCCTGAAGCAGAGTTGAAATATAGCTTCAAGAGGACATTTAAGCCTTTAATTTTAAAATCCTACATCAGAATAGCCTGATAATACCCAGTGACAGTCTGGGATGTGTACACTATCACCGTGAGGTGAAATGAGTCTGGCTAAACAGGAGGTTTCGTTTTTAGAGCAGCCTGAATAAGAGTTACAGTATGAATTTAATTAGCAGCCTGATGCAGAGTTGAAATGTAGCTTCAAGAGGACATTTAAGCCTTTAATTTTAAAATCCTACATCAGAATAGTCTGATAATACCCATTGACAGTCTGGGATGTGTCCACTATCACCTTGAGGTGAAATGAGTCTGGCTAAACAAGAGGTTTCGTTTTTAGAGCAGCCTGACAAATAGTTACAGTATGGCCTTAATTAGCAGCCTGAAACAGAGTTGAAATATAGCTTCAAGAGGACATTTAAGCCTTTAATTTTAAAATCCTACATCAGAATAGTCTGATAATACCCATTGACAGTCTGGCATGTGTACACTATCACCTTGAGGTGAAATGAGTCTGGCTAAACAAGAGGTTTCGTTTTTAGAGCAGCCTGACAAAGAGTTACAGTATGGCCTTAATTAGCAGCCTGAAACAGAGTTGAAATATAGCTTCAAGAGGACATTTAAGCCTTTGATTTTAAAATCCTACATCAGAATAGTCTGATAATGCCCAGGGACAGTCTGGGATGGGTACACTATCACCGTGAGGTGAAATGAGTCTGGCTAAACAGGAAGTTTCCTTTTTAGAGCAGCCTGAAAAAGAGTTACAGTATGGCTTAAATTAGCAGCCTGAAGCAGAGTTGAAATATAGCTTCAAGATGACATTTAAGCCTTTAATTTTAAAATCCTACATCAGAATAGCCTGATAAGACCCAGTGACAGTATGGGATGTGTAGACTATCACCTTGAGGTGAAATGAGTCTGGCTAAACAAGAGGTTTCGTTTTTAGAGCAGCCTGACAAAGAGTTACAGTATGGCCTTAATTAGCAGCCTGAAACAGAGTTGAAATATAGCTTCAAGAGGACATTTAAGCCTTTAATTTTAAAATCCTACATTAGAATAGTCTGATAATGCCCAGGGACAGTCTGGGATGGGTACACTATCACCGTGAGGTGAAATGAGTCTGGCTAAACAGGAGGTTTCGTTTTTAGAGCAGCCTGAAAAAGAGTTACAGTATGATTTTAATTAGCAGCCTGAAGCAGATTTGAAATATAGCTTCAAGAGGACATTTAAGCCTTTAATTTTAAAATCCTACATCAGAATAGTCTGATAATACCCAGTGACAGTCTGGGATGTGTCTACTATCACCTTGAGGTGAAATGAGTCTGGCTAAACAAGAGGTTTCGTTTTTAGATCAGCCTGACAAAGAGTTACAGTATGGCCTTAATTAGCAGCCTGAAACAGAGTTGAAATATAGCTTCAATAGGACATTTAAGCCTTTAATTTTAAAATCCTACATCAGAATAGTCTGATAATGCCCAGTGACAGTCTGGGGTGTGTACACTATCACCGTGAGGTGAAATGAGTCTGGCTAAACAGGAGTTTTCGTTTTTAGAGCAGCCTGTAAAAGAGTTACAGTATGGCTTTAATTAGCAGCCTGAAGCAGAGTTGAAATATAGCTTCAAGAGGACATTTAAGCCTTTAATTTTAAAATCCTATATCAGAATAGTCTGATAATACCCAGTGACAGTATGGGATGTGTCCACTATCACCTTGAGGTGAAATGAGTCTGGCTAAACAAGAGGTTTCGTTTTTAGATCAGCCTGACAAAGAGTTACAGTATGGCCTTAATTAGCAGCCTGAAACAGAGTTGAAATATAGCTTCAAGAGGACATTTAAGCCTTTAATTTTAAAATCCTACATCAGAATAGCCTGATAAGACCCAGTGACAGTCTGGGATGTCTAGACTATCACCTTGAGGTGAAATGAGTCTGGCTAAACAAGAGGTTTCGTTTTTAGAGCAGCCTGACAAAGAGTTACAGTATGGCCTTAATTAGCAGCCTGAAACAGAGTTGAAATATAGCTTCAAGAGGACATTTAAGCCTTTAATTGTAAAATCCTACATCAGAATAGCCTGATAATACCCAGTGACAGTCTGGGATGTGTACACTATCACCGTGAGGTGAAATGAGTCTGACTAAACAGGATATTTCGTTTTTAGAGCAGCCTGAAAAAGAGTTAAAGTATGGCTTTAATTAGCAGCTTGAAGCAGAGTTGAAATATAGCTTCAAGAGGACATTTAAGCCTTTAATTTTAAAATCCTACATCAGAATAGTCTGATAATACCCATTGACAGTCTGGGATGTGTACACTATCAACTTGAGGTGAAATGAGTCTGGCTAAACAAGAGGTTTCGTTTTTAGAGCAGCCTGACAAAGAGTTACAGTATGGCCTTAATTAGCAGCCTGAAACAGAGTTGAAATTTAGCTTCAAGAGGACATTTAAGACTTTAATTTTAAAATCCTACATCAGAATAGTCTGATAATACCCAGTGACAGTCTGGGATGTGTACACTATCACCGTGAGGTGAAATGAGTCTGGCTAAACAGGAGTTTTCGTTTTTAGAGCAGCCTGACAAAGAGTTACAGTATGGCCTTAATTAGCAGCCTGAAACAGAGTTGAAATATAGCTTCAAGAGGACATTTAAGCCTTTAATTTTAAAATCCTACATCAGAATAGTCTGATAATACCCATTGACAGTCTGGGATGTGTACACTATAACCTTGAGGTGAAATGAGTCTGGCTAAACAAGAGGTTTCGTTTTTAGAGCAGCCTGACAAAGAGTTACAGTATGGCCTTAATTAGCAGCCTGAAACAGAGTTGAAATTTAGCTTCAAGAGGTCATTTAAGACTTTAATTTTAAAATCCTACATCAGAATAGCCTGATAAGACCCAGTGACAGTCTGGGATGTGTAGACTATCACCTTGAGGTGAAATGAGTCTGGCTAAACAAGAGGTTTCGTTTTTAGAGCAGCCTGACAAAGAGTTACAGTATGGCCTTAATTAGCAGCCTGAAACAGAGTTGAAATATAGCTTCAAGAGGACATTTAAGCCTTTAATTTTAAAATCCTACATTAGAATAGTCTGATAATGCCCAGGGACAGTCTGGGATGGGTACACTATCACCGTGAGGTGAAATGAGTCTGGCTAAACAGGAGGTTTCGTTTTTAGAGCAGCCTGAAAAAGAGTTACGGTATGACTTTAATTAGCAGCCTGAAGCAGATTTGAAATATAGCTTCAAGAGGACATTTAAGCCTTTAATTTTAAAATCCTACATCAGAATAGTCTGATAATACCCAGTGACAGTCTGGGATGTGTCTACTATCACCTTGAGGTGAAATGAGTCTGGCTAAACAAGAGGTTTCGTTTTTAGATCAGCCTGACAAAGAGTTACAGTATGGCCTTAATTAGCAGCCTGAAACAGAGTTGAAATATAGCTTCAATAGGACATTTAAGCCTTTAATTTTAAAATCCTACATCAGAATAGTCTGATAATGCCCAGTGACAGTCTGGGGTGTGTACACTATCACCGTGAGGTGAAATGAGTCTGGCTAAACAGGAGTTTTCGTTTTTAGAGCAGCCTGTAAAAGAGTTACAGTATGGCTTTAATTAGCAGCCTGAAGCAGAGTTGAAATATAGCTTCAAGAGGACATTTAAGCCTTTAATTTTAAAATCCTATATCAGAATAGTCTGATAATACCCAGTGACAGTATGGGATGTGTCCACTATCACCTTGAGGTGAAATGAGTCTGGCTAAACAAGAGGTTTCGTTTTTAGATCAGCCTGACAAAGAGTTACAGTATGGCCTTAATTAGCAGCCTGAAACAGAGTTGAAATATAGCTTCAAGAGGACATTTAAGCCTTTAATTTTAAAATCCTACATCAGAATAGTCTGATAATGCCCAGTGACAGTCTGGGATGTGTAAACTATCACCGTGAGGTGAAATGAGTCTGGCTAAACAGGAGGTTTCGTTTTTAGCGCAGCCTGAAAAAGAGTTAAAGTATGGCTTTAATTAGCAGCCTGAATCAGAGTTGAAATATAGCTTCAAGAGGACATTTAAGCCTTTAATTTTAAAATCCTACATCAGAATAGCCTGATAAGACCCAGTGACAGTCTGGGATGTCTAGACTATCACCTTGAGGTGAAATGAGTCTGGCTAAACAAGAGGTTTCGTTTTTAGAGCAGCCTGACAAAGAGTTACAGTATGGCCTTAATTAGCAGCCTGAAACAGAGTTGAAATATAGCTTCAAGAGGACATTTAAGCCTTTAATTGTAAAATCCTACATCAGAATAGCCTGATAATACCCAGTGACAGTCTGGGATGTGTACACTATCACTGTGAGGTGAAATGAGTCTGACTAAACAGGATATTGCGTTTTTAGAGCAGCCTGAAAAAGAGTTAAAGTATGGCTTTAATTAGCAGCCTGAAGCAGAGTTGAAATATAGCTTCAAGAGGACATTTAAGCCTTTAATTTTAAAATCCTACATCAGAATAGTCTGATAATGCCCAGTGACAGTCTGTGATGGGTACACTATCACCGTGAGGTGAAATGAGTCTGGCTAAACAGGAGGTTTCGTTTTTAGAGCAGCCTGAATAAGAGTTACAGTATGACTTTAATTAGCAGCCTGAAGCAGAGTTGAAATATAGCTTCAAGAGGACATTTAAGCCTTTAATTTTAAAATACTACATCAGAATAGTCTGATAATACCCATTGACAGTCTGGGATGTGTCCACTATCACCTTGAGGTGAAATGAGTCTGGCTAAACAAGAGGTTTCGTTTTTAGAGCAGCCTGACAAAGAGTTACAGTATGGCCTTAATTAGCAGCCTGAAACAGAGTTGAAATATAGCTTCAAGAGGACATTTAAGCCTTTAATTTTAAAATCTTACATCAGAATAGCCTGATAATACCCAGTGACAGTCTGGGATGTGTACACTATCACCGTGAGGTGAAATGAGTCTGACTAAACAGGAGATTTCGTTTTTAGAGCAGCCTGAAAAAGAGTTAAAGTATGGCTTTAATTAGCAGCCTGACGCAGAGTTGAAATATAGCTTCAAGAGGACATTTAAGACTTTAATTTTAAAATCCTACATCAGAATAGTCTGATAATGCCCAGTGACAGTCTGGGATGTGTACACTATCACCGTGAGGTGAAATGAGTCTGGCTAAACAGGAGTTTTCGTTTTTAGAGCAGCCTGAAAAAGAGTTACAGTATGGCTTAAATTAGCAGCCTGAAGCAGAGTTGAAATATAGCTTCAAGAGGACATTTAAGACTTTAATTTTAAAATCCTACATCAGAATAGACTGATAATGCCCAGTGACAGTCTGGGATGGGTACACTATCACCGTGAGGTGAAATGAGTCTGGCTAAACAGGAGGTTTCGTTTTTAGAGCAGCCTGAATAAGAGTTACAGTATGACTTTAATTAGCAGCCTGAAGCAGATTTGAAATATAGCTTCAAGAGGACATTTAAGCCTTTAATTTTAAAATCCTACATCAGAATAGCCTGATAAGACCCAGTGACAGTCTGGGATGTGTAGACTATCACCTTGAGGTGAAATGAGTCTGGCTAAACAAGAGGTTTCGTTTTTAGAGCAGCCTGACAAAGAGTTACAGTATGGCCTTAATTAGCAGCCTGAAACAGAGTTGAAATATAGCTTCAAGAGGACATTTAAGCCTTTAATTTTAAAATCCTACATCAGAATAGTCTGATAATGCCCAGGGACAGTCTGGGATGGGTACACTATCACCGTGACGTGAAATGAGTCTGGCTAAACAGGAGGTTTCGTTTTTAGAGCAGCCTGAAAAAGAGTTACAGTATGACTTTAATTAGCAGCCTGAAGCAGATTTGAAATATAGCTTCAAGAGGACATTTAAGCCTTTAATTTTAAAATCCTACATCAGAATAGTCTGATAATGCCCAGTGACAGTCTGGGATGTGTACACTATCACCGTGAGGTGAAATGAGTCTGGCTAAACAGGAGTTTTCGTTTTTAGAGCAGCCTGAAACAGAGTTACAGTATGGCTTTAATTAGCAGCCTGAAGCAGAGTTGAAATATAGCTTCAAGAGGACATTTAAGCCTTTAATTTTAAAATCCTACATCAGAATAGCCTGATAAGACCCAGTGACAGTCTGGGATGTCTAGACTATCACCTTGAGGTGAAATGAGTCTGGCTAAACAAGAGGTTTCGTTTTTAGAGCAGCCTGACAAAGAGTTACAGTATGGCCTTAATTAGCAGCCTGAAACAGAGTTGAAATATAGCTTCAAGAGGACATTTAAGCCTTTAATTGTAAAATCCTACATCAGAATAGCCTGATAATACCCAGTGACAGTCTGGGATGTGTACACTATCACCGTGAGGTGAAATGAGTCTGACTAAACAGGATATTTCGTTTTTAGAGCAGCCTGAAAAAGAGTTAAAGTATGGCTTTAATTAGCAGCCTGAAGCAGAGTTGAAATATAGCTTCAACAGGATATTTAAGCCTTTAATTTTAAAATCCTACATCAGAATAGTCTGATAATACCCATTGACAGTCTGGGATGTGTCCACTATCACCTTGAGGTGAAATGAGTCTGGCTAAACAAGAGGTTTCGTTTTTAGAGCAGCCTGACAAAGAGTTACAGTATGGCCTTAATTAGCAGCCTGAAACAGAGTTGAAATATAGCTTCAAGAGGACATTTAAGCCTTTAATTTTAAAATCCTACATCAGAATAGCCTGATAATACCCAGTGACAGTCTGGGATGTGTACACTATCACCGTGAGGTGAAATGAGTCTGACTAAACAGGAGATTTCGTTTTTAGAGCAGCCTGAAAAAGAGTTAAAGTATGGCTTTAATTAGCAGCCTGACGCAGAGTTGAAATATAGCTTCAAGAGGACATTTAAGACTTTAATTTTAAAATCCTACATCAGAATAGTCTGATAATGCCCAGTGACAGTCTGGGATGTGTACACTATCACCGTGAGGTGAAATGAG